>CM028365.1:32847768-33165497 GCA_016624345.1 Platycodon grandiflorus | reverse complement strand
CGCTTTGAACCAAGTATATCAAGCTGTCAAAAATTCAAAATTGAAAGGACGCGCCGTTTGACAGCCACGAGCTTTGCGCCCATTAAATGTTACACGATTCCCAAGAAAAGTACGAAGATGAACTAGAAATCTGAAACTTCGCGGCTGATCAGCTCGATGCAGCCGAATCTTTACTTCACACCTCGAGGATAAATCCTCTCCTTGAGAAGTAGGGGCTCTTGAACGACCTCGGCCTTCGTGAACACGTGGCAGACAGCGGCCTCATAGGCTCAGCGGGCGGCCGAGGTGACATACGCCACCTCGAACATGACGACCTAAAATCACTATGTGACAGTCGCCCACCTCACCGATATACTCTTCTAGCACGCCGACACGGTAGTCTATGGTGCGACGGGAACATCCCAGGTCGACATAATCAACATTAAGCGACCTGAACATCCAGGTCGACCTTGGCTACATCGAGCGACCTGGAAGCGTCCAGGCCGACCTCGATATTGCCCCTTCAGCTCGGTACACAGAGTTCATTACGAAAATTCTCTCAAATTAGGAAGAATCCTGCTACAACTTTACATATCAGTCCTAATCATATAAGGAAACATATTCCGAAAGACATGGGGATCATATCTCCCCTATTCTGAATCCAACCAGGATTATGGTTTATCTCTCTATAAAAAGCACCCTCCACAGGCCTCATCAGGTACATGCAAACTATTTGCTTACATACTCTCTTAGCTTTACCTCTCACACGTATTGCTAATTCTCACGAGGTTATTCTTTGGGACAACCCGGCACCCCTTACGGTGTTCTTTGTTGATCACATGTTCGAAGCTACTTGCTCTTCAAGGACAATCCACAAACACAAGCGAATCCTACTAGACTACACACGTGGACCGACACGTTCACACAATCTTTTGGTGTGATTAGTCGGCAACATGATTTTATTCTCGATCGAAAGACATGAGTCAAAGAATAATTACCCAATAAGTCATGACTTCTTTGCAAATCATAAATATAAAGTCACGGAGGACGATTCTTTCTTGTAATTACCGAAGAGCTACCAACGAATCAAATCGACCATAACCCTTTCCAAATTTTATTGTTTTACGTTTGTTTTTACTTTACTATTTTGATTAGTCGGTTTATCCTAACTACAATCCTTTCAACTTACATTACAAGAGTCTAAAACCCAAATTAACGGCTAATTAAGAACAATAATGCTTTCAAATTGATGAGAGCCCCTCCCCCTCCTTTTTTCTTTCAAATTTAGTCCAATATTAAAAATTTTATTAGTCGATTAATCATTGTTATGCTATTAAATAAATGCTTGTAATTTTGATAAATCCAATATTAAAATTGAGACAAATGAAATGTTTAATCCTAATTAACATCAAGCATTAAAAAAACAAGGTTTTAAAAGCAAAATAAATTAAATAAAGCAAGAATGTTTACGGTTTACACTCACGCTTCTCTTGTAAATTATATATTCCAAATAAACACAAAGGCAATGAAAATAAAGAGAAAAAAAGTTTTCCAACAATCCCACTTTAGTTGATGTAACCCACTCTCACATGGGTATCCTTGAAACATACACACTATCTTAATACTTATAATGAAATTAATTATCTTTTTTAACTATGTACGGATCAAATAGGACATTCTTTTAGAAACAAAAGGATTACTTTTTATAGTAGATATGGTACTTTCATATCAAGTTTTGTAATTTTAATATATTGTACATTTCATAACCATAGTAGTACTTTTATATTTATATATTGCTTTATTTTATTTTATGTGCACCTTTGAATGTTGTGTAATTATGTGTTTGGCATGTTTAGTCCATTGGATGGGCTAAGATATATGAGATTAAGAGAAACTCAAATTGAAAGGCTCCTCTTCAAACTCTTAGGCCCCCTTTGTTTAATCTGAAAATTGAGCTATGAAAAGAAATTTATTTTTGAGTGTTTAAGACTTTAAGCTCGTTTGTCGAAGGCTGATGAGTTTGGGTCGATAGCCCATGGTGATTGGTTGATGACTTGTAAGAGTTAACAATTTGTTTGTTGTTTAGAAATAACTTATGGCATTATAACCTAATTGTGTGTATCTAAATTAAATAAGCTAGAAGTTATTGATATGGACTAAAATGACTAAAATACTCCTAATATATAAGTTGCTTTCAATGTATGTTAAAATAACACGTAATTATACCTTTTTTTTGGTTACCAAGTTATTCCCGTCTGAATGCTTAAGGCTAATCTCGATGAAACCCGGCCTCTATGGGGATTGAAATTAATACACTTCATAATTGGTAGAGTGGCAATGGGTTGGGCTGGGCCAACGTAGGCCCGCCCATCGGGACCACATAAAATCGGGTGGGCCGGCGATCCCAAAATGTATCGGGCCTCAAACCTCTAGCCCATGGCACACAGTCACAAGTCATCAGGCTTTTGGGCCATCGGGCCAAATCAGCCCAAACATAGTATGTTCTCTCTTCCTTAATGGATAAATCGGCCTAAACATATTATGTTCTCTCCTCCTTAAATGGTTGAGAATTTGAACATAATTAATGTAAATCACAACAAGAAATCATACGAAGAGGTAAACTGAGCAAAATATATTTGCTTTTCTCCAAAAAAATACCTTCCTTTCTGAGATATTAGTGAATGTTTTCTTTTTTCATGCAAAGTGGGATTCATTAGCTTGACTTGAATAGAATTATGACATAAACGACTTTTGGAGAAAATGAGTGATCACTTATATCCCTTTCCAAAACAATGGAGCCACATTGGAGACCTTGAAATATCCTACACGAATGCTGTGATATAGCTTCGGGCCTCTAGCAACATTCGATTTGGCATGATTAGTGCCAATACACTTTGGTATAAAATGCCGGCACTCATTTTGTCAAATACCTCTTCTTTTTAGCAAGAAAACATTTTTAGACAAGGAGAGGGTAACTAACTAAAGGAGAAGAAGATGCCCACCAAATCAAAACTAGTAACGACATAACAACGAGAATAGGATAAACACATCTAAAGAGGTGGGTGGAGTTTCAACCTCCGCGAAAGGGGTGGTAGATGGAGCCATGAAAGTGGTAGTAGTGGCAACTTGGGAGTAGTAGTGTTCATTGCCTAAATGCGAGACGAGTGAGACAAGATAACAACGAGAGACGATCGGATAACGAGAGGGTGATGTGGAATCGTATACGTGATAGACCGATGGTAGCGGACTAACGGTAGAGGCTAGCGGCGTGCGTCGTGCGGCGTGCGAGAGGAAAGGCTAAAGAATGAAGGGGTTAGGGTTTGGTGAAGTTTGCTTCGCAGTGAAGATTAGAGATAGAGAGAGGGGTTAGGGTTTAGTGTGATTGTGTGAGCTGTGGGGGTTAGGGAGTATTTGGCTATTTGCCAATTTGTCGTATATATGAAGCATATATGATGGGAATCACGGGATGAGTAACCGTATGATTTGAAATTTTTGAATGGGTTAATGGCATTAGAAGTCCCTCAACTATGGCCGATTTCACCGGTGGTCCCTTAACAAATTTTTTCAAATTTCGGTCCCTTGACTATTAAAATTAGACAAGCTTGGTCCTTTTGTTGGATGCCGTTAGAATTTTTCCATTAAGTTTTTCTTGTGCCCGACACGTGACTTTGGTTAAGGGCATTTAAGGAATTTTACATACAAAGATATTTTTAATACTTAAAATAATTTTTTGAAGTATTAAAAACGAAACCGATTCAAAATCAACCAAATTGAAACCGGATTTTTCGTGGTCGCTAGCGATCGTCCTCGATTTGCTCCATTCGAGCTTCTTACCTTCCAATTCTCCACTACCACGGCGTCTATATCCTCCCCAATGCCTCCTCCCCTCGTTCCGCCCACAATAAACCCGAAACCACAACCGCCACCAACCCCATCCATACTCCCAAAACCACCATCAAAGTCCACGACATTCACCCTCCACGATCTCACACGGGATGACCCCTACATTGGATGACCCTCCACGATTTCACCGGAGGAGTTCGCGCGTGGGAGTCCGAGATCCGATGTTGGATTTGTAGCCGAGGAAGGAGCACCGGTGAGTGTAGTTGTTGAGGAGCTTGCGTTAGAATTTTAGGAGGACGGTGGGGTCGAGTGAGTCGATGTTGTCGG
The DNA here is from genome assembly GCA_016624345.1 of Platycodon grandiflorus. Classification (NCBI taxonomy): domain Eukaryota; kingdom Viridiplantae; phylum Streptophyta; class Magnoliopsida; order Asterales; family Campanulaceae; genus Platycodon; species Platycodon grandiflorus. Next base: position 33,161,348 of record CM028365.1, on the reverse strand, counting down.
GAGGTTGTTAAAATTTCACGTGCTTTCGTCAACTTTAGCTTGTTGCCGCCCGGAGGGTGCGCCGGTGCACACTTTACCCTGGGTCACCGACTCGAGATGTTGAGGGACTTGTAATGTCATTAACCCTTTTAAATCGAAAAGTTAATAAAATCTTTGAGTGGTGGCCCAAAAGTTTTGGGCTTTTTACACGAACCCAATTAGCCGCGGGCCTCGCCATTTAAGCCCATTTTTTGGGTCTTCAAAATTGCTATCCAAACCCCTCCAAATATCGGGCTGGTTGGGCGGCCCATTGGACGGACAAATTTTGCGGCTCTAATAATGGAAGGTAGTTTGGGAACCGAAAAAATCGTAATCTATAGTGTTTAACGTGTTTTTAAGAAGAAAAAATTAAATAAAATTGAGGCTTTTGTTTTGTTTTGATTTGATGTAGCAAGGTATTGTACCTTATTGGTTTTGCCCAATTAGCTGAAATAAACACTATAAATATGGTTTATTATAAGTCAAAAATCAAAAACTACTTCAAATAAGCCGTAACAAACGAGCTCTTAATTTAACCAAGCTTATGCTTAACAACGTCAACAATTTGATAATTAGAAAAAATAAGTTGAAAATCATTTGAGTGTCTTTAACCGAAAACTCCCTAATTATAAATTATAAATTATAAATTAATGAACATAAATTTGAACCAACATTAAATGACATACATGAATGAACATACATTAATCAAGCCACTATGAAACAATATGGAAAATTTTATACTCCGTCCGTTCTAGGAAAAGAGTCCACTTTCATTTTTAAAAGTCAACACGTGATTAAATTAAATTAATATTTTACATACTTTACTTATATTTTAGGAAAAAAATTCATTAATAAAAAATTACATTAAGAATACTATGAATGACAACTTGCATAATTTTATAAAAATAAATAAATCTATCTAAAATATTGGTCAAACTTTAAGAATTTAGTCAAAAAGTCAAAAGTTGACTCTTTACCTAAAACGGAAGGAATACTAATTGATTTGCGGTTGGATGAGCTAACTAGAGCACGACCATTATTCAAAAGGTCGTACATGTATGGGCATGCATCTAGATATTGATAAAGATTAGAATAAAAATTTATTGGCTTCTAGCGGATCAGCTCTCATTAATCTTGTTTTAAGATAATCGACCATGTTTGTCTTGTGATTTAAATTCTAATTTTGGTAGTTTTAGACTTTATCTTTCTTTGGTTCCACATCATTCTCTCTATCTTTTATTTATAATTAATTTTGAGACTGATGCAAAGATCTTGTCACATAGATTAAGACAAAAAAAAAATTATCTAAACAATAATATGTCGATCTTGCCATATAATGATAAGACCTCGTCGATCATTATATGGCAAGATTGAGAAAAATTTAGATTTGGATCCTTGTCACTACTCGATCTATAAGTAGATAATTTGGGAATTAATTGTAATTTCTAACACTATAAAAACCGCTATAGGAGATGGAGGGGCTCTCACAAGAAAAACAAATAAATTTGAGTGAAACAGAAACCAATGGCCAATGCAACTGCAACATTGTGCTTACTTACATTGCTCCTTTGCTTCGTCGTCTTCGGCTCTTGCACAAGAGTCTCAGGATGGCCAAAATCACCAGCAAGTAAGTATATATTCAATAATGGGTAGGGTTGTTATAGCACACAATACATACATACTTTTATGTACGTACGTGATGAATAATGTACTATTTGTTCTAATTTGTCCTTTTTCTTTTTAATTCGCAGGTATACGACAAGACGGTAGAGAAACATAAAACAATTGGTGAAGGCAAAGGAGAAGGGGTGACTTTGAACATGGCTCGAACTAGCATGATTTATAATTATCAGACCTCGTCGCCACCTAACTGCATGTCAAAGTGTGACAATTGCACACCGTGTACGCCAATTCTATCGGCCGGAAACTCACCCAAAGCTCCGGAGTACAAACCAGAGTATGGTGGTGCACATGTGGTGGGAAATTGTACAAACCTTAATGCTTTACTAAATATGTTTCATATATAGAAGAGAATGACATTAGTATTTCTTATGGATTAATTTACATTCTTGTTTGGGTGACTTTAGAAAAATTAATTAATAAATATTTTGGCTACTTCTTGCAATTAATCTCTTCTCATTATTCCTTTTTGCGTTTGGTATTATATATTACATATAATTGGATTTATCGCTTCAAGAGACATATTATTGGTTTTCTTTTTTAATGTGATTAACTATTTCACATGACAAATCTGGAGAAATTATGAGTAACATGTCATGAGTTGAACATAAAGAAACGAAAATACATCAAACTAAAAAATAGAAAAAAAATAAAACAAAATAAACCCACAATGTTGATAAAACTCTCCCTATTTAGAACTTTACTTATATATATATATATATATATATATATAATTGTTGAGAAATTGTCCGCTAGAATACTTATTCATTGGGTGCTGACATTAGACCACCACTGGGCCAAGTTTTCTTAAAGAGGCTGATATAAATATAACTCCAACATTAATTAATAATGAACTTGTGACAACAAACAAACATTGACATGACACTACCAATAGCATAGCTATAGGGAGAGATCACTAATATTGAGGCTACCCAACATATATGAATTTTATACATTAATATTGAACCAAAATTTACAAAAAGTGTCCGCCCTTGCTAACAACTAACAAGGATATATGAAAAGAATCTACTAAGTAGTATAGCAACATACAAATATGGGCAATTATTTATTTGAAATCGCCTTAGCGCTGCCCAAACGCCTCCCATCAAGCGTGGGCATTATTGGCACTCCAGCAAAATTACGGTTGAGCTTAAGTTTAGAATGATAGAGCTCGAGTTTGGACGAAAATTTGAGTCCCAAAAATTACTTGGGCTAAGCTTGGTCATTATAACGCACTTAAGCCCAAAATAGACCCAGCTCAAATAAATTTTCGAGTTGTACGGGAACGCTCAAATTAGATCCGATCTAAATTTTTAAGGCCGAGTTTGAGCTGAAAAAACTTAAATTTGTTTGAGCGAGCTCAAGCTTAAACATGTCTTGTATAATTTTTAAAACACCAAAGTCGAAGAACTAAGGCCGGTCTTCAACCCAGTTATATAACAAAGATGTGAAATAACAAAGATGTGTGATATAACAAGTTCTAGATTTTGGTAATCCTACAAGTTTTAGTGTTTGTGCCGTTAAATTAAATATACTTAGATTCCTACACTAAAGTTTGTAGCTTAGATTCCTACACTAAAGTTTGTAGTAATACCACAAATTCGTAGAATAATTTGACTATAAACAAAATTTAGCACTCTCGAAAGCTGGAATACATCCACGAGTCTAAAACCAAAATTAACAGCTACAATCTAAAACTTATAAAAACACAAATTAACATAAAGTTTATTGCTAATTAACATCAAACATAAAAAAATAAAAAAAGGTTTTAAAAGCAAAAGAACATATATAAAATAAGAATGTTTACAGTTTACACTCACACTTCTCTATAAAAACACAAATTAAAATAAAGTTTATTGCTAATTAACATCAAACATAAAAAATAAAAAATAAATAAAAAAATTACATGAGTATCATTGAAAAATAAAAAAGTTTATTTGATTTTCACTTTAATTTATGTACCCCACTCTCACATGAGTATATTGCATAATTAGCCTAGATTTGCTTGAATCCATAACCTAAGTCTAAGTCAAGGTGACTAATGGGCTGCGTGTACATTAGAGTGGCAACTTGTACTTAGGCATAGCTTGAATAGTTTAGGGTTGCAAATTTGTAAGTAGCCTTGAAGAAGATAGCCTATAGGACATCGGACGTCCTCTGCACAATAGGCAATTTATGCATCAGCAGTCTTCCTTTCGGATATCGGACAAGCTCATATCAGCCAAGCTTCATCGGCAATGTTGAAGACCTCAAGAACGTCCGATAGTCTTGACCTAAGACATGTCTGTCTTGAAGTCCTCATTGACTTCGATGCAACGTTAACAAATCACATTCAATGAAGGTTTCCATTCTTGGCATACACTCGAAAAGGACATTCCTCCTGCAAGCACGAGACCGCCTATTTTTAGCAAAGTGTCGGAGACAGGCGCAAGCTACGGGCCAGCCTATCAGGAGTCAACAACCAAATTAGAGCATTAATTGCTCTTAAATTCAAATTAGAAAACCACCAACGGCTCCAAGCTTCCTCCTACATATAAAAGGAGACTCCATTACTGCATTCAACATACTTCAACAACTACAACTCTGAATCTTCTTCATCTTCTTCAAGTGCATTAAAAGCTTAAACGTCCTATCTGTACTTCCTTCTTTGAAGAGCTTCACTCTTAGACGTCTAGTCCATTAAAAGCTCTTCATTGATTGCAACACCTAGCTTTTCATAGCTCACGAGAATTGTATCTTATTGATATCAATTCTCCCACACAACACTTGGTCAACAAAATTTTTGTACACAATCCATTAGAGATTTAGTTTGTAAAATATCTAGTGGAAAAACTTAGTACACGATTTTCAAATCCAAAGTTGACCACTTTGGTTGTGGACGTAGCACTTATTTATAAGTGTGAACCATATTAAATATTGTCTATTTGTGTGTGATTGTGATTTGATTGTGTTGCTTTAAATTTCAGATTTCCAAGCTTAGGCTGATCTGTGAAGATCGGCCATTCTCAACTTGTCCTATACTTCACAAGTCTTCCGCTGCAAAACTTAATAAAACCCTAGTGAAGTAAGATTTTTGAATCAATTTCAAAAATTGGACATAGGCTATTCAACCCCCTTCTAGCCTATATTGAGCAACCTTGGACCTAACAATTGGTATCGAGCTTAACTCTTTGAAAACTAGTTTTTCGAGATTAACCTCTTGAGAGATTAAAGATCATGGCTGCTCACCAAATGTTGGAAACCTCAAACGTGAACCATTGTCCTGTCTTGGATGAAGTTCACTTTGACATCTGGAAAGATAAAGTCAAAAGACATATGAATTCAATTGATAAACGTTTGTGGAAATGTGTCACAGATGGACCCAGAATTCCAATGAAGCCTAATACAGCGGCCGCGGTAGATCCAAGCTGCTTTGAAGTACCAAAGCCGAAGAAGAGTGGGATGATGAAGACGAAAGAATGATGCTCGGATGGAAAGGCCATCAACATCATTACCAGTGTGTTGATATAAGTACTTATCGGCAGATTATCAACTTGGACACGACAAAGGAGATGTGGGAAGCCATCCTTGAATATCTTGAAGGTGATGGCGAGACAAAGAACAACAAATTATATACTGCATCCAGAAGTTTGACTCCTTCAAAAGGATCCCAAAGAGTCTCTGCGAAGTGCCTATGACGATTCTATGAGGTAGTCAACTCTTGCTACTCATTAGGAAAGAAGTATGAAAAGAAAGAAATAAACATGAGATTTCTAAATGCACTAGGCAGTCTATGGCATGTTAAGATCACTGCCATGAAAGAGTCAAAAGATTTAAACAAATTGACTCTTAGAAACCTTTATGCTAGTCTTTCAGTTTATGAGCTTGAAATCCAACAAGCTCAAGAAATGGAAAAGAGTTTTAAAAACTTGTCCTTACCGGCCATGTCTTGAACCTTCTGTTCAAAACACGATGAAACACCTTCTACATCCGGTGAAGATGATGATATTCTTTACGACGAAGCCTTTGCTATGTTTGTAAAGAAATATCAACGTTTCAAAAGGTTTAATAAACCATCATCACATAGGCGGTCTTCTCACAAAGCTGCCGTTCCTTATAAAACAAGCGCTCAACCAAAAATTACGCTCCTTATAAATCGGACCATCAAAGGATAATGAGCTAGTTTGTTTTAAGCGTAGAAACAGGCCATTTTGCCTCTAAATGTCCAAAGCCAAAGTATGAATTTTATAAGAAACGTCCGAAACTAAATTTCAAAAACAAAAGGGATGGTGGTGAAGACATTGATGAAAGCAATCTGCCTACATGGTGTGACACGACAGCGATGAGGATGACTCTTGTGACTTTCTTTGAAGAAGCCAACATATGCCTTATGGCCGGGAGTCACCACATGATTCGGTGAGGTCACTACCATTTCAACAAGATGACAGTGATGATGATGATGAGCTCAATGAACCATCAAAGGAGAGCTCATCAAAGCTAACAAAGACATCTTTGGAAGAATTTTCAAAATTCAAAGCGCCTATGTGAAATTAGCCAAGAAGCATGAACTAGGCTGTCTCGAGAAATCAACCTTGATGTCTAAGATCAAAGATCTTGATAGACGACAAGTGAAAGTATCAAATTGCAAAAAGAGAACAAAGCGAAAAAGTGGACTTCCTACTTGAACACATCAAGAAGATAAATTCGAGAAAGATGACCTTCAAAAGGTTGTCAATACTTGGAATAACTCTAAAGGAAACTTTGATACCATTCTCTCAAACAGAAAACTTTAGATGACAAAGCGGCATTGGTTTCCAAAGTGAGTTCAAAGTAGGTAGTTCTTCTAGTTCTCAAAAGGATGAGACATACGAAGTGATTCTTTGAAGAATTGGTTGTAGGAGTTTCTTATGACCAGAGTCTCCCAAAGGCAAGGACTTGGCTTTAACAAAGTTCCTTTTGTTTATCCCAAAACACAAAAGACAAGTCCAAAAGAAAGCACCGACAATGACTCGCTAATAGTGAGTCGAGCAACTAAAACCTGCCATTAGTCACCCTAAGAAAACGGGGATGACTAATAGCAAGTCTAGAATTCTCGGCTCAAACCTATTAAATTTGTCAAAGGCAAGGCTGCTGATCCCAACACTTGCCTATAAAAGGGTAAAAGAAGTGAATTCTGAGATAAAAAGCTTAAAGGACATGTGCTGTAAATACAAAATCTTTTGATAAGAGGTCTACCTATGGTAAACCTAACATCAACAAGAAAAGGCATTATCGACCTAAGTCCTATAGGCCAATTATCGCGAAAAATCATTCCAAAGGCTGGCGATATTAAGAAGCCTCAAAAGAAATCATTACTCATGTTGAAGGATTTCACAAATGCTCTTTGCAAATGCCATGGTCATGAGATTCATGAATGCCTTGAGATTCACACCTAAATCTAGAGGATTTACTCCTCCAAAGGTTAAACAAGTGTGGATCCCAAAGGTTGCTAACCTTGAGGACCCAAAAATAAAAGGGGACCATATTCTTAAATGTCTATATTTCGGGAATGCTTTATGGTGTCAATGAAGAAGAAAGATCTATGGTATCTAGGCGGTGGATGCTCAAAGCATATGACTGGTGATCCAAATCTTCTTTCAAGCATTGTTGAAGCAAAGGTCCCTCGGTCATATTTGGAGATAACTCAAAGGGAAGACCATTGGTTATGGAAGTATAATCGAGGCAATCTCTCCATCAACAAAGTCTCTCTAGTTGAAGGTTTAAAGCACAATCTGCTAAGCATATCACAATTACGTGATAAAGGTCTAACATGTCGGTTTTCCTCTAGTCAATGTCTCATAAAGGACAATGAGACATGTTCAACTATCTGACGGATTCGAGAAAGGGAATGTCTATCTTTGTTGACCTAAATCTTTGTTGGAAGAAAATCAAATCTTTGCTTGGTTGCTAGGTCATCAGCGACAACGGTGGTTGTGGCACAAAGGCTTAGTCATCTCAATTTCAAATACTGGAGAAGCTATCAAAAGACAATCTAGTTGTCGGTTTGCCTAAAATATCAGTGAATCACACGTCTGCAGAGCATGTCAAGCTGGGCAAACTACATAAATCTTCCTTCAAAAGCAAGCCTTGCTGTCAACAACCGAGACCTCTACGGCTCTTGCACATGGATCTGTTTGGACTGTAACTACTACAAGTCTTGGTGGCGCAAGTATACTCTTGTGGTAGTTGATGATTACTCAAGATTTACTTGGGTAGAAATGATGTCCTCCAAAGATGAAGCATATGACATCATTCTTGAACTCTTGAAGACTACGGACTCGCTGGATGATATCTCGATGTCGGATCGGACAATGGAGCGAGTTCAAGAACAATGGTGTTGCCAAATATTGTGATGACCATGGAATTGGTCACAATTTCTCTGGTTGGCACACCTCAACAAAATGGAGTTCTTTGAAAGGAAGAACAGAACTCTCATTGAAGCGGGAAAGACAATGATTCTTTGAAGCCAAGCGCCTATGTATTTCGGGCGGGTGAACACGCTTCACACAAAACAGGTCCATCATAAATAAATTTCATAACAAAACTCCATATGAAATATGGAGAGCGAAACTCCCAACATTGGATTCTTTAAAATATTTGGTTGTAAATGCTATGTTCTTTACAATGGTAGAGAACATAGAGGTAAGTTTGAATCCAAAAGTGATGAAGGAATTTTTAAGGATATGCCAAGTTTTCAAAAGCATACGAGTTTATAATAAAACTTCACTTAGAGTTGTTGAATCGTACATGTTTCTTTTGATGAATTTGATTTCATTGGGCCACATTTGGCTCCTAAGGTTACTAATGATTCGATGAATATGAGGCAGTGCGAACGGCCTAATCCAGATCTGCTGATCCTCCTTCTTCACAAGATCTTCCAAGAGTCAACTGTTAGAATCCTCAAACGAACCATCAAATGAACACTCTGAAAACCCTGAATCCCCTTTGCCTTCCACACCAGAAGTCATACAACCTACCTTGGAATTAACCTACCCTTTAGAAAACCAAGCTTCAATTACTTCTACTTCTCAAGAATCCAACTCTGCCGATACAATAGGACAAGTTCAACTGCGAAGTTAGGGAAGTAAAAGATCATCCTATCACTCAAATCATTGGAGATCTTAATCCGGTGTTCAAACTAGACAAGCTTCAAGAAACGAATGCATGTATTCTCTGCATTTGTATCTAACATTGAACCCAAAAGATTGATGAAGCTGGAAGATCCAAGTGGGTGGAAGCTATGCAAGAAGAGCTAAACCAATTTGACAGATGCCAAGTCTGGTCACTAGTACCTAGGCCTAAAGGACAAGCAGTTATTGGCACAAAGTGGGTTTTTAGAAACAAAATGGATGAAAACGGCAACATTACAAGAAACAAGGCAAGACTGGTAGCCCAAGGATACGACGGGAGGAGGGTATTGACTATGATGAGACATTTGCCCTGTTGCAAGATTAGAGGCTATCGAGTTATTCTTGGCCTATGCCTCTACAAGGACTTCAAAGTTTATCAAATGGATGTAAAGAGTGCATTTCGAATGGAGAACTTCAAGAAGAAGTCTATGTTGAGCAACCACCGGGTTCATAGACATTCAAGAAGAGAGGATGTCTACAAGCTAAGGAAAGCCCTTTATGGACTTAAACAAGCTCCAAGAGCCTGGTATGAGACCCTTTCAAAGTTCTTGATATCTCAAGGCTTTGTAAGAGGTCAAATTGACACTACTCTTTTCATTATGAAGCATAAAGGTCATTCCTTACTTGTTCAAATATATGTTGATGATATTATCTTTGGTTCTACTAATGAAAATCTTTGCAAAAGGTTTGAAAAGCTTATGCGAGTAAATTTGAGATGAGCATGATGGGAGAGCTCAATTTTTCCTTGGTCTTCAAATTCAACAAAGTTCAAATGGTATCTTCATCAATCAAGCCAAATATGCAAAGGATGTCATCAAGAAATTTGGTCTTGAGAATGCAAACGACTTCGGCACTCCTATGGCTACTAACGCCATCTTGACAAAGATGAGAAGGGCAAGAAAGTGGACATGACTCTCTACGAGGCATGATTGGTTCACTTTTATACTTAGCGCTAGTAGGCCGATATCATGTTTCTTTGTTTGTGTTTGTGCTAGGTTTCAAGCGATCCAAAGGAGTCTCACCTACAAGCGGTCAAAAGAATCATCGGATATCGATAGATACTCCCAATTTGGGAATCGGTATCCTAGAGATTCATCTTTTAATCTTATAGGCTATTCGATGCTGATTTTGCTGCATGTAAAGTTGACGGAAAAGCACAAGTGGGACATGTCAATTCTTAGGAAATAGACTTGTCTCATGGGCCGAAGAAGCAAACCTCTGTTTCAACTTCAACAACGGCGAATACATAGGCTGGTAGCTGCTGCTCACACTTGTGGATCAAAGAACTAGTGGACTATGAGATCAAAGCGATGATTGTCCTATAATGTGTGATAACACATCGCAATTCGATCTCTCAAAATCTGTCATGCACTCCAAAACAAAGCACATTGATGTGAGATATCACTTTCTTAAAGATCATGTTGAAAAAGGTAACATCGGCATGCAATATGTGCCTACAGAGAATCGTGTAGACATCTTCACAAAACCACTTGATTCAACCAGGTTTGCATATTTAAGAGGAGAGCTTGGTATGCTTGACCTCAATCCTTAATCCTTTCTAGCAAATTCTTTAAGTTATCTTATAAGCTGTTATTAAAGCGCCTATGTGATCGCCGATCTCAACTCTGCCGAGTAAATAGACAACCTTGGGTAAGTGACTATCTCCACATCGGCAGTCTTCAATAAAATAGGCAGACTTTGATACAATAGGCAGACTTAAGGGCGCCATACGAACAGTAACTCATCAGGTAATAAATGCGGACTTCAAATTTTATCAAATGTCATTTATTGGCCTGTCAGAGGTATAAAAGGGCAAAATGTACAGTGTCTCTTCACAATTCTCAACAACCGCCATTTTAAACTTTCAAAAACCCTCGGACTTCCAATCTTCAATCTCTCCAAAAAGCCTTCAACTTTCCAAAATCTTTACGTTTTCTAGCTAAAATCATCAATGGTAAGAATTTCTACATCTTTTCTATTCATTTAAATTCTATGTTTCGGTCTGGTTTTGACCTAATTCGAGTTGTTCAAACTGTCCGCCATTGAAGAATTTTGGATTCTCACAATTGTTGCTTGAATCGTGTTTATGTGGTGTAAAATGTGTTTTAATACTTTATGTGACACTATATATTCAGTTTATGCTACTTTGTTTGCTTGAAAATGACAAAATCGATCCATTTAAAACCAGTTCATGAACTGTTCTTAAATTGTTTATGTTTTGGGTCTTGATCTGAACAGTACTTGTTTTTGATAAATATCTGCTGATTGCTCGAATATCTGCTGATTACATATTTATCTGCTGTTTCTTGCATATCTGCCGATTTCTATATATGCTATTCTCACATCTGCCGATCATGTAGGGAAAATCTAAATCCTCTAAGGCTGCTACCACTTCATCCTCTGCCTCTGCAAAGCCAACAGGGCGCATTCTGAGCTCCTATAAGGACCCTTCCCAGGTCAAGCTATCACCCAGGGATGACTATCGACATAGACTCCATCATTTGCACATCCGCTAGTGATGCCTTGTTAAAGATTTGGGTGAGTGTGGCCTCCTCCCCTGTTCCAACTCAACGACACCCTACTGCAACTATCTAGCTGAGGAATTCTATACAAGGATGATTCTGCCTCCTCCTCCAGCTAGTGCCTCTGAGCCAGTCAACTTAAGCTATATCAAAGGCTACATCAGAGGCCACTACATCAAGTTGACCTACAAGGATGTTGGAGAAATCCTTGGGGCTGTTGAAGGCAAATTGGACTTGACCGATGCCGAATCGGCACTTGCTGGGAGATGATGAGGGTCGCCCAACCGAGAGGTTTTCCGAGATGTCTAGGAACCTCTTCCCGAAAACCCCTATCATATCGCCATTTGCTCGACAAGAGCATTTTGTTCAAAATGGCTCGAGGGACATCTTCACCTCCCAACGGTGATGTGGACCAAGGCGTGGTCCTTCGCAAGCAACTCAACCGGGCAAAGATCATCTTCTCAATGCCGTCCCGAGCGTTGTGAAGTACAAGCTCACCCGTCCATGAAGAGGCCCTTTGTCGGGGTTATCAATGTCATCCTCCGCCGTTATGAGGAGATTGATGAGCTGGTCGCTTCGACGACCTCATCAAGGTGTCCAACACCTACGTCTTCACGGTCAACAACATCACCCGCTATCGGGATGATATGGCCCAACCAACGCGGTGAGGCTGCTGCTGCTGCTATCTTGCTCGGTCTTTCTGCTGCACTCTTCTTCTTGCTCGCTTGGTGGCCCTCTACCCAAGCCGACAAGGGTAAGAGGAAGGTCACCTACACCGCCGGGTTACCGGGAGGAGGAGCCTACACCCCCGAGCCGCTGAACATTTTGACCTCGGCGGGCTAGATCATGACCCATATGAGCCTGCCGAGCCCCTACCAAAAGCCTAAACACTCTCCTCTCTCACCCCAAAACTCAAACAAACCAGAAACTCGCCGCTCAAAGGCGTGTTGAGAAGGACCCATCAACCTTCCAACCGGTGACCTCTCCAAAACCTCTAAACCTACCTCCCATTCCTCCAAACCAAAACCAAACAAACCCTCCTACCCACGACGAATCATTTGGCCTTCCTAAGGTCTCATCCACACCACCGTTTCTCCATTTGTTCCTCCCCAGTTCCCACCACAACATCTCAATCACCAACTTCGCCTCTTCCACTCCTACTAAGTCCAAGCATGGCAAACGTTTTAAAAGAGTGCAAAGAAGAGGGTACATTTTGTGGGAACCGCCGAAACCTCTTCTCCTCCACCTTCTCCACCTTCACCACCTCGCCTACTACCACTACCACCTCACCTACTTCCTCACCTCCTCCTCTGCTCCCATCCAAACAACCACCACACAAGCGCCATCTTTCTCACCCACCTCTTCTCAACCACCATCCTCCAAACGACCTATCTCTCCTTCTTCGACCGCCTCCTCCCAAACGCCTCAAAACCAACCCCTATACCAACCTACACCCCGAGGTGCGTGCTCTCTGTTCTTCGAGACGGGGCCTAAACCCAACCCTGCCGACTCGACCCTCTCTTAGCCACCCTTGACTACCCCAAGAGATTTCCTGTCGGCCTATGTGCAGGTGAAATCATCTTTCAATGGGGTGCCTACTATGACCCTCTTCCTCTGCTGGTCACAACTCTTCTTCTCTCACAACTCGGCGGTTCAAGATCTTATGATCTTCAACCAATGGGTTGCAATTCATAAAGACCTAGGCCTTCCCCTTCCAACCAAATCGGACATCTCCCCTTTCTCTCTCGCCTAAACCCCGGTCTTCACCATTATCGGCCATCCTTCCATCCTTTTTCACCCTGTGGTCTACAGCTTCATTGATGTAGTCACCACTTTCCTTGGCTTCAACCCTCTCATCCCTCTTCTCTTCCTTTCTCCTAGCCTTTCCCCTTTCTTTTCTCCTCCCCCTTTCTTCATTCACCCCCTTTCATATGTCATCTACATAGAAAGGCTCTTCCCTGTTCCTCGCGTCTTCTCTAGCCTTCCTTTCCCTTCTACCAGCTATGTTCCCATTTCCTCCACCAGCTATTCTTCCTCTTCCTCTAGCCAATCCCTATCTCCCACCAGCCATCCTCCACCCTCACCTACCCAAGCCACCGCCATCCTTCCCCTCGGCGGGACCATCCCAAGTCATCCGACTCGTCGATACCTATCTGCCGAGGCCGTACTAAATTTTTGAAAGATTTTGAGGTCATCTCTGTTGACGACCAAGGCCCCGCACCAACTCTCTGCAGATCGGTCTCACATCACCCATGTGCGGTGTGCATGACAAGTGATGGAGATTTCCAAGGGTGCAAAGGCCGCTTTGATGCCGCCTACGATCCTCGGCCCAAGCTGCCCTTGCCGCCAAATCTCGGCCTCTTCATCCAAGACGTCCGCCATCTTCGAAACCAACTGGGACAACATAGCCACTAAGCGATGCAGTCGTCGACATGGTTGAAGGCGGCTACAAGCTTGTGCTTCACTCTCAACGCCAGGCCAATCGCTCATTCACTCCGTGCGAGCAACGCGTAATCTCACGGCCAAGCACTTGGCTTACTACCGCAAGGAGCGCGAACTGCGAGCACCGCCTCGGCTTTATTGATGCCTCGCTTGCGTCCATGAAGGAGGAGATGGCCGGACTCAACAATGATCGCAGACCAAGCTCATTGAGCATAATGCTGCTCAGCGAAGAACAAAGAGCTCTCCTACGAATTGGCCGATACTAAAGAAGAGCTAGCAAGAAACGAAGAGATTGCAAGACTTAAGGCCTTTGTTGACTCTAAATGGGCATCAAGCTATGGGCAATCTTCATCGTGCAAAGGCAAAGGTCGTGCATCATCTCGGTCATCTTCTAGAACCGTAGATAATATTTTGTATAATCTTTTGCTAAACTTTGTAATTAAACAACTTGTTTAATTAACAATGTCTATGTTTTAAAACTTTCATGTTTATTATGAGCTTATTATGTGATTGCATGAAATTTAAACCACGGTTTAAAGACATGTCCTATATTGCCTATTCGCCTATCTGCATGTCTTTAAACTTAGTCTCATTACAAGTGTCGATGCTTAATTTCTGTTTGTAAACACTTTGTAATTCTTGAATACAATGACCTTTATGTAAGTTCATCTAGGGCATGCTTATTTAATATATCAATCTTACAAGCATGTTATTACTAGACTTGAACATGGTCGGTGATATTGTATTCGTAGGGTCATGGACTCAAGCAAATAGGAGGAGATTGTTGCATAATTAGCCTAGATTTGCTTGAATCCATAACCTAAGTCTAAGTCAAGGTGACTAATGGGCTGCGTGTCGTTAGAGTGGCAACTTGTACTTAGGCATAGCTTGAATAGTTTAGGGTTGCAAATTTGTAAGTAGCCTTGAAGAAGATAGCCTATAGGACATCGGACGTCCTCGCACAATAGGCAATTTATGCATCGCCAGTCTTCCTTTCGGATATCGGACAAGCTCATATCGGCCAAGCTTCATCGGCAATGTTGAAGACCTCAAGAACGTCAGATAGTCTTCGCCTAAGACATGTCTGTCTTGAAGTCTCATTGACTTCGATGCAACGTTAACCTGCAAATCACATTCAATGAAGGTTTCCATTCTTGGCATACACTCGAAAAGGACATTCCTCCGCAAGCACGACCGCCTATTTTTAGCAAAGTGTCGAGACAGGCAAGCTACGGCCGGCCTATCGAGTCAACAACCAAATTAGAGCATTAATTGCTCTTAAATTCAAATTAAAACCACCAACGGCTCCAAGCTTCCTCCTACATATAAAAGGAGACTCCATTCTGCATTCAACATACTTCAACAACTACAACTCGAATCTTCTTCATCTTCTTCAAGTGCATTAAAAGCTTAAACGTCCTATCGTACTTCCTTCTTTGAAGAGCTTCACTCTTAGACGTCTAGTCCATTAAAAGCTCTTCATTGATTGCAACACCTAGCTTTTCATAGCTCACGAGAATTGTATCTTATTGATATCAATTCTCCCACACAAACACTTGGTCAACAAAATTTTTGTACACAATCCATTAGAGATTTAGTTTGTAAAATATCTAGTGGAAAAACTTAGTACACGATTTTCAAATCCAAAGTTGACCACTTTGGTTGTGGACGTAGCACTTATTTATAAGTGTGAACCATATTAAATATTCGTCTATTTGTGTGTGATTGTGATTTGATTGTGTTGCTTTAAATTTCAGATTTCCAAGCTGTTAAGGCGATCTTGACTGTGAAGATCGCCATTCTCAACTTGTCCTATACTTCACAAGTCTTCCGCGCAAAACTTAATAAAACCCTAGTGAAGTAAGATTTTTGAATCAATTTCAAAAATTGGACATAGGCTATTCAACCCCCCCTTCTAGCCTATATTGAGCAACCTTGGACCTAACAGTATCATTGAAAAATACACACTATCTTAATATTTATAATCGAATCAGTTATCTTTTTCTTAATCTATGTACCTTTTAGAAACAAAAGATTACTTTTTTAGTAGATTTGGTACTTTTCATAGCAATATTTGTACTTTTAATATAATGTACTTTTCATAGCCAACGTAGTACTTTTTTATTTATATATTTGAAACTTATATTTTTGATCATCGTACTAATTGGTAAACACCGATTTGTTTGCGGTCGTAATTAGTTTTGAAATTAGGGATAATTGGGTTTGTGTGCGCCCGACCGGACCTCTATACCAAATCCCGATGTCGATTCGCCAAAACAACACAACAACAAGAAGAGTACGTGGCGTAACCACCCGTACTTACGACAAAACACTACTGATAAAACCTGATTATATAAAAACAAGTCTTCGGCAATACTACAGCCGGAACCCAATAATTACGAAAACCACAAGTCTAAAACTTGGGAAATAAAACAACTAAACAACAACCACAACATCGACCACAACAAGTCGGAATAATATACATAAACCATGAGCTACAACATGCTCGGGAAAGAAACTAAATTAACCATAAGTTAAATACACATATGTCGGCTATTAAAAGAATAAGAGGTTTATAACACAAACAAATATTGCCCAAATAAAGTTTACATAACTTTACATAACCGTCGTCCTCACCAAAAGAATACTACTAACTATTAACCAAGTTGAAGAAGATCACCTTACGACCTACTCTGCACCAAATTGAAGAAGATCGTAAGTTCAAAAGGCACCTCGCCACGTCGAGATCACCTTACGACCTACTCTTCATCACGTTGAAGAAGACCGTAAGTTCAAAAGGCACCTCGCCAAACCGAGGTCATCTCACAACCAAATCTTCACTACGATGAATAAAGGTCATAACAAATACTTGAGCAAAAAACACTAAGTAAAATAAACAAACATAATTGAGACAAGGGCAACTCATGCTCATATTTACGAAATGAACTGTTTACAAGCCCGAATAGGCAAAAATACAAAACAAAATTGTTTGAATTACAAGGCACATCAGGCCAAATTAAGCCCGACACAACGGGGTGAACTAGGGATGTACACGGCTTTCAGCTTCATGGATAGATTGGGCATGATCATCCTGGTTGGATTTGGCCCCTTCAAACTCTTCTAGCTTGAAATCCCCATCAAAATCCACCTCCTCGCCATCAGTCAGTGCGTCAAGCAAAAAGGGAACGTTATTGTCAAAGGATGGTGGAGGGATCCAAGGCTCACGCCCTAGTTCGGCATCTTTCCTGCCAATCAACTCAAGCTCTTCAGGCTGAGCTCGTGCCCTCGACGAGCTACGTCCCCCTTCAGCTCGGCACTCCCCCATCGAACCAACTCCCGAAGAAGAGTTCCGCACGCTGCCGCCACGCGCAAAATCTGGGCCTTGCCCTTGTTATATTAAGAAAGAATCTCATCCATATAGGACGAGCTCTTCTTAAACTCAGCAACAGCAGCACTTGGGCTCGCCGCTTTCCTCGCCTCAGCCAGCTGCCTCTCTAACTCACCCACCTTACTTTCAAAGCTCAGCCTCGACTTTGTAAGCTCACCCTGAGCAATCAAGACATCACCCTGGGCAGATTTTAGATCGACACGAAGCTTAGCCCGATCTGCAGTAACCACAGCGAGCTCCTCCCTCAGCTGGCCAGCATCTTCGACGGCACGATTCAGCTCCTATATCTGGGAAGCAGCCAGATCCTAACTCAACCTTATGTCATCCTGGGCCCTGGCAGCAGTACCCTCGAGCTCAGCTATTCGAGCAAGGGCTCCGGCAAGCTCGGCCTTGCTAACACTCTCCAGCTTTTCCTTCTCGAGCTCAGCAACGCGCTCGGCAGACTCGCATTTATCTTTATGGGCCTAAGCAAGCCTGTTAGCAAGCTTGGTCATTATAACGCACTTAAGCCCAAAATAGACCCAGCTCAAATAAATTTTCGAGTTGTATGGGAACGCTCAAATTAGATCCGATCTAAATTTTTAAGGCCGAGTTTGAGCTGAAAAAACTTAAATTTGTTTGAGCAGAGCTCAAGCTTAAACATGTACCGTATAATTTTTAAAACACCAAAGTCGAATAGAACTAAGGCCAGGTCTTCAACCCAGATTATATAACAAAGATGTGTGATAACAAAGATGTGTGATATAACAAGTTCGAGATTTTGGTAATCCTACAAGTTTTAGTGTTTGTGCCGATAAATTAAATATACTTAGATTCCTACACTAAAGTTTGTAGCTTAGATTCCTACACTAAAGTTTGTTGTAATACCACAAATTCGTAGAATAATTTGACTATAAACAAAATTTAGCACTCTCGAGAAACTGGAATACATCCCACGAGTCTAAAACCAAAATTAACAGCTACAATCTAAAACAAGAACATAAAGTTTATTGCTAATTAACATCAAACATAAAAAAAAAAAAAAACACACACACACACACACAAATTAACATTAAAAATAAAACATAAAATAAGTTTACACTCACACTTCTCTACAAAACATTAATATAATATACTTTTCATAGCCAAAGTAGTACCTTTTTTATTTATATATTTGAAACTTATATCTTTAACCATCGTACTAATTGGTAAAAACCGATTTGTTTGCGGTCGTAATTAGTTCTGAAATTAGGGATAATTGGGTTTGTGTGACGCCCCGACCCGGACCTCTATACCAAATCCCGAGGTCGATTCGCCAAAACAACACAACAACAAGAAGAGTACGTGGCGTAACCACCCGTACTTACGACAAAACAATACTGATAAAACCTGATTTAATAAAAACAAGTCTTCGGCAACACTACAGCCGGAACCCAATAACGAAAACCACAAGTCTAAAACTTGGGAAATAAAATAACTACACAACATCGACGACAAGAAGTCAGAATAATATACATAAACCAAGAGCTACAACATGCTCGGAAAAGAAACTAAATTAACCATAAGTTAAATACACATATGTCAGCTATTAAAAGAATACGAGGTTTATAATACAAACAAATACTGCCCAAGTAAAGTTTACATAACTTTACATAACCGTCGTCCTCACCAAAAGAATACTACTAACTATTAACAAGCTTCAAGAGCAACAACACCAAAATACAACCTTCGAGCTACTCGGAATCTCACCGACCTCACCGGGAACCGCTAGGCTGGCTCGGATCTAAGAAAAAACAATAAACAACAAATGAGGTGAGTCGAAACTCAATAAGCTATTAAATGCAACTATATGACATGGCATAATAATCAAGCGTAAACATAACATGGTAATAACATTTATATACCACAACTGAACATATATCATCATCTTTGATATAGAAATCACATAACTCACATAGCACCTTGATATTCACATAAGTGCTAGTAAATAACCACATATTAAAGGATATCTTTCTCCATCTTCACATTGCTCCTGCAATACACGAAATCTACAAATAACTATATCTCGATACTCATATATGTAGTATCAACGTCACCGGTATCACTCTTCGGTTATTGACATCCCCAGAATCACTCATCGGGTTCCCGGAAACACTCTTCGGGTTACTAGCAAACCGAAGTCATGCGTATTGCTACAACAGTGGGGCTACTTCCCACCTGTGGCCAACATGTGAGGGTGTGAACTCCAGTACGGCGACCCATAGCGATTCCAAACATTGATTTGTAAAGGCTATACGTCTTCCTACCTTGACTAAACAATAACAAGAATGTCAGCTGGACTCAATGCAATGCATAAGTTGGTAAAATACTCAAACTTATGCAAATAACCATCAAGTTCAAAAGTAGTGAACTTGACAAATAACACGTAGATTATATTATTCTACAATGTAAGATCATCAAACATATTGTTCAAGAACTTTAAACAACAACTTTAGAGCTAATTTACAAGTCTCTAATTTACCAGTATCATTTATTCGGAGGACCAAAACCCATATCAAATGAACTCTAATTTTCTTAGTAGTTTAACTTGTGATTCGGAGAATTATAATCTTCTCAAAAATCCACTTTTGGTGTCATTCCTTAAAGTTCATAAAATTGGGTTTAATTGCTATATGCAATTTTTACCATTTAAAGTCTCAAACTTGTTCACTAGTTCACTTCCATAGTTGATATCCATCTCTACACATTTTAAACCATCTCAACCGAGTATTTCACATAATATCATGTTATTCATATCATCCAACCATTTAGACATGAATTCAACAACAACACAAGTCATGCATGTTCATAAATGTTCATACATCTAACAAATTCTAACATACATAGGGAGTTTAGTAACTTACTTGAAATTGCACAATCAAAGCAACAAAATCACAATCAAAGCCTTGTAATGAAGTCTCCTTAGCAACACCTTGGTGGTCTTGTATGGAAGATCCAATTGTTGGATGTTGAGATATGAACTACACAAACTATTCTCACCTTTATCCCCCACACTTAAGTTCTCAAGCTTTCATGGAAGAAGAAATGAAGAAATGGTGAATTGAAGTCTCGCATAGGCTTGGGAGTAACTTATTAGGCTGGTCAAAGGGTCAAACCAAGGTACAACACAATCAGCCTAGGGTCCAAGGGTCAAAAGAGTCAAAATTGCAAATTTTGGAAGAGGCTTGTCTGTACAGAATGGGCCTGAAATTCAGTCAACTTCAATGATGTTCCTAGGATGATCTAAAAGTCTAAAAATTTCAAATAAGGTATGGTTTGAAAGCTCATTGAGTCTAGTTTACACAGAATCAAACGGTTCGCAAATTCGAGTTTTCTACACAAAGTTATGGCCAAATTACTACAAGTTGGTGAAATCTGCTACGTGTGCTAGGGCGCGAAGAATGGCGCGCAACCTGGCTGAAGTTTGGTCTATTTTTGATTTTTGTCAAACTTCTGATCGTGTGCGCGCTAGGGCGTGCCTGGGGTGCGCTAGGGCACGACCTGGGGACCAAAAATGACTCAAAAGGATTTCCAAAGTGTTCCTAAGTGATACCAATATGAACCCAACCCAAAACCAAGTTCGAAACAACTTCAGAACTCAGTATAAACATCACATAACGTAACCCTAAATGCAATACATCACGAACTCACATAACCACAAGGATTAATGTACACTTCAAGGCACACGAAAAACATGAAATCAATGTATAATCATGCAACATGCCTCCCCAATGAACCTACAAGTATGTCAAACATGATAGCAATGTATTAAGATTAATCTAGCACACAAAGGAAGGACCAAGGGTATTACATCCTCTTCCCCTTAAAAAAATTTAATCCCTAAATTCAGTTCGGATCCATCGTTGAGCTAAGGATATTTCCCTTATAATCATATCCTATTTCCCAATGTACAATCTCGGTTGCATAAGGTCACTCACAAGAATCTCATCGAACAATTCCATGGATACACTTTCATAAGACAACTTCCCAAGAATATCTATCGCAACAATGTAATGGTGTTCCATCAATTTAGAGTTGTTTAATAATCATTCTCTCAAACATACAGCAGGTCTAAGGATAAGATGAACACTTGGAGAAATTCTTGGATTCTTCTTTGAGTATACTACTTGCGGTGTTTAATGTAGTCTCCCAATGTCTCATATCTACAAGGGTGTAATTTATTTGATATGCATATCTTCGCCATTGGTAGTACATGATCACTTGGTTAATCAATCCATCATAGTCTATAATGTATAACAATCTCAACATATATAAGATAGTGTCATTGTAATTAGTAAATATTCAATCTTCAATACACCAGTTACCATGTTAAACTCCATTAATTAGTAGAAGGTGCATAGTTAAGATCTTTAAGTCTTTCCGCTTATCGATAATGTCTCATATTCTGTTCATATTGTGAGAATAGAAGCTTCAAATATTTGAATTCGTACCTAACGTGAGCTTAACTTCATAATAGTAGTATTCCGACTCAAGTATGTCAACACTATCGCAATGAACTCTAAGTCGGTGAATAGATTAATTCCACTTATACCATATCAATCCTTCGATACAGAAGCTATTGTTCTCCATTCTGATTAAGGTCACAACTCAATTCTTCTTTTAAGGTTCACTTCGTATTAAAACTAAAAGTGAATATACATATCATTAATGACACCTTTACAAAACACTCCAAGTAAGACTTACACACATGGTTTAAGAAATTCATCAATCGCTAATCCAATTCATGGTGATCCCCTAGGTTCTTTGATTCCCTGGTATCAACTCAATACATGTTCAAATCCCCATTTTAGATGACATATAAAGTAATCAACTGCGAACATTTCTGGACACTCTTATAAGGTAGAGAAATCCTCTAACTCTGGTGTAGTTTCATTCACAACCATAACATGAACCCAAATACTCAACTCAATCATGTGGTAATAGTATACTAACTTTCCGAACAGAAATGATATGCATGCTAATAATAATCATATCAACACAACCCTCGCATATTCGCCACATGGAAGAACATAATCACGTCATGATGATACACTACCAATGCATGGCATGCACACATTAACAATCTATATCATGTATCTTATAAATATCATGTTTAGGCATAACCACAAAGTTGACATACGGTGTATAGTTACTAACTCGTATATGACAACTTCTTACACTTTCAAACCATGTAAAGGTAAGACACACAACTACCATGCAATATGTGATTACCTATTGGTCTATCACAAGCTTATCATATCAATAACAACAATTCAATCTCTTATCGGGGTATCTCCCTCAATCACAAGATAAAACTAGGAAACATATTACACTAGTTTCCAATCACACAATGCAACATATGAATGCATGAACATGAGCTACCTTAATATGTGTACTCATAATATTATAGATAGAATACCTCCTAGCACCGACGTATACTCTGGCACTCCGCTCTGATCAAGTGCAAACACACGACCTTGTACCTTAGGTCTACCTTCATTATCTCTCTTCGTCCCACTCGTTTGTTGATTGACACTTTCGTGACTACCCCTTAGTTTAGGACAATTCCACTTCGGTGACCGGTCTCTACAATAGTAACATTGTCCGGCTTGATTCCGGCTTACTTCCACAATTATCTTCAGAATGCCCATACTTTGAACAATAGTTACATACTAATGAATCACTTCGCTGACCTTGATCATGAGTAACATTATCACTTTGTCTGCCGGATTGTTGTCCTAGTTGCCTCTCAAACTGTGATCTACTCCGATTCCCTCTGCAGTTGTTATTATTGTTGTAGTGCCCACTATTACCAGAATTCTGTACTCGCCCATGATTTTGTGAAGATTGCTGAGAGTTGCCCATGTTTCCTCTTCCCTTATGTTCCTCAATGTCCGCTTCTATCGCGTAAGCGCGATCCACTGCGTTACGGTAATCAGCAAGCTGTAGAGAAAGTTACTGTTTTCGGTACTCGGTCTTCAATCCTTTTACAAACTTTTGTGCCTTCTTCGCTTCATTAGGAACCAAGTAACTACAGTAATGATCCAATTCTGTGAACTTGGCCGAATACTGTGCCACAGACATACTACCTTGCTCCAAATCATAGAACTCTCGTTCTCTCTTCTGACGAACCACTTTTGAAACATACTGTGCTTTAAACTCTCTTAAAAAGCTAGGCCAGCTGTATGGTACTCCTTGTAAATCCCAGCTTCCTTGTAATACTTGCCACCAATGTTTCGCTGCTCCTTCTAACTTAAACACCGCCAATGTTACCTTTTCATCATCGGTGCAACCCAGAGCTGCAAATATCTTTATGATGTGTTCAATCCACAATTCTGCTTTAGTTGCATCCGGTTCTCCCAGAAAAGTACGAGGTTTCATCTTTAAAAATTTCTCAAGCATACTAGTGTGGTTCCTCTGTCTCATCTCAGGCTGCGGTACTTCAATTTCTGGTTGTGGTACTCTTACCTCAGGTTGTGGTACTGCCCCTCCATTAACCCGCTGAGTCATCTCATTCATCAGATCCATCATTCTCCCATACATGTTCATGAGATCCTCATTCTGATTGTTCGGGTTCGGTTCGGGAGGAACATTACGTTGAGTATTAACATTCTCATCTCTTTCCTTGTTTCCACCTGCACTCGTACTGACTCTACTAGTGCTCGCTCCGTGTCTAGTCTGCACCATCTTAACCTACACACAACACTCAACGTTAAGATCTTAACAATAGCACCATACCCACCTAGGCCATGGAACCTATCCTGGTGAATAGCTAACATAAGATCTGATACCAACTGTTACGCCCCGACCCGGACCTCTATACCAAATCCCGAGTTCGAGTCGCCAAAACAACATAATAACAAGAAGAGTACGTGGCGTAACCACCCGTACTTACGACAAAACACTACTGATAAAACCTGATTTAATAAAAACAAGTCTTCGGAAACACTACAGCCGGAACCCAACAACGAAAACCAAAAGTCTAAAACATGTGAAATAAAACAACTACACAACAACCACAGCAAGTCGGAATAATATACAAAAACCACGACCTACAACATGCTCGGGAAAGAAACTAAATTAACCATAAGTTAAATACACATATGTCGGCTTCCAAAAGAATACGAGGTTTATAACACAAACAAGTACTACCCAAGTAAAGTTTACATAACTTTACATAACCGTCGTCCTCACCAAAAGAATACTACTAACTATTAACAAGCTTCAAGAGCAACAACACCAAAATACAACCTTCGAGCTACTTGAAATCTCACCGACCTCACCGTGAACCGCTAGGCTGGCTCGGATCTAAAGAAAAATAATAAACAACAAACGGGGTGAGTCGAAACTCAATAAGTTACTAAATGTAACTATATGACATGGCATAATGCTTAAGTGTAAACATAACATGGTAATAACATTTATATACCACAACTGAACATATATCATCATCTTTGATATTCAAATCACATAACTCACATAGCACCTTGATATTCACATAAGTGCTAGTAAATAACCACAAATTAAAGGATATAATTTCTCCATCTTCGCATTGCTCCTCCAATACACGAAATCAACAATTAACCATATCTCGATACTTATATGTGTAGTATCAACGTCACCAGTATCACTCTTTGGTTATTGACATCCCCGAAATCACTCTTCGGGTTACTAGCAAACCAAAGTCATGCGTATTGCTACAACAGTGGGGCTACTTCCCACCTGTGGCCAACAGGTGAGGGTGTGAACTCCAGTACGGCGATCCATAGCGATTCCAAATATTGATTTGTAAAGGCTATACGTCGTCCTACCTTGACTAAACAACAACAAGAATGCCAGCTGGACTCAATACAATGCACAAGTTGGTATAATACTCAAACTTATGCAAATAACCATCAAGTTCAAAAGTAGTGAACTTGACAAATAACACGTAGATTATATTATTCTACAATGTAAGATCATCAAACATATTGTTCAAGAACTTTAAACCACAACTTTAGAGCTAATTTACAAGTCTCTAATTTACCAGTATCATTTACTCGGAGCACCAAAACCCATATCAAACAAACTCTAATTTTCGTAGTAATTTAAATTGTGATTCGGAGAATTATAATCTTCCCAAAACTCCACTTTTGGTGTCATTCCTTAAAGTTCATAAAATTGGGTATAATTGCTATATGCAATTTTTACCATTTAAAGTCCTAAACTTATTCACTAGTTCACTTCCTTGGTTGATATCCATCTCTACACATTTTAAACCATCTGAACCAAGTATTTCACATAATATCATGTTATTCACATCATCCTACCATTTAGACATGAATTCAACAACAACACAAGTCATGTATGTTCATAAATGTTCATACATGTAACAAATTCTAACATACATAGGGGGTTTAGTAACTTACTTGAAATTGCACAATCAAAGCAAAAAACTCACAATCAAAGCCTTGTAATGAAGTCTCCTAGTCCTTAGCAACACCTTGGTGGTCTTGCATGGAAGATTGTTAGGTCCAAGGTTGCTCACGATAGGCTAGAAGGGGGGGTTGAATAGCTTATGTCCTATTTTTCGAATAGATTCAAAAATCTTACTTCACTTAAGTTTTAAAAAGATTTTGCAGGCGGAAGACTTGTGAAGTATAGGACAAGCTGAGAATGGCTGATCTTCACAGGACAAGATCACCAGTTCTCAACAGTTTGGAAATCTGGAAATTTAAAGCAACACAAATAATTCACAATCACACACAAATGAACAGAGTATTTAATATGGTTCACACTTATAAATAAGTGCTACGTCCACAACCAAAGTGGTCAACTTTGGATTTGAAAAACATGTACTAAGTTTTTCCACTAGATATTTTACAAACTAAATCTCTAATGGATTGTGTACTTTTGTTGACCAAGTGTTTGTGTGGGAGAATTGATATCAATAAGATACAATTCTCGTGAGCTATGAAAGCTAGGTGCTGCTATCAATGAAGAGCTTTTAATGGACTGGTCGTCTAAGTGTGAAGCTCTTCAATGACTAAGTGCAGATAGGACGTTTAAGCTTTTAAGAACTTGAAGACTCTGGAGATTCAGTAGTTGAAGTAGTTGAAGTAGTACTAAATGCAGCAATGAAGTCTCCTTTTATATGCAGGAGGAAGCTTGGAGCCGTTGGTGATCTTCTAATTTGAATTTAAGAGCAATTAATGCTCTAATCTAGTTGTTGACTCCTGATAGGCTGTCCTGCAACTTGCAGTCTGTCTCCTGACTTTTTACCAAAAATAGGCGGTCTGCGTCTGCAGGAGGAATGTCCTTTTCTGAGTGTATGCCAGAAATGGAAACCTTCATTAAATAAGAGTTGCAGGTTAACGTTGTATGCATTTAATGAGGTCTTCAAGCTAGGACATGTCTTTGGCAGATGTCTATCGGACGTTCTTGGGATCTTCAACATTGCTGATGAAACTTCGTCGACGTGAGCATGTCCGATATCCAAAGGAAGACTGCTGATTCAAGATTTTGCCTATTGTGCAGATGACGTCCGATGTCCTCTAGGCTATTCTACTTCAAGACTTATACACAAAGCAACCCTAAGCTATTCAAGCTGTGCCTAAGTACAAGTTGCCACACTAACAGACACGCAGGCCCATTAGTCACCTTGTCTTAGACTCAGGTTATGGATTCAAGCAAATCTAAACTAAATACAACAATCTCCTCCTATTTGCTTGAGTCCATGACCCTATGAATACAATATCAGCTGACCATGTTCAATTCTAGTAATAACATGCTTGTAAAATTGATATATTAAATAGGCATGCCCTAGATGAACTTACACAAAGAGGTCATTGTATTCAATCATTACAAAGTGTTTACAAGTAAGAAATTTAAGCATAGGACACTTGTAATAAGATTGCATTTAAAGACGTGCAGATAGGCAGATTAGGCAATAGAGATCATGTCTTTAAACCAGTGGTTTAAATTTCATGCATTCCTATAATAAGCAGTTCATAATAAAGCATGTAAATTTTCAAACGAACATTGTTAGTTAAACAAGTTGTTTAATTTCAAAGTTTTTTTAAAAAATATAAAGTTCATCGGCCAGTACGAGAGGATGACCTAGATGGTGCACGACCTTTGCCTTTGCCAGATGAAGATTGCCCATAGCTTTTTGATGCCCATCTAGAGTCAACAGCAGCCTTAAGTCTTGCAATTTCTTCTTTGGCTTCTGCTAACTCTTCTTTTGTGTCTGCCAATTCAGAAGAGAGATTGCTGTTCTTCTGCTTGAGCAGAGCATTATGCTCAATGAGCCTAGTCCGCTGATCATTGTTGAGTCTAGCTATCTCCTCCTTCATGGACGCAAGCGAGGTATCAATGCAGGACAGGCGTTGGGTAGTAGTGTGGTATTCCTGGCGATAGAAAGCCAAGTGCTTTGAGGTGAGGTTGCGCGTCGCCCGTACTGAGGAGTGAACAGAGCGATTTGCACGTTGTTGGGATTCAAGCACGTTGTTCAGGCAGTCAGTCTGGACAGTGGTGAGGTTGCGCGTCGCCCGTACTGAGGAGTGAACAGAGCGATTTGCCCGTACTGAGGAGTGAACAGCCTAGGTCAACCATATCTATGATTTTCAGTATCCCGGTTGACAGGTTGTCCCAATTTTCTTTGAATAGGGCAGCGTTGGCGGAGGAAGTTGCGGAGATACGACTGGCTAAAGCATTCTGGCAGGCAGAGATGGACTGCCGGCAGGCATCAAAGGCAGCCTTGGCATCCTTTGAAATGTCCTGGACAGTGGTGACTTTGAATTGTTCTGCGGACAGCTGATTGAGAGCCGAGGTCAGGTCCGCCGAGACTTGATCAAAATTCTTGACAAACTCATCTACATCTGAGGCGCGGTAGAAGATCTGAGGGCTAGCTGGGGAAGAGGATGGGCCAGCTGAGGTAGAGGGATGTGTGGAGATGAGAGGAGGAGTGCTGGTGGCTTGGTCAGTGAATGGGTCAGGATGACCGGTGGAGGAGTGAGAATGGCCAGAGGATGCAGGAGAAACGCTGGTGGAGGAAATGCGAAGATGGCTAGGAGTAGGAGCAGGAGCAGGAACATGAATAGGAACAGGAGCAGGCAGAAGGAGAAGCAGTGGCTGTTGAACGGGAAAGATGCGGGGGACAGGAAAGAGTCTCTCTATGTAGATGACATAGGAGGAGGAATGAATGAAGTAGGGAGGAGGAGAAAAGTAGATAGAGAGGGAAGGAGTACGAAAGAGAAGGGGAATGAGAGGGTTATAACCTAGATAGGAGGTGACTACATCAATGAAGTTGTAGACCACAGGCTAAAGAAGGACAGAAGGGTGGCAGATGAGGGTGAATACTGGGGGTTTAGGTAGAGAGAGGAAGGGAGAAATGTCCGATTTGGTAGGGAGAGGAAGGCCAAGGTCCCTGTGAATGACAACCCATTGGGTAAAGATCATGAGATCTTGAACCGCCGAGTTGTGGGAAAAGAATTGCTGGGACCAAGCAGGAGGAAGAGGATCATAATAGGCACCCCATTGGAGAAGGATGTCACCTGCAGACATGGGCTGGCAGGGAATCTTCTTAGGGTAGTCTAAAGTGGAGAGGAAGGGGTCGGTATCAGCAGGATTGGGTTTAGGTCTGCTGTCTCGGAAGGACAGCAGATCCTGAACTTCAGGATGGAGTTGGCTGTAGAGATTGGGTTTGATGCGTTTGGTAGTAGGTTGGTCAGAAGAAGGAGAGAGAGAGCGTTTGGAAGATGGCTGATGAAAAGTGGTGGCTTGTGAGATGGATGGCTCTTGGATAGGGGTAGTTTGGAGGGATTCAGAGTGAGGAGGGGAAGAAGTAGGTGAAGTGGAGGTAGCTGTAGGCAGAGTTGGTAAGAGTAGGGGAGAATGAGCAGGTGAGGATTGAGGAGAAGAAGGATCAACAGTTCCAGCAAAGTGCACCTTCTTCTTGGCGCTCCTTTTAATGCGTCGGCCTTGTTTAGAAAGTGTATGAGTAGAGGAGGCAGAAGTTGGTGAGGGTGAAGTAGTAGTGGAAACTGTTGGTGGAGGAACAGCGGATGAAGGATCGGCTGGGTTTGAAACTGATGGTGTGGAGGGAGCGGCAGATGATACTTTGGGTAGACCAAAGCATTCATCGGTAGGCTGGAGATCCTGTTTGGATTTGGGTTTGGATAGGTTGGCGGGTTGGAATGTGGAGGTGTCCTTTTCAACCACAGCTTTTGTTCGAGACTTGCGGTGTTGTTTGAGTCTTGGAGTGAGAGTGGAAGAATGTTTTGGCTTTTTAGAAGGGGACCCAGCTGGCTCATAAGGATCATGGTCGAGTTTTCTGAGATCAAAGTTCTCAGGCAGTTCAACCCCTATAGGTTTAGGCTCCTCCTCAGCAGGTAATCCGGTTTCAGTATATGTGACCTTTCTCTTACCCTTGCTGGCTTGGGTAGAGGGGCCACCAGTAGAAGTGGCAGCAGCAGCAGTAACGATGGTTGTTCGTTTGGCCATATCATCCCGGTAACGAGTGATGTTGTTGGCCGTGAATACGTAGATGTTAGACACCTTGATAAGATCGTCATCGATGACCTTTTCATCAATCTCCTCATATCTGCGAAGAATCACATTAATGACCCGTACGAAGGGTCGTCGCATGGAGGGGTGAGCTTGAACATCAGCAACACTTTGGGATAACATAGAGAAAATAATTTTTGCCCAGTTGAGTTGCTTGCGGAGGACTACAGCTTTAGTCCACAGTAGCTGCTGGGAGGTAAAGATGTCCCTTGCGCCATTTTTGAACAGAATGCTCTTATCGAGCAGATGGCTGATATGATAGGGGTTTTCTGGGAAGAGGTTCCTGGACATCTCAGAAAACCTCTCAGGTTGGGCAGACCCCCTCATCATCTCCCAAGCAATAGCCGATTCTGCATCGGTCAAGTCAAGCGTGCCTTCCGTAGGCAGTTCAAGGATTTCTCCTATATCCTTATAAGTCAACTTGATGTAGTAGCCTCTGATGAAGCCCTTGATGTAGCTTAGGTTGACCAACTCATTTGCATTTGCTGGAGGAGGAGGTAGGATCATCCTACTGTAGAATTCTTCGGCCAAGGCATTGCTGTAATGGGTGTCGTTTAGTTGGAACAGAGGAAGAAGCCCACATTCAGCCAAATCCCTAAGCAAAGCATCACCAGCAGTTGTACTTATAATAGAGTCTCGGTCGATTGTCATCCCAGGATGATAACTTGACCTGGGAAGGATCCTTAGTGGAAGCTCTGCAGCCTTTTCAGCCCTGGTTGGCTTAGCAGAGGCAGAGGACGAAGCAGTAGCAGTATCCTTGGTAGATTTAGTCTTAGCCTATACAATCGGTAGATGTGAGAACAGCATATATATAAATCGGAAGATATGCATAAAACAGCCGATAAACTTGTAATCAGCAGATATTAACACAAACAGGTACTGTTCAGATTTAAACCCAAAATATAGCCATATTATGAAAAGCGGCAAGAGCAGTTCATAAACTGGGTTTAGCAGTGGCTACAGATTCTGATACTTTTAAGCATACTGAATGGCATAAGCAGAAGGCATAATATCACAGAAACCTTAAAATCACAATTTTATACTACATAAACACGATTCAAACACCAATTTCAGGATTTCACAGCTCATCAATGGTGGACATTTTTAAAGACTTAAAATAGGTCAAGAATAGATTGTAAAATTGGATTTAAGCGAGTTAAAAAGGTGTAGGAAGTCTTACCATTGATGATTGGAAGTTTAAACTGTGAAGATTGTGAAGGATTGAGGGCTTTTTGACAAGATTTCAGATTTGATGGTAGAGGGTTTTTGAAAAATTGAAAATGGCGGTTGAGGAGAAGTGAAAAGTCGCTGTACGATTTGCCCTTATATACCTCTGTCAGGTCAATAAACTGTATTTGATAAACTTTTGACATCCGTATTTATGACTTACAGAGTAACTGTTCACATTACGCACTTAGGTCTGCCTATTTTATTGAAGACTGCCGATATGAAGATAGGTACTTACTCAAGGTTGTCTAGAATCTCGGTAGAATAGCAATTTACTAATCTCATAGGCAATTATATATATAAGCAATTTATAAAATAACTTTAGGTATTTACAGGAAAGGTTATGGATTGAGGTCAAGCATACCAAGCTCTCCTCTTAAATAAGCAAACCTGGTTGAATCAAGTGGTTTTGTGAAGATGTCTGCTACCTGATTCTCTGTAGGCACATATTCCATGCTAATGTTACCTTTTTCAATATGGTCTTTTAGAAAGTGATATCTCACATCAATGTGCTTTGTCTTAGAGTGCATGACGGGATTTTGAGAAACTGAGATTGCTGATATGTTGTCACACATTATAGGACAATCAGCAGTCTTGATCTCATAGTCAACAAGTTGCTGTTTGATCCACAGTAACTGTGAGCAACAGCTACCAGTAGCTATGTATTCTGCTTCAGTTGTTGAAGTTGAAACAGAGGTTTGCTTTTTGCTGGCCCATGAGACAAGTCTATTTCCTAAGAATTGACATGTCCCACTTGTGCTTTTCCTGTCAACCTTACATGCAGCAAAGTCAGCATCAGAATAACCTATAAGATTAAACGATGAATCTCTAGGATACCAGATTCCTAAATTTGGAGTGTCTATCAAGTATCTAATGATTCTCTTGACTGCTTGTAGGTGAGACTCCTTTGGATCAGCTTGAAATCTAGCACAAACACAAACAGCAAACATGATGTCAGGCCTACTAGCAGTTAGGTATAAAAGTGAACCAATCATGCCTCTGTAAAGAGTCATGTCCACTTTCTTGCCCTTTTCATCTTTATCAAGATGGCAGTTAGTGGCCATAGGAGTGCTGAAGCTGTTTGCATTCTCAAGACCAAACTTCTTGATAACATCATTTGCATATTTGCCTTGACTGATGAAGATACCAGTTGAACTTTGTTGAATTTGAAGACCAAGGAAAAAGTTGAGCTCTCCCATCATGCTCATCTCAAATTTACTCTGCATTAGCTTTTCAAACCTTTTGCAAAGATTTTCATTAGTAGAACCAAAGATAATATCATCAACATAAATTTGAACAAGTAAGGAATGACCTTTATGTTTCATAATGAAAAGAGTAGTGTCAATTTGACCTCTTACAAAGCCTTGTGATGTCAAGAACTTTGAAAGGGTCTCATACCAGGCTCTTGGAGCTTGTTTGAGTCCATAAAGGGCTTTCCTCAGCTTGTAAACATCTTCCTTCCTTGAATAATCTATGAAACCAGGTGGTTGCTCAACATAGACTTCTTCTTGAAGTTCTCCATTCAGAAATGCACTCTTTACATCCATTTGATAAACTTTGAAGTCCTTATAAGAGGCATAGGCCAAGAATAGTCTGATAGCCTCCAATCTTGCAACAGGAGCAAATGTCTCATCATAATCAATACCCTCCTCCTGTCTATATCCTTGGGCTACCAGTCTTGCCTTATTTCTGGTGATGTTCCCACTTTCATCCATTTTGTTTCTGAAAACCCACTTTGTACCAATAACAGTTTGTCCTTTTGGTCTTGGGACAAGTGTCCAGACCTGGCATCTGTCAAATTGGTTTAGCTCTTCTTGCATGGCTTCCACCCAGCTTGGATCTTCCAATGCGTCATCTATCTTCTTGGGTTCAATATGAGATACAAATGCAGTAGAATACATGCATTCATTTCTTGAAGCTTGTCTTGTTTGAACACCAGCATGAAGATCTCCAATGATTTGAGTGATAGGATGATCTTTTACTTCTCTAATTTCTGCAGGTTGAACTTGTCCTATTGTTGCATCGGCAGAGTTTGGTTCTTGAGAAGTGGAAGTTTCTGAAGCTAAGTTTTCTAAAGGATAGGTTAATTCCAAGGTAGGTTGAAGAACTTCTGGTGTAGAAGGCAAAGTGGATTATGGGTTTTCAGAGTTTTCATTTGAGGGCTCATTTGAGGATTCTATCAAGTTGACTCTTGGAGGCACTTGTGAAGGAGTGGGATCTGCAGATCTTGAGCTTTGCTGGTCTGTACCTGTCTCATACTCATCAGAATCATTAGTAACCTGTTTTGGTCGAATTTCAACAAGTGTTACAAATGACAAGAAAGATGACAAAAATGATGAGAATTAGGGTACAATGATTACTAGATGGTAATGAAATGAACACAAGGAATTTGTTGACTAGGGAAAGCCCTTGAACAACTTGTTCGCCGGCACAAAACCCCGAGAGGTTTAGGAACCTGCCTTGACCAAAAGGTATATTAATCAAGTTTGAATACAAAACTAGAAGCGTATGTAAGGGAAGTTAAGCTAGTGAGACTGTGTGTGTAAAATACAGGTGTTCTTCCCTTTTTATACCTCAAATACAAAGAAAACAATAAGCCTAAAATATAGGAAGTAAGTTGATCTTGTTGAGATATTTTCGCCATATTGTTGATGGAGGAGATAAGGATCCGTTGCTGGCCTCTTTGATGAAGAAACGTTGTTGAATCAGTCTTCTTATCCATTGACACATTCCCTGAAAAGTAGGGTTTAATGTAACAATAATTCCACCTGCAAGATGATCAAGTTGTAGTAGGAGAACTCAAGTTGTTAGTACCAAAATGTTATGCGTAAGTTGAAAACAGGTTGACTAAAAATGTAGGGCCCAACAAGTGCCCCCAAACTTTTTGAATTTTGTAATAAAGAACACAAAGAGTCAAAAATTTAAAAAGTTTGCCAAAAGTTGATAGAGTGTACGGCGGTTATTAATGCAAAAGGTGTTTGATGGGACGGTTTTTGAGTCTTTCCAAGGCAAAGGTCATGATGTTTTTCAAACTTGCAACCGCTTACAACTCCTTTTCTCGAACAAGTCAGAACCTTCCCCAACTCTCCTTCTCACAGAGTTTATAAAAAAGAGTTTTCTTTTTCTAAATTTCTTTTGGAGAGAAATCAAGGAAGATCGCACGAAGAAGAAAAACAAGTAGAAATTCCGGTGAGTTCCTCGTCTTTTTCTAAATTTCTTGTTGATAATTTCTCAAGTTGCAAAAATGGGGAAAAAGAAGTTATGTATAATCGAGAGTGATGAAGGTCTTCCAGAGGGTTTCTCGACCCAAAATCTGTTAAAGGAGCCTGAAAAAGAAAAATGCTTGATTTCCGAGGTGGATCTGGATATTATCAAGAAGAACCACGCATTGCCCTCTGAAACCGTCTTCTTTACCCATCCCTCCTTAACTTCTGAGTGCTATTCCCCTGAGTGGGTGTGTTTCCCTGAATACCCCTTCACCATTGGTCTAAAATTTCCTTTCCCTGACTTGATTACTAGGTTTTTTACTTCTGCTAAGTTGAACTATGCCTAGGTAATGCCTCAAGGCTGAAGGTGTTTACAAACCCTAGCTAGGTTGAGGGATGAAACTGGTTTGAATGTAGGCTTAGAAGAATTTGCTTATACCACCGAGATAAGGGGATTTGGTTTGGGGAGATATTGCTTTAGGGTCAAGAGTGGTGGTGACCCCATTTTGATTTCCAACAATGACCCTGCTGATAGGGGATGGAGAAAGAAATTTTTCTTTGTTAGGAAAGACAGCCTAGGTCAAGAAGCTGGTGTAGTTTCAAAGTGGAGGTCTCAAGGTAGAGGAAATTTTCCTCTGATTTTACTCATTACCAAAATCTTTGTACATCTTAACCTTTAACAAACTTGAATTTTCCTTTGTAGAAGTTGCCAAGCTATGCGTTTTGTTCCCAGAGCAGGAGGGTACGGAGGCGAATGTAAAGAGGATTTTTGAATTGGATCCTCTCATTAGGTCCTTCAAAGCATTTCCAGTTTTGTTTTCTTCAGAAAGGGTCGAGGATTTAGAAGAGGGAGTTCATCGAAAAGAGTCTCTATCCTGTCCCAGCAAGATGTCCACGGGTTTGATTTATCATCTTAAAGTTTTTGCCTATCTGCAATTTATTCTAATCCTCCAGGTTGTCCTAATTCTGTGGCCTTTATTGCAGCCACTCGTTCTAAAACCCTTGTGAGTGCTGCTGATTTGCTCGCTGATGCTAAAGCAAGAAGGTCTCTGAAGAAAGACAGTAAACTGCCCCCAACTCCACAATCTATGGCATCTTGTTCTGAAGCAAACGTATCAAAGAAGAAAGACGAGTCGAAGAAAAGGAAACTGGTGGAATCTGAAGCCACAGACGTAAATGATGTTTTGGATGCAGATAAGACAAGAGAGAAATTTGTTGTTGTGATGAAAGATTTTGCTGACAAGGTAAAATGGGGAAACTTTGATCCTTGTACCAAGAAATTTACAAAGTACTAATACTTCTTTTACACAGGTCTCTGATATAGTGAGTCCTATCTTGGACCAAGTCACCGTCTTAAAAATCAAGGCAACTAGATGTAGTGTTGAGGCTGAGGAGGCAAGGAAAGAAGCAAAAGCAAGTGCTGGGGAAGTAGATAGACTGAAGAAGGAAGCCAAAGTACACGCTGGTGAAGTGGAGAAATTGAAGAAGGACAATGTGAAGTTGAGAAAAGAACTGGCAGACGTTTGTGCCGAAAAGATGAAGGAGAATGAGGCCCATGTCAAGGAACTTGAAGCAGCGAGGGAATACTTTAAGTTTAATGCCACCAAAACATTGCTAGAGGCCAGGATCCAACTAATGGAGGAATTTAAGAATGGACAAGCTGCAAATTGGGACTTCGAAGAAGAGAGAAGGACCTTGGAAGATTTTATTGGCGAATCGGTAGATGCAGAAGAGGTGAATTCACCAGCCCTGGAAGAACTGGTTGATGATGCCAATAAAGTGTTGAGTACCATAGTGGGGACTCAAGTTGAAGGGAGTAATCAAGAGAAGGAAACAGGGGTAACACCGGCGGCAGTAGGCCAAGACGTTGGAGCAATTTGAATGTTTTTAGGCGGTTTGGAAGGGAAAGTAACAAAAACAATTTCTTTTTTATTCATTCGGTTATGTAACAGCTCATAAGAGCGTAAACAATTTATTTGGGGGTACTAGGTTGGTCTAGTACTCCAAGCTTTTCGTAGGTTTGAAGGGATTTGTTGGCTTATCCAACTTATCCACTAATTGTGAGATCTTTTTGGGAACATTTTGAAGCTTTGCTGAAGTAGCTTAGGTTTCTTCAGAAACACTTGCTTGTTTAGAAGATAAAACGTTAACGATATAAACAGTAGGTAACATGTCAATGTTACAACCAATAGTCACAACTTGAACAAGTGTGAAATCGTGCGCACGGGCGAAGGTGTCAAAACCTTAATTCTTTAGAAAAGATGTAAATCTTTTAACCATAAGCAAAATGTACCTTTGATCAAAGGTAAGTCGTTTGAAGAGATAGAACAAGTCTCAGCCGTCCTGGTGTGTCAACATGTTCCATCCCTCTCCAGCTAAAGTTTCAACATGTTGGAGCCGTACTGGCGTGTTAACATGTTGAACTTATTTATCTCAGGTCTAAACATGTCGGAGCCGTACTGGCGTGTTAACATGTTCGACCTATTCCAATTTAGTTCTCAACATGTCGGAGCCGTACTGGCGTGTTAACATGTTGAGCCTACTGCGCTTGTATACCTTGCAAAACAAATTCATGTTAGGATTGAGTGTTAGCGTAGCCAACACCCCTCCGATGCTTAAGTTAGTAAGGGTTTCCAATAAAATTGAGAATTGAAACACACGAATGAACTTGACATAAATTAACTCATACCTGAGAAGTCTAGTTGTTAACTACTTGACTTACATAAAATAGAGCTTTAAATGAATGGCATTCCAACTCCTGGGGACCCTGTCTCCATTTGGGGTTGACAACCAGTATGCCCCTTTGCCGGCTTCAGCATCAATAAGATATGGTCCCTCCCACTTGGGAGCTAACTTACCTGCATTCAGTTCTCTTGTATTTTGAAATATTTTTCTTAAAACTAAATCACCAACCTAGAATCTTCTTATTCTGACATTCTTGTTGTAAGACCTAGCAATCCGTTGTTGATAGGCTGCCATCCTTATCTTGGCTAAATCCCTGATCTCATCAATTGTATCTAGATCTTGGGTTAGCAAGAGATTATTTTCATCTTGAGTTAATAAACCATACCTTGCTGTTGGGATTGTCACCTCGACTAGAATTACAGCTTCTGCTCCAAATACCAAGGAATATGGAGTCCTACCTGTGGCCCATTTTGTAGTTGTCCTGTCTGCCCAAAGTACAAGTGGTAATTCTTCAGCCCATTTTCCTTTCTTTTGATCTAGGCGTTTCTTCAGGTTATTGACAATCAACTTGTTGCTTGACTCAGCTTGACCGTTGGCTTGAGGGTGGACAGGTGTAGACGTGATCAGCTTGATGCCCCAACGAGCACAAAAATCTCCAGTCTTCTTACTTATGAATTGGGATCCATTATCACATATGATCTCTGATGGCACGCCAAACCTGCTAATAATATTCTTCTTTAAAAATGAAACTACCTCCTTGTCTCTTACTTGCACATAGGCCTCTGCCTCGATCCACTTTGAGAAATAGTCAGTCATTGCTAACATGAACACTTTGCCTCCAGGGGCCCTAGGCAACTTGCCCACAATGTCCATGCCCCATTTCATGAAAGGCCAAGATGAAACAATAGAGTGTAGAGGTTCAGCAGGTTGATGCAAGATGTTACTGTGCCTTTGGCAGGCATCACATTTCTGCACGTAGCTCATGGCATCTTGACGCATTGTTGGCCAGTAATAACCAGTCTTGAGAGCCTTCGATGCCAATGCTTTCCCACCAGAATGATTTCCACATGTTCCTTCATGGATTTCACTTAGCACGAGCTCAACTTGCTTATTGTCAATACATCTCAAATAGTCCCGCGAAAGATTTCTTGAACAGACATTATCTATTAAAACAAAAGTTGAAGTACGCATTTTAAAAGATCTAGCATTCTTAATATCAGGTGGAATAGTTCCAAGTTGAAGGAACTCAATTATAGGTTGGGTCCAAGATGAACTTGTATCTTGTGCCCCATTGAATTGAGTCACTTCTTGAGTTTCCTCCACTTGGTCTATTGCCGGGTACTTAACATAAATAATGGGAATATTAGTATGCAACATAGATTTGCAAGTTGAACCCAAGTTGGCCAATGCATCTGCTTCTGTATTCTCTTCTCTAGGGACCTGTTCCAAAGAGAATGACATAAATTTTGAAGCCAAAGCTTTAACATGTTGGAGATACAGAGTCATTTTGGAATGCTTCGCCACGTAACTGCCATTGAAATGGTTAGCGAGCAATTGAGAATCAACATATACATTTATATGAGTAATATTTAAACTTAAAGCTATAGTTAAACCCATGATTAAAGCCTCATATTCAGCTTCATTATTCGTCGCATTGAATTCACAAGATACAGCTTGAGGTATGATATCACCTTGGGGGGATTTCAGAACTATTCCCAAGCCAATTCCTTTGGAATTTGAAGCTCCATCTGTATAAAGTGTCCAAAATCTAGGAATTGTTTTACCTTCAAGCTGTTGTACCTCCCGTTCCACCTCAGGTTGCAAACTTGGACTAAAATCTACTACGAAATCAGCTAGAGCTTGAGACTTGATAGCTGTTCTGGGCTCATATGAAATGTCATACGTGCTCAACTTGACCGACCACTTGGCCAATCTCCCTGACATCTCTGGGGTTCTCAACACATTTCTCATAGGATAGTTAGTTCTAACAGTTATGGGATGTGTTTCAAAATAATGACGCAGTTTTGTAGCGGCAGTAGTTAAAGCTAAAATTAACTTTTCAAGATGAGAGTACCTCGTTTCAGCATCTAGTAAAGACTTACTTATATAATAAACAGGATGCTGTTCACCTTGAATTTCTTTCACCAATACTGCACTAACTGCATTCTCAGATACGGCTAAATATAAATAGAGGCGCTCACCACGTTCTGGTTTAGCAAGTAGCGGTGACATCACCAAGTATTCCTTAAGTTGTTTAAAGGCTGCCTCATGTTGATCAGTCCATTGGAAGAGTTTATTCTTTCTTAACACTTCGTAGAATAACCTGCACTTATCAGATGATTTAGATATAAATCTATTTAGGGCAGCTACTCTACCTGTTAACCTTTGGACGTCTTTGATATTCTTGGGAGATTCCAAGTTGAGAATAGTTTTGATTTGTTCGGGACTAG
Source organism: Platycodon grandiflorus (assembly GCA_016624345.1). NCBI lineage: Eukaryota > Viridiplantae > Streptophyta > Magnoliopsida > Asterales > Campanulaceae > Platycodon > Platycodon grandiflorus. Next base: position 33,122,018 of record CM028365.1, on the reverse strand, counting down.
CTTCAATTCCTCTCTTAGTCACCATATAGCCCAAGAACTTCCCTGCTTTAACACCAAAGTTGCACTTCGCTGGATTGAGTTTCATGTTGAAAGCTTTCAAGATGTTGAATGCCTCAGCAAGATGCTCCACGTGGTCTTCAATATGCTTGGATTTTACTACCATATCATCTATGTAGACTTCCATCGTCTTGCCAAGTTGATCTTTGAACATCTTATTTACCAGCCTTTGATAAGTTGCCCCTGCATTTTTAAGACCAAATGGCATAGCAATATAACAATATATACCTTCTGGAGTCATGAATGCCGTATCCTCTTGGTCTGAGGGCTCCATTTGAATTTGTTGAAATCCTGAGGACGCATCCATGAATGTCAAGATATCGTGGCCAGCTGTCTCGTCAACTAGAGAATCAATATGAGGAAGAGGGAATGGATGTCATGATTGTGCTTTCTGCTGGCAAGGTACTGGACATAGGGATATCTCCAACATGGTTTGGTCCTGTACCTGCACCAAACAAAGATCTAGGATGCAAAGGTGAGAATGGAGTAGATACTTGAGTTTCAGTTTGCTTCCCTTTACGCATGGTATCAATGGCATTGAGTATCATGGTGTTTGTATGCTCCTGAGCATCCAACTGGTCATTCACTTTCTTCAACATTGTGACCATGTTAGACATTAGCTCCAAATTGATAGCTTCCGGATTTGAAGATGGATTGCCTTGGGTGCCGGAACTAGGAAGCGGCTAATTCCTTTCACCTTGACTACCAGACGGCGGATTGTTCATTTCTATGCAAATAATCAAAGTAGTCCCACGGATGGCGCCAAATTGTTTTGGTCGAATTTCAACAAGTGTTACAAATGACAAGAAAGATGACAAAAATGATGAGAATCAGGGTATAATGATTACTAGATGGTAATAAAATGAACACAAGGAATTTGTTGACTAGGGAAAGCCCTTGAACAACTTGTTCGCCGGCACAAAACCCCGGGAGGTTTAGGAACCTGCCTTGACCAAAAGGTATATTAATCAAGTTTGAATACAAAACTAGGAGCGTATGTAAGGGAACTTAAGCTAGTGAGACTGTGTGTGTAAAATACAGGTGTTCTTCCCTTTTTATACCTCAAATACAAAGAAAACAATAAGCCTAAAATATAGGAAGTAAGTTGATCTTGTTGAGATATTTTCGCCATATTGTTGATGGAGGAGATAAGGATCCGTTGCTGGCCTCTTTGATGAAGAAACGTTGTTGAATCAGTCTTCTTATCCATTGACACATTCCCTGAAAAGTAGGGTTTAATGTAACAGTAATTCCACCTGCAAGATGATCAAGTTGTAGTAGGAGAACTCAAGTTGTTAGGGCCCAACATAACCTTAGGAGCCAAATGTGGCCCAATAAAATCAAATTCATCAAAAGAAACATGAACAGATTCAACAACTCTAAGTGAAGATTTATTGTAAACTCTATTAGCTTTTGAAAATTTAGCATATCCCAGAAAAATTCCTTCATCACTTTTGGATTCAAATTTACCTCTATGTTCTTTACCGTTGTAGAGAACATAGCATTTGCATCCAAATATTTTGAAGAATCCTATGTTGGGTGCTCCGCTCTCCATATTTCATATGGAGTTTTGTTATGAAACTTGTTTATAATAGACTGTTTTGTGTGAAGCAGCTGTTCACGCTTCGCCTGTATACATAGGTAGCTTGGCTTCAAAGCAATCATTGTCTTCCCCGCTTCAATAAGAGTTCTGTTTTTCCTTTCAGCAACTCCATTTTGTTGAGGTGTGCGTACTGCAGAAAAATTGTGACCAATTCCATGATCATCACAGTACTTGGCAACACCATTGTTCTTGAACTCGGTTCTATTGTCTGATCTGATATCAGCAATGTCATCTAGCTTTTGAGTCTGCAGTCTTCTAAAGAGTTCAGTGATGATATCAAATGCTTCATCTTTGGAGGACATCATCTCCACCCAAGTAAATCTTGAGTAATCATCAACTACCACAAGTGTATACTTGCTGCCACCAAGGCTTGTAGTAGTGACAGGTCCAAACAAATCCATATGCAGCAGTTGCAGAGGTCTTGATGTTGATAGGCAAGGCTTGCTTTTGAATGAAGATTTGTGCGCTTGCCTAGTTGACATGCTTTGCGAGACGTGTGGTTCACGATATTTTAGGCAAACCCACAACTAGATTGTCCTTTGATAGCTTTTCCAAATATTTGAAATTGAGATGGCTAAGCCTTTTGTGCCATAACCAGCTGTTGTCATTTGAAGATCTTGCAATTAAGCAAAGATTTGACTTTCTTCCAACATCATTAAGATCAACAGCATAGACATTCCCTTTTCTGAATCCTGTCAGGATAGTTGAACAAGTCTAATTGTCCTTTATGAGACAGTGACTTGAGGAGAACTGACAGGTTAGACCTTTATCACAAAATTGTGATATGCTCAGCAGATTGTGCTTTAAACCTTCAACCAGAGAGACTTTGCTGATGGAGAGGTTTCCTCTCACTATGCTTCCATAGCCTATTGTCTTTCCCTTTGAGTTGTCTCCAAAAATGACTGAGGGACCTTTTGCTTCAACAATATTTGAAAGAAGATTTGGATCACCAGTCATTGACAGCCATGAAGCATTCCTGAAATATAGACATTTAAGAATATGGTCCCCTTTTATTTTTGGGTCCACAAGGTTAGCAACCTTTTGGTACCCACACCTGTTTAACCTTTGGAGGAGTAAATCCTCTAGATTTAGGTGTGAATCTCAGAAGGCATTCATGAATCTCATGACCATGGCCTTTGCAGAAAGAGCGTTTGTGAAGACCTTCAACATGAGTAACGATTTCTTTTTGAGGCTTCTTATTTTCAGCAGTCTTTGGAATGATCTTTGTGCTGATAACTGGCCTATAGGACTTAGGCTGATAATGCCTTTTCTTATTGATGTTAGGTTTACCATAGGTAGACCTTTTATCAACAGATTTTGCATTTACAGGCACAACTCCTTTAGGCTTTTTATTTGCTGTGTTCACTCCTTTCACCCTTTTATAGGCAGTTTTGGGATCAGCAGTCTTGCCTTTAACAAATTTAATAGGTTTGAGCTGAGTATTCTTTGACTTGCCATTAGTTATCCCTGTTTTCTTAGGATGACTAACAGCAGGTCTCTGTTGCTCAGACTCCCTATTTGCAGAGTTATTTTTGGCAGAATGCTTACCCTTGGACTGGTCTTTTGCCTTCTTGGAATAATCAAAAGGAACTTTGTTAAATCCAAGTCCTTGCCTTTTTGGCGACTGTTGGTCATAAGAAACTTCGACAGCCAATTCTTCAGCAATCACCTCAGATGTCTCATCTTTTTGAGAACAAGAAGAACTTCCTACATTGAACTCACTTTGGAAACCAATACCAGTTTTATCGTCAAGATATTTTTGGTTTGAAAGAATGGTATCAAAGTTTCCTTTATTATTCCAAGTATTGACAACCTTTTGAAGGTCATCTTTCTCAGAATTTATTTTCTTGATATGTTCAAGTAGAAAGTCCACTTTTTCAGTCAAGGTTTTGTTCTCTTTTTGCAGTTTGATACTTTCAGCTTGCTGTCTATCAAGATCTTTGATCTTAGACATCAAGGTAGATTTCTCAGAGACAACTAGCTCATGCTTCTTGGCTAGTTTCACATAGGCAGCTTTGAATTTTAAAAACTCTTCCAGCATATCCTTGTTTGCTTTAATAAGCTCTCCCTTTGATGGGTCATTGAGCTCATCATCATCATCACTGTCATCTTGTTGAAATGGTAGTGACCTCACTGAATCATGTAGTGACTCCCTGGCCATAAGGCATATGTTTGCTTCTTCAAAGAAAGTCACAGAGTCCTCTTCATCGCTGTCGGTGTCACACCATGTAGGCAGATTGCTCTCATCAATGTCCTCGCCTACCATCCCTTTTTGTTTTTGAAATTTGATTCGGACGTTTCTTATAAAATTCATATTTTGGCTTTGGACATTGTGAGGCAAAATGGCCTGGTTTCCTACAGTTAAAACAAACTAGCTCATTATCCTTTTGATGGTCTGCTGATTTATAAGGAGCAAAGCTTTTAAGTTGAGCAGCTGTTTTATGAGGAACCGCAGTCTTGTGAGAAGACTGCCTGTGTGAGGATGATTTGTTGAACCTTTTGAAACGTTGATATTTCTTTACAAACATAGCAAATGCTTCGTCAGAAAGAATATCATCACCATCACTGGAAGATGTAGATGGGGTTTCATCCGGTGTTGAACATGAAGGTTCAGTAGACATCGCTGGTAATGACAAGTTTTTGAAATTCTTTTCCATCTCTTGAGCTTGTTGAATTTCAAGCTCATAGACTGATAGACTAGCATAAAGGTTTCTAAGAGTCAATTTGTTTAAGTCTTTTGACTCTTTCATGGCAGTAATTTTTACATGCCATAAACTGCCTAGTGCATTTAGAAATCTCATGTTTATTTCTTTCTTTTCATACTTCTTTCCTAAGGAGTAGCAAGAGTTGACTACCTCATAGAATCTGTCATAGGCACTTCGCAGAGACTCTTTGGGATCCTTTTTGAAGGAGTCAAACTTCTGGATACAGGTGTATAATTTGTTGTTCTTTGTCTCACCATCACCTTCGAGATATTCAAGGATGGCTTCCCACATTTCCTTGGCTGTGTCCAGGTTGATGATTTGCTGGTAAGTGCTTATGTCCACACAGCTAGTAATAATGTTGATCGCCCTTCCATCCAGAGCGTCATTCTTCCTGTCTTCATTATCCCACTCTTCTTCTGGCTTTGGTACTTCAGGTTCAGCAGTTGGATCTACCGCGCCGCTGTATTAGGCTTCATTGGAATTCTGGGTCCATCTGTGACACATTTCCACAAACGTTTGTCAATTGAGTTCATATGTCTTTTGACTTTATCTTTCCAGATGTCAAAGTGAACTTCGTCCAAGACAGGACAATGGTTCATGTTTGATGTTTCCAACATTTGGTGAGCAGCCATGATCTTTAATCTCTCAAGAGGTTAGTCTCGGAAAAACAAGTTTTCAAAGAGTGAAGCTCTGATACCAATTGTTAGGTCCAAGGTTGCTCACGATAGGCTAGAAGGGGGGGTTGAATAGCCTATGTCCTATTTTTCGAATAGATTCAAAAATCTTACTTCACTTAAGTTTTAAAAAGATTTTGCAGGCGGAAGACTTGTGAAGTATAGGACAAGCTGAGAATGGCTGATCTTCACAGGACAAGATCAGTTCTCAACAGCTTTGGAAATCGGAAATTTAAAGCAACACAAATAATTCACAATCACACACAAATGAACAGAGTATTTAATATGGTTCACACTTATAAATAAGTGCTACGTCCACAACCAAAGTGGTCAACTTTGGATTTGAAAAACGTGTACTAAGTTTTTCCACTAGATATTTTACAAACTAAATCTCTAATGGATTGTGTACAAAAATTTTGTTGACCAAGTGTTTGTGTGGGAGAATTGATATCAATAAGATACAATTCTCGTGAGCTATGAAAGCTAGGTGTTGCCATCAATGAAGAGCTTTTAATGGACTGGTCGTCTAAGTGTGAAGCTTTTCAATGACTAAGTGCAGATAGGACGTTTAAGCTTTTAAGAACTTGAAGACTCTGGAGATTCAGTAGTTGGAGTAGTTGAAGTAGTACTAAATGCAGCAATGAAGTCTCCTTTTATATGCAGGAGGAAGCTTGGAGCCGTTGGTGATCTTCTAATTTGAATTTAAGAGCAATTAATGCTCTAATCTGGTTGTTGACTCCTGATAGGCTGTCCTGCAACTTGCAGTCTGTCTCCTGACTTTTTACCAAAAATAGGCGGTCTGCGTCTGCAGCAGGAATGTCCTTTTCTGAGTGTATGCCAGAAATGGAAGCCTTCATTAAATAAGAGTTGCAGGTTAACGTTGTATCGCATTTAATGAGGTCTTCAAGCTAGGACATGTCTTTGGCAGATGACTATCGGACGTTCTTGGGATCTTCAACATTGCTGATGAAACTTCGTCGACGTGAGCATGTCTGATATCCAAAGAAAGACTGCTGATTCAAGATTTTGCCTATTGTGCAGATGACGTCCGATGTCCTCTAGGCTATTCTACTTCAAGACTTATACACAAAGCAACCCTAAGCTATTCAAGCTGTGCCTAAGTACAAGTTGCCACACTAACAGACACGCAGGCCCATTAGTCACCTTGTCTTAGACTCAGGTTATGGATTCAAGCAAATCTAAACTAAATGCAACAAAGATCCAATGGTTGGATGTTGAGATATGAACTACACACACTATTCTCACCTTTATCTCCCACACTTAAGTTCTCAAGCTTTCATGGAAGAAGAAATGAAGAAATGGTGAATTGAAGTCTCTTACAGGCTTGGGAGTAACTTATTAGGCTCTTCAAAGGGTCAAATCAAGGTACAACACAATCAGCCTAGGGTCCAAGCACTACAACAAAACAGGGCTTTCACAACGTTTATTGCACAACGTTTTTTAGAAAACGTTGTTAGAAAGTCACTTTAGACAACGTTTTTAAAATAAACATTGAGAAGGCAAGGAGCATGTCTGGCGTTCCCATTGACCCCAAGGTCTGTCATTTTTCTTTTCTATTTCACACTCACTGGTGCACATGCTTGCATCATGACAGTATTTGGGTGTTGGGATTGTGGAATCCTCCTTCCCTTACCTGTTGGCCGTACAAGCAGGGATGGCAAAAATACCTTAAGCTGATTTGGATTTGTCCCTAATGGTATGGGTTTAGAGACTGTTCTTCTAAACCTGACGATTTGAAACATTGTCTAATAGCCACGACCCCTTCCAATTGCGTATATGCCTGCCCTTGAGATAATAAATATAATGAAACCCAGATAGATTTATGTTACAAGAGTATGACACATTATATGTTCCAATTTTTAATCTAGTTCTCCAAAATCAAGAAGTTGATCCTCAAAAGTTACAAAAAGAAATTAAACAATTTGGGCCCTCTGGACTAGTTTGCGCTTAAGGGAATGAGCGGGTTCTTGTGTTGGGTTCTGATTTGCAGATCGGGAAGGGAGATTTTTAGTTGGAATGGGGTTGGAAAGGGATGGGCTAGTTGGGATGGGTTTGGGAGGGGATAAACCTGATCCATTGTCATCCTTACATAAGGTTATGGCCAGCATTCACCAGCTGCGAAAAGGTTATGTACATGTGATTTTTTGACTTTTGGTGAATGTTTTTATCGAAAGGTATTTTTAACTGATATAGAAAACCTGTTGTCCTATGTAATGCAGCTTCTTAGAGTGTTAGAAGCTTAGACCTGAATGTAAAGAGCAGTTCTTTAGTTGCAAAGTTGAGACTTGATCTGAAGGACATTGATTTTGTTCCACTGCCTGCACCTCTTCTCCGTAAATATACTGCTTATGCAAGAACTTATGTCTTTCCCAGGATATTCCATGTGCTCTTCAGCAAGAAAAATATATTTGATTCACGGCTTCAATTATTTTTTACGCACTTTTTGTACATCAGGATGTCAAGAGCAGCGGTAGAAATCCTTCAGAAGTTTTACCTACAACTGAGAGACCATAACACATCTGCTGATAGTACACCAATAACAGCACGACAATTCGAAAGTCTAGTAAGGTTGGCAGAAGCTTGAGCTAAGGTGGACTTGAGAGAAGAAATAACTATTCAAGATGCTTTGGTAAGTCCATCTTGCAGACCTGCAGCTTGGACATGCTGAATTCCTATGGAACTTTTTTTTTAAGAAGCCAAGGTCCTTAACAACAGTAATCTCTCTACTTTTGACACAAATCTACAGCTCAATCCTCTTAACTAACCTGTTCCAACTCACCTTTTTCACTTGTCAATTGGGAGTGAAAAACATAAATAAAAAAAATCCACCATACAGCAGTACTCAGTTCTCACAGAGAATGATTTTTTATTCGAATCTATGTTCTTACCGATAGCAGCCATAATATTTTCGCTCTTGTTGTTTCGTTACTAGGTCTTGGCAAACGCAACTGGTAAATCAATTTAGCTTCTAGTAATTTTCTTGAGGAAAAATCTGCAGTCTACTTGCATCGTATTCTCTAGATCAAAACAAGGATTAGGGAACTTGGTAGAGGCATTCACTAAATTTTTCATAATATATAAAACCTTAGGTGATTCCTTTTGTGAATTAGATGGACTGGACCATTACTCTAACACTAATTAATCTTGTATTAGCCAAGACTACTGGTTTGTGAAGGGAGTAAACTTAGCCACTCTATTCTTGTTCTAAACAAGTCTAAATGTTCTACCTCTAGTCCTCCACCTACCAAGCCATTCTGCTCTCGAGTATTCTGACCAAATCATTGTGGGTTAATGTTTCAAAATGCATGTCAAATTAGTTCCAAAGTCTCTGACCACTCTAAATTTCCAGTTCATCTAATGGCATACCTTATCTATTTCACAGGATGTTGTTGAAATAATGAAGGAATCCTTGTATGATAAGTATGTTGACGAGCATGGTTTTGTGGATTTTGGCAGAAATGGGCGGATGAGTCAACAGAAAGAAGCTAAGCGATTCTTAAGTGCTTTGGCTAAGCAATCAGAGCTGGAACAAAAAGACTGCTTTTCTATTTTCGTAAACAACCTTGCTTTATTGATGGGATTTTTTTAAATGCATCTTGATGTTACGTCTTACATCTATCTTACTTTCTCAGGAGATTTACAGTTTGGCTGATAGGATTGGCTTAAGGGTTCCAGATATCGACACATTTGTGGATAATTTAAACAGTATTGGCTATCTACTAAAGAAGGGGCCAAAAACTTATCAGGTACTTTGACACAATAATTCAATTGCACCAGCTATATTACCAGAAATGTTGCAAAAAGCGTAGCCTTTGTGTGGAATGTTTCTTTGCTCTCAATTCTGAGATAGTGACTCGAGAGAGGATTTTGATTATGAGTTCATTAAGTTATCATAGACTGACCAGGTATATAACACCATCATAGACCAGGTAAATTTAGGTGTGAAATAGAAAGGGTCCTCAAATGTCACTGATAAATTGGAAAGTAGAAAAGTTACGGAAATTGAATATGAAGCTTGGGTATTTCGTTTTCTCCATCTAATGTGAACTATTATGTGAGGCCAACATGGTTTAAAAAGAGCAAAGAGCATTAAAAGTTGTTGGTGCAGCCTGGGGGTGGTAGATATAGTTCCTGGTTACATCTGTCGTAGCCACATTACGGAATTTTTTTTGGGGTCTATTTTATATATATATATATATATATATATATATATATATATATATATGTATTTTTGGTACAGCCTGGGGGTGGTAGATTCTACCTTTTTGGGTCTTCCCACAGTACCTTGATGATAATTGAGGTCTTTATCTGGATGTAGATTCTACCTTTTACCGAGGATGGAGGTTTAGTTCAATAACAAAAGTTTGCCTTTTCCTCAAACTTCCGAGATGACTTGAAAATGATTTCCATAGATTGTGAGTTTACAGGAATCGTGATGGACCGTTTCTGTTTTTTATAAACTTAAGTTAGATTGGAACCTTTGGGAGCAGAAATCTTTTGGCATGTTGTAATAATATTGGTATCGTCTTTTTTTTGACTGAATCTTGGAGGTGTCTTGAAGAGGGGAGGTGGTTGGATTTTTCATCCTCTAAGCATGGCGATCTCAATAGTATTATCGTAGTTAAAACAGGAATTTTGTTCTATGAAATTTTTTATTTGATTTTGGTGAGCGAATTTCAATGAAATTTTCTGTTTGCTGCAAATAAGCTGCTGTTGGCCATGTCAAGGGTCTGCATATGAATGTTCTCCTATTTTGTTATTGAAATTGTCTTAATTTGTAACTTTTATGGTTGTTTTGCAGGGAAAATAGACATCAAAGTGAAGGCTCTGGAAGCTGCTGAGGCTGCAAAGCGCATTGAAGAAAAATGAGAGAACGAGTGTACGATGAAGAAAGAAGCACTAAAACTTGAGCGAGCAAGAATAGAGAAAGAAAGTTTGAATGAAATGGAATTAAATAAGAAAAAGAAACAGGAGGAACAGAAGAAAAGAGATGCTGATATAGCAGCAAGGAAAAGGTTACCGGAGGAAGAGGAGAGGAAAACAAAAAGTGTAGCAGAAGGTAGGCGCGAGAAAAAACTACCAGAGGAAAAGTTACGGACAGGGAAAATGAAGAAAGATGAACATGGAAAAATGGTTAGCCCTCTTTCAGATACTTTTTTTTATTTTTCATGTTTTTATTGCTGCATTTACTACATTGAAAACTATTACAGGATGAGAAAGCGATTCACAGGAAGGAGTTTGGAAATCCATTGGAGAAGAAAAAGAATATTGTAAATGAGGGTAGAGATGACAATTACTTCGAGAATCCCAATAGTGATCCACAATCTTGCCATGTTCTTGAAGAGCCTGATGCTTCCAGTGATTGTGGTAATGAAGGAAAGGTAAAGGTCTTTCTTATGGCGGCTTATATCTGGTCAAAATTTAGAGAAACTAAGGAACTCCTCTGGTGCGACTATTACAGTTCTTGCTCCAAATCAATTACCTTTATGTGCATCTGCACATGAATCTGAAATAAACACTATAAATATGGTTTATTATAAGTCAAAAATCAAAAACTACTTCAAATAAGCCGTGACAAACGAGCTCTTAATTTAGCTAAGCTTATGCTTAACAACTGTCTGCAATTTGATAATTAGAAAAAAATAAGTTGAAAATCATTTAAGCTGTCTTTAACCGAAAACTCCCCAATTATAAATTATAAATTAATGAACATAAATTTGAACCAACATTAAATGACATACATGAATGAACATACATTAATCAAGCCACTATGAAACAATATGAAAAATTTTATACTCCATCCGTTCTTGGAAAAGAGTCCACTTTCATTTTTTAAAAGTCAACACGTGATTAAATTAAATTAATATTTCACATACTTTACTTATGTTTTAGGAAAAAAAATTCATTAATAAAAAATTACATTAAGAATACTATGAATGACAACTTGCATAATTTTATAAAAATAAATAAATCTATGTAAACTATTGGTCAAACTTTAACTGAATTTAGTCTAAAAAGTCAAAAATTGACTATTTACCTGAAACGGATGGAATACTAATTAATTTGCAGTTGGATGAGCTAACTAGAGCACGGCCATTATTCAAAAGGTCGTACATGTATGGGCATGCATCTAGATATAGATAAAGATTAGAATAAAAATTTATTGGCTTCTAGCGGATCAGCTCTCATTAATCTTGTTTTAAGATAATCGGCCCTGTTTGTCTTGTGATTTAAATTCTAATTTTGGTAGTTTTAGACTTTATCTTTCTTTGGTTCCACATCTTTCTCTCAATCTTTTACTTATAATTAATTTCGAGACTGATGCAAAGATCTTGTCACATAGATTAAGACAAAAAAAAAAAAATTATCTAAACAATAATATGTCGATCTTGCCATATAATGATAAGACCTCGTCGATCATTATATGGCAAGATTGAGAGAAAAATTTAGATTTGGATCCTTGTCACTACTCGATCTATAAGTAGATAATTTGGGAATTAATTGTAATTTCTAACACTATAAAAACCGCTATAGGAGATGGAGGGGCTCTCACAAGAAAAACAAATAAATTTGAGTGAAACAGAAACCAATGGCCAATGCAACTGCAACATTGTGCTTACTTACATTGCTCCTTTGCTTCGTCGTCTTCGGCTCTTGCACAAGAGTCTCCTGGGATGGCCAAAATCACCAGCAAGTAAGTATATATTCAATAATGGGTAGGGTTGTTATAGCACACAATACATACATACTTTTATGTACGTACGTGATGAATAATGTACTATTTGTTCTGATTTGTCCTTTTTCTTTTTAATTCGCAGGTATACGACAAGACGGTAGAGAAACATAAAACAATTGGTGAAGGCAAAGGAGAAGGGGTGACTTTGAACTTGGCTCGAACTAGCATGATTTATAATGATCAGACCTCGTCGCCACCTAACTGCATGTCAAAGTGTGACAATTGCACACCGTGTACGCCGATTCTATCCTCGGAAACTCACCCAAAGCTCCGGAGTACAAACCAAGAGTATGGTGGTGCACATGTGGTGGGAAATTGTACAAACCTTAATGCTTTACTAAATATGTTTCATATATAGAAGAGAATGACATTAGTATTTCTTATTGATTAATTTACATTCTTGTTTGGGTGACTTTAGAAAAATTAATTAATAAATATTTTGGCTACTTCTTGCAATTAATCTCTTCTCATTCCTTTTTGCGTTTGGTATTATATATTACATATAATTGGATTTATCGCTTCAAGAGACAGATTATTGGTTTTCTTTTTAATGTGACTAACTATTTCACATGACAAACTGGAGAAATTATGAGTAACATGTCATGAGTTGAACATAAAGAAACGAAAATACATAAAACTAAAAATAAAAAAATTAAAAAAACCCAATATTTTTAAGTCTTTCCGTTGTGTGGCAAAAAGGCTGCAAAGTAAACATTAGCAAAAATTAGAAGAAAGTTAACGTTAGCGAAAGACTTTCGATGCCTAAATCAACATTTGTTGTTTGAGACAAAAATTAAAAGTTGTTCCCTTACCTTACAACAGGTTCTTATTACTTATTATAGTTAAGAATTTACTTGGTAGAATTCTATTTGGCATGAATAATTCTTTTTAAATCTTTATTTGATTTTGAGGCGATGCCAAGAATTTAGGTTATAGTATTATTAATTCTTTTCGAGGTGGAAGTAAAGACGGTCAGTTTAGAGACTTAATAGTATTAATTATTCTTTTATATATATGTGTCAGATATTAACCACATCATGAGGTTATATAACAAAGATGTGTGATATAACAAGTTCGAGATTGTGGTAATCCTACAAGTTTTAGTGTTTGTGCCGTTAAATTAAATATACTTAGATTCCTACACTAAAGTTTGTAGCTTAGATTCCTACACTAAAGTTTGTAGTAATACCACAAATTCGTAGAATAATTTGACTATAAACAAAATTTAGCACTCTCGAGAAACTGGAATACATCCCACGAGTCTAAAACCAAAATTAACAGCTACAATCTAAAACAGGAATACATCCCACGAGTCTAAAACCAAAATTAATAGCTACAATCTAAAACAAGAACATAAAAAAACACACACACACACACACACAAATTAACATTAAAAATAAAACATAAAATAAGTTTACACTCACACTTCTCTATAAAAACACAAATTAACATAAAGTTTATTGCTAATTAACATCAAACATAAAAAATAAAAAAGGTTTTAAAAGCAAAAGAACATATATAAAATAAGAATGTTTACAGTTTACACTCACACTTCTCTATAAAAACACAAATTAAAATAAAGTTTATTGCTAATTAACATCAAACATAAAAATAAAAATAAATAAAAAAATTACATGAGTATCATTGAAAAATAAAAAAAGTTTATTTGATTTTCACTTTAATTTATGTACCCTACTCTCACATGAGTATCATTGAAAAATACACACTATCTTAATATTTATAATCGAATCAGTTATCTTTTTCTTAATTTATGTACCTTTTAGAAACAAAAGGATTACTTTTTATAGTAGATTTGGTACTTTTCATAGAAATATTTGTACTTTTAATATAATGTACTTTTCATAGCCAAAGTAGTACCTTTTTTATTTATATATTTGAAACTTATATCTTTAACCATCGTACTAATTGGTAAACACCGATTTGTTTGCGGTCGTAATTAGTTCTGAAATTAGGGTAATTGGGTTTGTGTGACGCCCCGACCCGGACCTCTATACCAAATCCCGAGGTCGATTTGCCAAAACAACACAACAACAAGAAGAGTACGTGGCGTAACCACCCGTACTTACGACAAAACACTACTGATAAAACCTGATTTAATAAAAACAAGTCTTCGGCAACACTACAGCCGGAACCCAATAACGAAAACCACAAGTCTAAAACTTGGGAAATAAAATAACTACACAACATCGACCACAAGAAGTCAGAATAATATACATAAACCACGAGCTACAACATGCTCGGAAAAGAAACTAAATTAACCATAAGTTAAATACACATATGTCAGCTATTAAAAGAATATGAGGTTTATAATACAAACAAATACTGCCCAAGTAAAGTTTACATAACTTTACATAACTGTCGTCCTCACCAAAAGAATACTACTAACTATTAACAAGCTTCAAGAGCAACAACACCAAAATACAACCTTCGAGCTACTCGGAATCTCACCGACCTCACCGGAACCGCTAGGCTCGGATCTAAGAAAAACAATAAACAACAAACGAGGTGAGTCGAAACTCAATAAGCTATTAAATGCAACTATATGACATGGCATAATACTCAAGTGTAAACATAACATGGTAATAGCATTTATATACCACAACTGAACATATATCATCATCTTTGATATAGAAATCACATAACTCACATAGCACCTTGATATTCACATAAGTGCTAGTAAATAACCACATATTAAAGGATATCATTTCTCCATCTTCACATTGCTCCTGCAATACACGAAATCTACAAAAGATACTCATATATGTAGTATCAACGTCACCGGTATCACTCTTCGGTTATTGACATCCCCGGAATCACTCATCGGGTCCCGGAAACACTCTTCGGGTTACTAGCAAACCGAAGTCATGCGTATTGCTACAACAGTGGGGCTACGTGAGTTATGTGATTTCTATATCAAAGATGATGATATATGTTCACCTTACGACCTACTCTTCGCCACGTCGAGATCACCTTACGACCTACTCTTCATCACGTTGAAGAAGACCGTAAGTTCAAAAGGCACCTCGCCAAACCGAGGTCATCTCACGACCAAATCTTCACTACAATGAATAAAGGTCATAACAAATACTTGAGCAAAAAACACTAAGTAAAATAAACAAACATAATTGAGACAAAGGCAACTCATGCTCATATTTACGAATTGAACTGTTTACAAGCCCGAATAGGCAAAAATACAAAACAAAATTGTTTGAATTACAAGGCACATCAGGCCAAATTAAGCCCGACACAGCGGGGTGAACTAGGGATCTACACGGCTTTCAGCTTCACGGACAGATTGGGCATGATCATCCTGGTTGGATTTGGCCCCTTCAAACTCTTCTAGCTTGAAATCCCCATCAAAATCCACCTCCTCGCCATCAGTCAGTGCGTCAAGCAAAAAGGGAACGTTATTGTCAAAGGATGGTGGAGGGATCCAAGGCTCATGCCCTAGTTCGGCATCTTTCCTGCCAATCAACTCAAGCTCTTCAGGCTGAGCTCGTGCCCTCGACGAGCTAAGTCCCCCTTCAGCTCGACACTCCCCCATCGAACCAACTCCCGAAGAAGAGTTCCGCACGCTGCTGCCACGCGCAAAATCTTGGCCTTGCTCTTGTTATAATAAGAAAGAATCTCATCCATATAGGACGAGCTCTTCTTAAACTCAACAACAGCAGTACTTGGGCTCGCCGCTTTCCTCGCCTCAGCCAGCTGCCTCTCCAACTCACCCACCTTACTTTCAAAGCTCAGCCTCGACTTTGTAAGCTCACCCTGAGCAATCAAGACATCACCCTGGGCAGATTTCAGATCGACACGAAGCTTAGCCCGATCTGCAGTAACCACAGCGAGCTCCTCCCTCAGCTGGCCAGCATCTTCGACGGCACGATTCAGCTCCTATATCTGGGAAACAGCCAGATCCTAACTCAACCTTATGTCATCCTGGGCCCTGGCAAGCAGCCCTCGAGCTCGGCTATTCGAGCAAGGGCTCGCAAGCTCGGCCTTGCTAACACTCTCCAGCTTTTCCTTCTCGAGCTCAGCAACGCTCGGCAGACTCGCATTTATCTTTATGGGCCTGAGCAAGCCTGTTAGCAAAGGATTTGATGCCAGCAGCAAACTACAAAAAAACAAAAAAAAAACAAAAAAAACAAAAACAAAAACTAGAAGTCAGAAGAAGAAAAGCTATAAAAACAAAGAAAGATCAAAAGCAAAGAAGCCTACGTGGGTAAGGTCAACTCCCAAAATGCCAGCCAGGCGAGAAGGCAAGCAGTCGTCAAAAGACTCGCGTACCCCCTCATCGGCAATATCAAGGACGACCTTCTTTCCCAACTCAAGGGATAAGGTGCCCGGACTTAACACAGGCCCAGTTCGAAGGGGAGTAGCCGAACTAGGAACAGAATGCGCCTCGGTGGAAGGGCTCGTCACACTCTGTATACTACCAACCGGAGAAGCTTGTCTTGTTATATCAGGCTCCGCAAGCTCGTCCGGCCCAGCTGGACGAACAATATAAAGGGGCACCGCGGGCTCAGCAGCTCTCATGGACTCCTCAAACCTCAACCTTTTTGCTGGCGCAGAAGCTGAGGTAGAAAGGGAACGTTTCGGGGGGACCTTCGAACCCGATACCTTCTCCTTACCCTTGTCAGCTGATAGAACAACTGTAGGAAGCACCTCGGCAGTCCCGGCCAAGGTTGCGGCCACGCGAGCTCAACCCAGCTGCTCTGATCGATCATACTTCGCTTGAGCTCTCCTGCTCAAGCTCTTCCGCATTGCATCTACATCCTCCATCACTGCAAAATCAAAGGAGGGCCAAACACTTGTAAAACACGAATGCATAAATGAAGAAGGAAGCATTACAACGGGAGTACATTCAAGAACTCATTTATGAAAGCAACCCCTCTTCGAATCTCTATGACAGCCCGGACAATGTTGGTGGAGTACGAAGTCTTTATGAAGAATCCACCCCGGGAAACTCTCGAAAGGGGGAAAGGTGCACATCGGCTCCAGGCCGTTAACTTTTAACGGGGACAGCCCTGCGACGACGAGGAGGTTTTCGTCTTGAACTATTCTCCTCCAATCATAACACCGAACTTGAGTATTACCCCGTACACCAAGAGGAGCTTCCAAGGCCTGCTTGGCCGACCTGTCATAATCATCAAGATCGGCATGATGAACCAAGGTATAAGGCTCTTCGGTGGGCACCGCAAAGTTCTACCCAAGTCGACTCTCAACCAAGACGACCTTATCAGCCCAGCCCGAAACTTTGCCAGGGGGATCAGAAAATAACTTCACCCTATAATTCTGGCTTTTGGCTTGAACGCGGTTATTATTTCGATCAAGATGAAAATAATGATAGAAGAGGGTCAAGGTTGGCTCGAATCCAAAAATATGCGTGCTCGCGGCGAAACAAATCAGGATTCTCGTGGTATTCCAGGAAAGATCAAGGGGAACAGTCGAAGTAACGCCGAGGAACTCACAAATAAAAGGGTCCAAAGGGAGTCAAAGGCCCAGCTCGAAGAAGCTCATGTAAAAGCCAACCCGACTTCGCATATTCCTCAGATCGAGAAGACCAAGCTCTGGATCTGGAACATGTCCTCGATAATCATCAGAATTACACGGGTATTTCACCGTCCACATGCCCAGATCGGTAACAGTCATCCTATTTCTCCAATCCCGAAAGGCACGCTTCGCAGTATCCCCAGCATCAATACCAGCCTTAGGCTTCCTCTTCCTACTTCGAGGAGCTCGCAAAACATGACTGCCGTCAAGAAATGAGGTCAAACATAGAAGGTCGACAATGCCGAGGTAGTAGCCCTAGAAGGTCCTGTGACCTTACTAGCTACCTGGTGCTCATCAAAGTACAGATATAACAGGCCAAACATAGCCACATCGTACTTTTCGATGATCCTCATTGAAGTTCCGAAGGGTATGTCGTCGACCTTGTAGGGATCGTCGGGAGGAATAACTAAGCCGTCCAGGTTGGCACCCCATGAGGTCAACAACTCTTTGGCTTCGCTCGGCAATACAACTTTCCAGTCACCATCCTCGGTCTTCTATATGGCATGGCCTTTTGGTGGCCTGGCAAACATGGGGCCCTCATTGGCACGTTTGATCCTCAGGTTCTCAGAAAGGGAACACGAGGAAGAAGAACTAGCGGGGAGAATGGTTATGAAGGGAGGACACTTCGACCTGGACAATCTGACTTCGACCTGGACCGGACGACCTGGACAATCTGACCTCGACGGAAAGCTAAAGGGACGAACACAACTCACCGAAACCCTAAAAATTCAAAATCGCCGGAAACCTACCCAGATTCCGGCCAGAAACCAACAAGCAAGACAAGCTTGGAAAACAGGAAACAAAGGGAAGGAAATGAAGCAGGGGTTGAAGGAAACTAACCTATAGTCCAGAAGAAGCAAGGAGACGCGAAGGAAAACTTAGAAACTGGAGCTTTTTGAATCGGAAAGTTCACCAAAAATCGCCTGGTCACCGGAGGAGTTCGGAAGTTTCTGGTAAATGAAAATGAACAGTGGGACATCCGCTTATATAGGGGACCCGGAGTGGCCGGGTCGACCCACGCCAAAACAAACTGTAAAACTGGAGCTTTTTGAACCAAGTATGTCAACTGCCAAAAATTCAAAATTGAAAGGACGCGCCGTCTGACAGCCCACGAGCTTTGCACCCATTAAATGTGCATGATTCCCAAGGAAAGTACGAAGTCGAACTAGAATCTGGAAACTTAGCGAGAATCAGTCAGCTCGATGCAACGAATCTTTACTTCACACCTCGAGGATAAATCCTCTCCTTGAGAAGTAGGGGACTACTGAACGACCTCGCCTTCACCGAACACGTGCGTACATCGCGGTCTCATAGGCTCCAGCTGGGCAAACGCCGAGGTGACATACGCCACCTCGAACATGACGATCTGTAAATCACTATGCGACAGGTCGCCCACCTCACCAGTATACTCTCCTAGCACGCTGACACAGGGGTCTATGGTGCGACGTGGGAACATCCCAGGTCGACCTCATCAACATCAAGCGACCTGAACATCCAGGCCGACCTTGACTACATCGAGCGACCTGGAAACGTCC
This sequence comes from Platycodon grandiflorus, assembly GCA_016624345.1. Classification (NCBI taxonomy): domain Eukaryota; kingdom Viridiplantae; phylum Streptophyta; class Magnoliopsida; order Asterales; family Campanulaceae; genus Platycodon; species Platycodon grandiflorus. The sequence continues at coordinate 33,103,119 of CM028365.1, read as the reverse complement.
AGGCTGACCTCGATATTGCCCCTTCAGCTCGGCACACAGAGTTCATTACGAAAATTCTCTCAAACTAGGAAGAATCCTGCTACAGCTTTACATATCAGTCCTAAGCATATAAGGAAACATATTCCGAAAGACATGGGGATCATATCTTTCTTATTCCGAATCCATCAAGGATTATGGTTTATCTCTCTATAAAAAGCACCCTCCACAGGCCTCATCAGGTGCATGCAAACTACTTGCTTACATACTTTCTTAGCTTTACCTCTCACACAAAGTATTACTAATTCTCACGCCTGAGGGTTATTGCTGGGACAACCCAACACCCCTTACGGTGTTCTTTGTTGATCACAGGTTCGAAGCTACTTGCTCTTCAAGGACAATCCCTGCAACAGGAAGCCGGAATCCTACAAGACTACACACGTGGACCAAGCACGTTCACACAATCTTTTTTGGCGTGATCAGTCAGCAACATGATTTTGTTCTCAATCGAAAGACATGAGTCAAAGAATAATTTCCCAATAAGTCAAATTCGACCAACGAATCAAATTCGACCATAACCCTTTCCAAATTTCTTTGTTTTACAGTTTGTTTTTACTTTACTGTTTTGATTAGTCTGGTTTATCCTAACTACAATCCTTTCAACTTACATTACAAGAGTCTAAAACCCAAATTAACGGCTAATTAAGAACAATAATGCTTTCAAATTGATGAGAGCCCCTCCCCCCTCCTTTTTTTTCTTTCAAATTTAGTCCAATATTAAAAAATTTATTAGTCAGATTAATCATTGTTAGGCTATTAAATAAATGCTTGTAATATTGATAAATCCAATATTAAAATTGAGACAAATGAAATGTTTAATCCTAATTAACATCAAGCATTAAAAAAAACAAGGTTTTAAAAGCAAAATAAATTAAATAAAGCAAGAATGTTTACGGTTTACACTCACACTTCTCTTGTAAATTATATATTCCAAATAAACACAAACTGGCAATGAAAATAAAGAAAAAAAAAGTTTTCCAATGATTTCAATCCCACTTTAGTTGATGTAACCCACTCTCACATGGGTATCCTTGAAACATACACACTATCTTAATACTTATAATGAAATTAATTATCTTTTTTTAACTATGTACCAGATCAAATAGGACATTCTTTTAGAAACAAAAGGATTACTTTTTATAGTAGATATGGTACTTTCATATCAAGTTTTGTACTTTTAATATATTGTACATTTCATAACCATAGTAGTACTTTTATATTTATATATTGCACTTTTTATTTTATTTTATGTGCACCTTTGAATGTTGTGTAATTATGTGTTTGGCATGTTCCAGTCCATTGGATGGGCTAAGATATATGAGATTAAGAGAAAACTCAAATTGAAAGGCTCCTCTTCAAACTCTTAGGCCCCCTTTGTTTAATATGAAAATTGAGCTATGAAAACTGAAATTTATTTTTTGAGTGTTTAAGACTTTAAGCTCGTTTGTCGAAGCTGATGAGTTTGGGTCGATAGCTCATGATTGATTGGTTGATGACTTGTAAGAGTTAACATGTTTGTTGTAACTGTTTAGAAATAACTTATGGCTGTTATAACCTAATTGTGTGTATCTGTTAAATAAGCTAGAAGTTATTGATATGGACTAAAATGACTAAAATACTCCTAATATATAAGTTGCTTTCAATGTATGTTAAAATAACCTGTAATTATACCTTTTTTTTTTGTTACCAAGTTATTCCCACGTCTGAATGCTTAAGGCTAATCTCTGACGAAACCCGGCCTCTATGGGGATTGAAATTAATACACTTGATAATTGGTAGAGCTGGCAATGGGTTGGGCCGGGCCAGCGCAGCTCTAGCCCATCGGGCCAACACATAAAATCGGGTCGGGCCGGGCGATCCCAAAAATGTATCGGGCCTCAAACCTCTAGCCCAGCCCAACCCAGTCACAAGTCATCGGGCTTTTGGGCCATCGGGCCAAATCAGCCCAAACATAGTATGTTCTCTCTTCCTTAAATGGATAGATCAGCCCAAACATATTATGTTCTCTCCTCCTTAAATGGTTGAGAATTTGAACATAATTAATGTAATTCACACCAAGAAATCATACAGAAGAGGTAAACTGAGCAAAATATATTTGCTTTTCTCCAACCAAAAAAAAATACCTTCCTTAACAGATATTAGTGAATGTTTTCTTTTTTTCATGCAAAGTTGGGATTCATTAGCTTGACTTGAATAGAATTATGACATAAACAGCTTTTGGAGAGCAAATGAGTGATCACTTATATCCCTTTCCAAAACAATGGAGCCACATTGGAGACCTTCGAAATATCCTACACGAATGCCTGCTGATATAGCTTCAGGCCTCTAAGCAGCATTCATATTTGGCATGATTAGTGCCAATACACTGGGTATAAAATGCCAGCACTCATTTTGTCAAATACCTCTTCTTTTTAGCAAGAAAACATTTTTAGACAAGGAGAGGGTAACTAACTGAAGGAGAAGAAAATGCCCACCAAATCTAAACTAGTAACGACATAACAACAGAATAGGATAAAACAAGCCTGGTGCACAAGAGCTTGTCAGTTATTTTATCATCAATTAATCTTAACCCATCTAAAAGAGGTGGCTGGAGTTTCAACCTCCACGAAAGGGGTGGCAGATGGGGCAATGAAAGTGGTAGTAGTGGCAACTTGGGAGTAGTAGTGTTCATTGCCTAAATGCGAGAGACAAGTGAGGCAAGATAACAACAGAGAGACAATCAGATAACAGAGGACTGATGCAGAATCACTGCTTCCGTGATAGACCGATGGTAGCAGACTAACAGTAGAGGCTAGCGACGTGCGTCGTGCGGCGGCGTGCAACGAGAGGAAAGGCTAAAGAATGAAGGGGTTAGGGTTTGGTGAAGTTTCCAGCCGAATATTAGAGAGAGGGGGGTTAGGGTTTGGTGTGATTGTGTGAACTGTGAGGGGGTTAGGGAGTATTTGGCTATTTGCCAATTTGTCGTATATATGACGGGAATCACGGGATGAGTAACCAGTGTGTGTGAATATGATTTGAAAATTTTGAATGGGTTAATGGCATTAGAAGTCCCTCAACTATGGCCGATTTCACCAGTGGTCCCTTAACAATTTTTTTTAAAATTTCAGTCCCTTGACTATTAAAATTAGACACGCTTGGTCCTTTTGTTGGATGTCGTTAGAATTTTTCCGTTAAGTTTGTCTTGTGCCCGACACGTGACTTTGGTTAAGGGCATTTAAGGAATTTCACATGCAAAGATATTTTTTAATACTTAAAATAATTTTTTTGAAGTATTAAAAAATGAAACCCAGTTCAAAATCAACCAAATTCAGAAACCAGATTTTTCGTCGTCGCCAGCGATCGTCCTCAGATTTGCTCCGTTCGAGCTTCTTACCTTCCAATTCTCCGGCACCACCGGCGTCTATACCCTCCCCAATGCCTCCCCTCCGTTTCGCCCACTATAAACCCCAGAAACCACAACCGCCACCAACCCCATCCACACTCCCAAAACCACCATCAAAGTCCACGATATTCACCCTCCATGATCTCACCTGGGATGACCCCTACAGCTGGATGACCCTCCACGATCTCACCGGAGAGTTCGTGCATAGGAGTCTGAGATCCAGATGTTGGATTTGCGACTGAGGAAGGAGCACCAGTGAGTGTAGTTGTTGAGGAGCTTGCGTCGGAATTTTCGGAGGACGGTGGGGTCGAGTGAGTCGATGTTGTCAGGAGGTGGCTGAAATTTCATGTGCTTTCGTCAAATTTAGCTTGTTGCCGCCCGACTGGGGTGCGCCGGTACACACTTCACCCCTTGGGTCACTGACTCACTGAGATGTTGTGGGGGGGGTGTAGGGGGATGTAGGGAGAGAGAGAAAAGAATATATTGTTTTAAGTATTAAAAAATATCTTTGCACTTGAAATTCCATAAATACCTTTAACCAAAGTGTTAGGAATATGCCTGTAAAACAGCTGATATATATGTATGCATATTCCAACACATTGATTTGCTTGTTCCCTTTACAACGCATGTTTCACAAGTGGCTAAAAGGGATGCGTACCGGTTAGTGTGGCAGCTTGTTGAAACAATGCATAGGTCATTAGACTAGGAAGTCTTTGTACATATCCGAGTCTTTGTCCTACCAAAGTGATGACAACTTTCATATGGATTAGCTCTTCATGCGCCAACAGACGTGTTCATCGGCAATGTCTCACCAGCAGACATCCCTTCCAGCCATGTCTCATCAGCAATCTCTACACCAGCACTATTACATCGGCAGATCTCCGTATCGGCCAAGATCTTCATCAGAACAACTGCAGAGAAGCTGATTATCCAAGAGGAACATCGGTCGTTGCTCAGAACGCTACAAGTCAAAATAGATCCGTTACAAGATCTTTCTGACAAGCCCAAGATACGCATCGATGTCTGCGCCTTCACTATTACTCAGTAGACATTTCCTCTTTTGTGTTTTGGTTACAGTCTCCAAGGTCTCATTCCATAAAAGACCAAACACAGTGCGCTACATCCCAGGCTAAGCATGACAAGTCAAAATCTGTCAGCCTGACTCACGGACCAACCTCAAGACAAAAGCTTAACGGAAGGTCTTTGCCCAACAGATTCAACAATGTACTCTGATGCATTAAATGATTCAGATTTCCAACGGGCATAAACTTATTCAATGTTCCAATGAATCCTTCATCTTATCCAGCCTATATAAGAAGACTCTTATTCTCACATCAAAAAGAGACAGCGTATGTGAATACCTGTGAGAGGACGTTGTGGTATTAAAATTGTTCTTCATTCGTTCAATATGAAACCACACCCAAAGGAGTGAGAAACACAAGTGTAAGAACAAAAACTTTATGTGAGAGAGAAACAGAAATTCCAAAGGCTGAGAAGTCCTGCTTGATCAAAAACTTAGTTTTTGATTTGAGTTCTTTCTTCCTTTAAAAGACTCAGTCTCTTCAGTTGCTGCAATTCAAATCTTCAGCAAGAGACCAAGCATCTAGAAATTCGTTGAAGACTGATCAAGCTTGAAGATGTCCGATGAAGAGCCAGAGCCTAAAAATTCACATTGCATTCATATCGGCAGACTTATACTACGTTATAAGTGCTGTCGATTGTGCAATAAATTGTCATCACATTTGGCCGAGTGCTTAGCACTCAGTTGTTCAAATACTTGTTATTTGAACAACACTTAATATTCTCTTCTCACACCACTCTAACACTAGCACTTCTCTTGTCCACCTTCCTAGGGGGTTAGGAACTGCTAAGGTTAGAGTTCTAATAATGAGTCTTTCCGGCATCCCAATTGACTTTCCTTCTACCCCCGGGGAGATTGCTAGGTTAGAGAGTCTAGGTTGATGTACTAAGCATGTATGTCTTTGAGCAAACCTCTGCTAAATTTTAATATAAAACATATTTTAATACATTCAGCCTTTACTTGTCTTTCCTGTAATATTTGATATATCTTGTGCAGTCTGGTTACGGAAAGCAATTGATGCATCTAATACAAGATTTTAGTTAACTGTTATGATCAACTTGTACACATTCACTTACAGTTACTTCAATATTGTTTGTTATACTTAAGCTGCTTATTCTTCCGCTACTCAAACTCTTGTCTATCAGCCAAGTATAACAACATCTTCCTATCATCCATTCTTCAAGACTGCCGATACACATCGTCTGGTACAACTATATCGGCTGTGTTGCTTGAACTAGGAAGATGACCTATTTTTTGTTAATTATTTCATCCATGTTTTTCAACTTACAAATAAAAATAGGATGAAATTTTTAATAAAGGTAGTATAGGCTATTCACCCCCCCTTTAGCCTATACTCTGAGCACATCACTATGGACCTAACACAAAGGCACGTGATGGGCACATAACGGACTTAACGGAAAAACACTAACAAAATCCAATAAAAGGACCAATCGTGTCTAATTTTCATAGTCAAGGGACTAAATTTTGAAAAAAATTTGTTAAAGGACTACTGGTGAAATCGGCCATAGTTGAGGGACTTGTAATGTCATTAACCCTTTTGAATCGAAAAGTTAATAAAATCGGTGGCTGGCCCAAAAATTTTGGGCTTTTTACACGAACCCAATTAGCGGGCTTGTCCATTTAAGCCCATTTTTTCGGCCTTCTAATTGCTATCCAAACCCCTCCAAATATCGGGCTGGTTAGGCCGGCCCATTGGACCGGACTAATTTTACCGACTCTAATAATTGGAAGGTAGTTTGGGAACTGAAAAAAAAAAAATCAGTAATCTATAGTGTTTAACGTGTTTTTAAGAAGCAAAAATTAAATAAAATTGAGGCTTTTTGTTTTGTTTTGATTTGATGTAGCAAGGTATTGTACCTTATTGGTTTTTGCCCAATTAGCTGAAATAAACACTATAAATATGGTTTATTATAAGTCAAAAATCAAAAACTACTTCAAATAAGCTGTAACAAACGAGCTCTTAATTTAACCAAGCTTATGCTTAACAACTGTCTGCAATTTGATAATTAGAAAAAAATAAGTTGAAAATCATTTGAGCTGTCTTTAACCAAAACCTCCCTAATTATAAATTATAAATTAATGAACATAAATTTGAACCAACATTAAATGACATACATGAATGAACATACATTAATCAAGCCACTATGAAACAATATGGAAAATTTTATACTCCATCCGTTCTAGGAAAAGAGTCCACTTTCATTTTTTAAAAGTCAACACGTGATTAAATTAAATTAATATTTTACATACTTTACTTATGTTTTAGGAAAAAAAAAATTCATTAATAAAAAATTACATTAAGAATACTATGAATGACAACTTGCATAATTTTATAAAAATAAATAAATCTATGTAAACTATTGGTCAAACTTTAACTGAATTTAGTCAAAAAAGTCAAAAATTGACTCTTTCCCTACAACGGAAGGAATACTAATTAATTTGCAGTTGGATGAGCTAACTAGAGCATGACCATTATTCAAAAGGTCGTACATGTATGGGCATGTATCTAGATATTGATAAAGATTATAATAAAAATTTATTGGCTTCTAGCGGATCAGCTCTCATTAATCTTGTTTTAAGATAATCGGCCCTGTTTGTCTTGTGATTTAAATTCTAATTTTGGTAGTTTTAGACTTTATCTTTCTTTGGTTCCACATCTTTCTCTCAATCTTTTACTTATAATTAATTTCGAGACTGATGCAAAGATCTTGTCACATAGATTAAGACAAACAAAATATATATATATATATATATATATATATCTAAACAATAATATGTCGATCTTGCCATATAATGATAAGACCTCGTCGATCATTATATGGCAAGATTGAGAGAAAAATTTAGATTTGGATCCTTGTCAATACTCGATCTATAAGTAGATAATTTGGGAATTAATTGTAATTTCTAACACTATAAAAACCGCTATAGGAGATGGAGGGGCTCTCACAAGAAAAACAAATAAATTTGAGTGAAACAGAAACCAATGGCCAATGCAACTGCAACATTGTGCTTACTTACATTGCTCCTTTGCTTCGTCGTCTTCGGCTCTTGCACAAGAGTCTCTTGGGATGGCCAAAATCACCAGCAAGTAAGTATATATTCAATAATGGGTAGGGTTGTTATAGCACACAATACATACATACTTTTATGTACGTACGTGATGAATAATGTACTATTTGTTCTGATTTGCCCTTTTTCTTTTTAATTCGCAGGTATACGACAAGACGGTAGAGAAACATAAAACAATTGGTGAAGGCAAAGGAGAAGGGGTGACTTTGAACTTGGCTCGAACTAGCATGATTTATAATGATCAGACCTCGTCGCCACCTAACTGCATGTCAAAGTGTGACAATTGCACACCGTGTACGCCGATTCTATCCGCGGGAAACTCACCCAAAGCTCCGGAGTACAAACCAGTAGTATGGTGGTGCACATGTGGTGGGAAATTGTACAAACCTTAATGCTTTACTAAATATGTTTCATATATAGAAGAGAATGACATTAGTATTTCTTATTGATTAATTTGCATTCTTGTTTGGGTGACTTTAGAAAAATTAATTAATAAATATTTTGGCTACTTCTTGCAATTAATCTCTTCTCATTCCTTTTTGCGTTTGGTATTATATATTACATATAATTGGATTTATCGCTTCAAGAGACAGATTATTGGTTTTCTTTTTTAATGTGACTAACTATTTCACATGACAAATCTGGAGAAATTATGAGTAACATGTCATGAGTTGAACATAAAGAAATGAAGATACATAAAACTAAAATTAAAAAAAATTAAAAAAAAACCCAATATTTTTAAGTCTTTCCGTTGTGTGGCAAAAAGGTTGCAAAGTAAACATTAGCAAAAATTAGAAGAAAGTTAACGTTAGCGAAAGACTTTCGATGCCTAAATCAACATTTGTTGTTTGAGACAAAAATTAAAAGTTGTTCCCTTACCTTACAACAGGTTCTTATTACTTATTATAGTTAAGAATTTACTTGGTAGAATTCTATTTGGCATGAATAATTCTTTTTAAATCTTTATTTGATTTTGAGGCGATGCCAAGAATTTAGGTTATAGTATTATTAATTCTTTTCGAGGTGGAAGTAAAGACGGTCAGTTTATAGACTTAATAGTATTAATTATTCTTTCATATATATGTGTCAAATATTAACCACATCATGAGGTTATATAACAAAGATGTGTGATATAACAAGTTCGAGATTGTGGTAATCCTACAAGTTTTAGTGTTTGTGCCGTTAAAATAAATATACTTAGCGTGGGCATTATTGGCACTCCAGCAAAATTACGGTTGAGCTTAAGTTTAGAATGATAGAGCTCGAGTTTGGACGAAAATTTGAGTTCCAAAAATTACTTGGGCTAAGCTTGGTCATTATAACGCACTTAAGCCCAAAATAGACCCAGCTCAAATAAATTTTCGAGTTGTATGGGAACGCTCAAATTAGATCCGATCTAAATTTTTAAGGCCGAGTTTGAGCTGAAAAAACTTAAATTTGTTTGAGCAGAGCTCAAGCTTAAACATGTACTGTATAATTTTTAAAACACCAAAGTCGAACAGAACTAAGGCCAGGTCTTCAACCCAGATTATATAACAAAGATGTGTGATAACAAAGATGTGTGATATAACAAGTTCGAGATTGTGGTAATCCTACAAGTTTTAGTGTTTGTGCCGTTAAAATAAATATACATAGATTCCTACACTAAAGTTTGTAGCTTAGATTCCTACACTAAAGTTTGTAGTAATACCACAAATTCGTAGAATAATTTGACTATAAACAAAATTTAGCACTCTCGAGAAACTGGAATACATCCCACGAGTCTAAAACCAAAATTAACAGCTACAATCTAAAACAAGAACATAAAGTTTATTGCTAATTAACATCAAACATAAAAAATAAAAATAATAAAAATAAAAAAACACACACACACACACACAAATTAACATTAAAAATAAAACATAAAATAAGTTTACACTCACACTTCTCTATAAAAACACAAATTAACATAAAGTTTATTGCTAATTAACATCAAACATAAAAAATAAAAAAAAATAAAAAAATTACATGAGTATCATTGAAAAATAAAAAAAGTTTATTTGATTTTCACTTTAATTTATGTACCCCACTCTCACATGAGTATCATTGAAAAATACATACTATCTTAATATTTATAATCGAATCAGTTATCTTTTTCTTAATCTATGTACCTTTTAGAAACAAAAAGATTACTTTTTTTAGTAGATTTGGTACTTTTCATAGCAATATTTGTACTTTTAATATAATGTACTTTTCATAGCCAACGTAGTACTTTTTTTATTTATATATTTGAAACTTATATTTTTTATCATCGTACTAATTGGTAAACACCGATTTGTTTGCAGTCGTAATTAGTTTTGAAATTAGGGATAATTGAGTTTGTGTGACGCCCCGACCCGGACCTCTATACCAAATCCCGAGGTCGATTCGCCAAAACAACACAACAACAAGAAGAGTACGTGGCGTAATCACCCGTACTTACGACAAAACACTACTGATAAAACCTGATTATATAAAAACAAGTCTTCGGCAACACTACAGCCGGAACCCAATAATTACGAAAACCACAAGTCTAAAACTTGGGAAATAAAACAACTAAACAACAACCACAACATCGACCACAACAAGTCGGAATAATATACATAAACCATGAGCTACAACATGCTCGGGAAAGAAACTAAATTAACCATAAGTTAAATACACATATGTCGGCTATTAAAAGAATAAGAGGTTTATAACACAAACAAATATTGCCCAAATAAAGTTTACATAACTTTACATAACCGTCGTCCTCACCAAAAGAATACTACTAACTATTAACCAAGTTGAAGAAGATCACCTTACGACCTACTCTTCACCAAATTAAAGAAGATCGTAAGTTCAAAAGGCACTTCGCCAAGTCGAGATCACCTTACGACCTACTCTTCATCACGTTGAAGAAGACCGTAAGTTCAAAAGGCACCTCGCCAAACCGAGGTCATCTCACGACCAAATCTTCACTACGATGAATAAAGGTCATTACAAATACTTGAGCAAAAAACACTAAGTAAAATAAACAAACATAATTGAGACAAAGGCAACTCATGCTCATATTTACGAATTGAACTGTTTACAAGCCCGAATAGGCAAAAATACAAAACAAAATTGTTTGAATTACAAGGCACATCAGGCAAAATTAAGCCCGATACAGCGGGGTGAACTAGGGATGTACACGACTTTCAGCTTCATGGACAGATTGGGCATGATCATCCTGGTTGGATTTGGCCCCTTCAAACTCTTCTAGCTTGAAATCCCCATCAAAATCCACCTCCTCGCCATCAGTCAGTGCGTCAAGCAAAAAGGGAACGTTATTGTCAAAGCATGGTGGAGGGATCCAAGGCTCACGCCCTAGTTCGGCATCTTTCCTGCCAATCAACTCAAGCTCTTCAGGCTGAGCTCGTGCCCTCGACGAGCTAAGTCCCCCTTCAGCTCGGCACTCCCCCATCGAACCAACTCCCGAAGAAGAGTTCCGCACGCTGCCGCCACGCGCAAAATCTGGGCCTTGCCCTTGTTATAATAAGAAAGAATCTCATCCATATAGGACGAGCTCTTCTTAAACTCAGTAACAGCAGCACTTGGGCTCGCCGCTTTCCTCGCCTCAGCCAGCTGCCTCTCTAACTCACCCACCTTACTTTCAAAGCTCAGCCTCGACTTTGTAAGCTCACCCTGAGCAATCAAGACATCACCACAGGCGATTTCGGATCGACACGAAGCTTAGCCCGATCTGCAGTAACCACAGCGAGCTCCTCCCTCAGCTGGCCAGCATCTTCGACGGCACGATTCAGCTCCTATATCTAGGAAGCAGCCAGATCCTAACTCAACCTTATGTCATCCTGGGCCCTGGCAGCAGTACCCTCGAGCTCAGCTATTCGAGCAAGGGCTCCGGCAAGCTCGGCCTTGCTAACACTCTCCGGCTTTTCCTTCTCGAGCTCGGAACGCGCTCGGACTCGCATTTATCTTTATGGGCACGAGCAAGCACATTAGCAAAGGATTTGATGCAAGACAAACTACAAAAAAACAAAAAAAAAACTAGAAGTCAGAAGAAGAAAAGCTATAAAAACAAAGAAAGATCAAAAGCAAAGCAGCCTACGTGGGTAAGGTCAACTCCCAAAATGCCAGCCAGGTGAGAAGGCAAGCAGTCGTCAAAAGACTCGCGTACCCCCTCATCGGCAATATCAAGGACGACCTTCTTTCCCAACTCAAGGGATAAGGTGCCCGGACTTAACACAGGCCCAGTTCGAAGGGAGTAGCCGAGGCGGGAATAGAATGCGCCTCGGTGGAAGGGCTCGTCACACTCGTATACTACCAACCGGAGAAGCTTGTCTTGTTATATCGAGCTCGCAAGCTCGTCCGGCCCAGTGGACGAACAATATAAAGGGCACCGCGGGCTCGGCTCTCATGGACTCCTCAAACCTCAACCTTTTTCTTTGGCGCAGGCGAGGTAGAAAGGGAACGTTTCGGGGGACCTTCGAACCCGATACCTTCTCCTTACCCTTGTCGGTGATAGAACAACCGTAGGAAGCACCTCGGCGGTCCGGCAAAGGTCGCGGCCACGCGAGCTCGACCTAGCTGCTCTGATCGATCAGACTTCGCTTGAGCTCGCCTGCTCGAGCTCCTCCGCATTGCGTCTACATCCTCCATCACTGCAAAATCAAAGGAGGGTCAGACACTTGTAAAACACGAATGCATAAATGAAGAAGAAAGCATTACAACGGGAGTACATTCAAGAACTTATTTATGAACGCAACCCCTCTCCGAATTTCTATGACAGCCCGGACAATGCTGGTGGAGTACGAAGTCTTTATGAAGAATCCACCTCGGGAAACTCTCGAAAGGGGGAAAGGTGCACATCGGCTCTAGGCCGTTAACTTTAACGGGACGGCCGCGGCGAGGAGGTTTTCGTCTTGAACTATTCTCCTCGAATCATAACACCGAACTTGAGTATTACCCCGTACACCAAGAGGAGCTTCCAAGGCTTGCTTGGCCGACCTATCATAATCATCAAGATCGGCATGTTGAACCAAGGTATATGGCTCTTCGGTGGGCACTGCGAAGTTCCACCGAAGTCGACTCTCAACCAAGACGACCTTATCAGCCCAGCCCGAAACTTTGCCAGGGGGATCAGAAAATAACTTCACCCTATAATTCTAGCTTTTGGCTTGAAGGCGGTTATTATTTCGAATCCAAGAATACGCGTGCTTGCGACGAAACAAATCAGGGTTCTCATGGTATTCCAGGAAAGATCAAGGGGAACAGTCGAAGTAACGTCGAGGAACTCACAAATAAAAGGGTCCAAAGGGAGTCGAAGGCCCAGCTCGAAGAAGCTCAGGTAAAAGCCAACCCGACTTCGCATATTCCTCAGATCGACAAGACCAAGCTCTGGATCTGGAACATGTCCTCGATAATCATTAGAATTACACGGGTACTTCGCCGTCCACACGCCCAGATCGGCAATGGTCATCCTATTTCTCCAATCCCGAAAGGCACGCTTCGTAGCACCCCCGGCATCAACACCAGCCTTAGGCTTCCTCTTCCTACTTTGAGGAGCTCGCAAAACATGACTGGTGTCAAGAAATGAGGTCGACAACGCCGAGGTAGTAGCGCTAGAAGGTCCTGCGACCTTACTAGCTACCCGGTGCTCATCAAAGTATAGATATAACAGGCCAGACATAGCCACATCATACTTTTCGATGATCCTCATCGAAGTTCCGAAGGGTATGTCATCGACCTTGTAGGGATCGTCGGGAGGAACGACTAAGCCGTCTAGGTTGGCACCCCACAAGGTCAACAACTCTTTGGCTTCGCTCGGCAATACAATTTTCCAGTCACCATCCTCGGTCTTGTATATGGCATGGCCTTTTTGCGGCCTGGCAAACATGGGGCCCTCAGTGGCACGTTTGATCCTCATGTTCTCGGAAAGGGGACACGAGGAAGAAGAACTAGCGGGGAGAATGGTTATGAATGAAGGACACTTCGACCTAGACCGGACGACCTGGACAATCTGACTTCGACCTGGATCGGAGGACCTGGACAATCTGACCTCGACGGAAAGCTAAAGGGACGAACACAACTCACCGGAAACCTAAAAATTCAAAATCGCCGGAAACCTACCCAAATTCCGGCCAGGAACCAACAAGCAAGACAAGCTTGGAAAACAAGAAACAAAGGGATGGAAATGAAGCAGGGGTTGAAGGAAACTAACCTAAAGTCCAGAAGAAGCAAGGAGACGCGAAGGAAAACTTGGAAACTGGAGCTTTTTTAATCGGAAAGTTTGCCAAAAATCGCCTGGTCACCGAAGGAGTTCGGAAGTTTCTGGTAAATGAAAATGAACAGTGGGACATCCGCTTATATAGGGGATCCGGAGTGGCCGGTTCGACCCACGCCAAAACACGCGGACCTCGATACGGCGTCGCTTTGAACCAAGTATATCTACCGCCAAAAATTCAAAATTGAAAGGACGCGCCGTCTGATAGCCCACGAGCTTTGCGCCCATTAAATGTGCACGATTCCCAAGAAAAGTACGAAGATGAACTAGAATCTGGAAACTTCGCGAGAACCAGTCAACTCGATGCAACGAATCTTTACTTCACACCTCGAGGATAAATCCTCTCCTTGAGAAGTAGGGGGCTACTGAACGACCTCAGCCTTCAGCTGAACACGTGGCAGACATCGCGGCCTCATAGGCTCCAGCTGGGCCGGCGCCGAGGTGACATACGCCACCTCGAACATGACGACCTGGAAATCACTATGTGACAGGTCGCCCACCTCACCAGTATACTCTTCTAGCACGCTGACACAGTGGTCTATGGTGCGACCTGGGAACATCCCAGGTCGACCTCATCAATATTAAGCGACCTGAACATCCTGGTCGACCTTGACTACATCGAGCGACCTGGAAGCATCCAGGCCGACCTCGATATTGCCCCTTCAGCTCGGTACACAGAGTTCATTATGAAAATTCTCTCATATTAGGAAGAATCCTGCTACAACTTTACATATCAGTCCTAATCATATAAGGAAACATATTCCGAAAGACATGGGGATCATATCTCCCCTATTCCGAATCCAACCAGGATTATGGTTTATCTCTCTATAAAAAGCACCCTCCACAGGCCTCATCAGGTACATGCAATGTGACGCCCCGACCCGGATCCCAATGCGAAATCCCAAGTCGACGCGCCAAAACAACAAGCAATTAACGACAACAATTTTTAAAAGCACGTGGCGCAACATTTCGTACGCACCACAAAACCCATTTAACAAAAACTTTGATAATAAGTCAATCATCGGCGACGTTACAGCCGGAACCCAACTAATAAAACACGATTATAAGTTTGAAGAGGCATCTTTAATAATATTAACTACCTCGGCCACAACATGCCGGAACCAACATATACAAAAACCACGAGCTACTACATGCTCGGAAAATAACCACATTAAACATAAACTAGAATATACGAGCCCGACATACACGTGTCGGCTACCAAAAGAATAAGAGATACAAACCGAGTATTCATACTACCCAAGTAAAGTCTACATGACTTTACTTAACCAATCGTCCTCACCAAAAGAATTTGCTAACTATCAACAAAAGAGTTCCATGACTTAGACAAAATGAGGGACCACTGCGAGCTAAGTGACCGAACTAATCGTCCTCACCGCGAACTTCCCGCTGGCTCGGATCTAAGGAAAACAATTAAACAACAAACGGGGTGAGTCGAAACTCAATAAGTTACTAAATGCAACTACATGTCATGGCATAATGCTCAACAATGATCTTAACATCGTAATACTTATATATATCACAATCGGCATGTATCAACACCTTGATATACACAAAACACATTTCACTGAGCACATTGATGTCCACATATGTACTCGAAATAAACCAAGTTATAAAGGATATGATATTTCTTTATCCGTTCTTTGCGTTGCTCTGCAATACACAAAATAACCAAAAGTGCCTCGATACTCGTGTGTGTAGTATCGACGTCCCCGATTAATACCATCGAGTTCAATCTAGCAAACCAAAGCCATGCGTATTGCTACAACATTGGGGCTACTCAACCGTGGCCAACAGAGGGGTGTGTGCAACTCCGATACGGCAACTTATGGCGATCACAAACGTTAATTTGTGAAGACCATAGGTCGTCCTACCTTACTCAACCACGACGCCTGGACTTACACAATGCACAAATAGATGTTCTTAATCATCTAATGCAATTAACCATCAAGTTCAAAAGTAGTGAACTTGACGAATGACAAGTAGGTTATTCTATTCCATCACTCATCATCATTTAACAAGTATGTAAACATTCGATTCAACACATTAGAGCTATACACACGTCTCTAATTTAACAAGATCGAAAGTACGAAGGGCTAGAATCTCGATCAATCGGACTCTAAACCTCGTAGTAATCTAATATATTGTTCGGGAGTCATAATCTTCCCTAAAATCTACTTCTGGGTCACTACTAAAGTTTGCCAAATTAGGGTTTCAATGCTAAGTGCAAGACCACCCATTTTCAAGTCTCAAGTTCTCTATTTGTTCAAATCCTAACATTTATATGCCAACCTTTGTTCATTAACATCATCCAACACATACTCATATGATAAGCACAATGTACCCATCTCAACCTAGAGATTTGTACATAAAAATAACATATAAAGTAAATCATACCATAATATTGATGATCTAACATACATGGAAGCTTAAAGCATTCAAAGGGGTTTAGTAACTTACCTTGTGACGAAAATCAAAGCAACTAAAATGAAATCAAGACCTTCTAAGATGATCTCCTAGTCCGTAGCAACACAATGGTGGTCTCGGATCGAAGATCGGATGGTTAGATCTTTGGGAACACACTCACACACACTATTCTCACTATGTCTCCCACACACAAGCTCTCAAGCAACAATGGAGGATTTGGAGGGAAGAATGGAGAGAAATTGAAGCCTCTCCACTCATATTTGGGTGTAAAATTCAGATTTGGAAAAGGGTAGTGAGGTGGCTCAAGGAGGATCACTCAATTTATAAGTTTGGGGGTGAAATTGTCATTTCCGAAAACGAGTTTTGAACCGGCCAAAGCGATCGCTCTCCCTCGAATCAAAGCGATCGCCCTTCCTCTGGGAACAAAGCGATCGCCTGTATCAAACAAGCGATCGCTTTGTACCCTGATTTTGAAGCCAAAGTTTCGGAAACAAAGCGATCGCCTCCTAAAAACAGAGCGATCGCTTTGTCTCCGATGAAAATCACTTGGATACAAAGCTATTATAGTCATAAAAGTCACCCCAAATCATTTTGGTAAATACTACAAGTATTTTTAAGCTAAAAATACTCTACAAACTACGCAACCAAAGCTCATATACTATCATGGCATTGTACACGTGCTAACACAACATATAATCATGCAATAATTCATAAAACACTCATAAAGACACGTAATTCATGTATAAGAGGATCCGGGCGTTACACCCTCTTCCTTAAAAGAATTTAGTCCCTAAATTCCTTACCATGTTCATCAAAAGATGAGGGTATCTCTCACGCATATCGGCCTCGGTTTCCCAAGTAGCTTCCTCGATGTCGTGATTCCTCCAAAGGACTTTAACTAGGGAATCCGTTTGGTTCGCAAGGCTTGTTCCTTAGTGTCGAGAATCTTTACCGGTTGCTCGACATATGACAGTCGGGTTCAAAAGTAATCTCCTCATATTCCAACACATGTGAGTCGTCCTTCATGTACTTCCGAAGCATAGACACGTGAAACACGTTATGGATTTCCGACAACGAAGGCGGCAACGCAATTCTATATGCTAATGTCCCCACTTTCTCGAGAATCTCAAACGGGCCAATATACCTCGGTGACAATTTCCCTTTTTGCCGAACCTCTTAGTACCCCTACGTGGCGATACTTTAAGAAACACATAATCCCCTACCGAAACTCGAGATCTCGTCTCCGATTATCGGCATAGCTTTTTCGTCGACTCGTGCGTAAGTAGTCTATCCCGAATAATCTTTACACTCTCAACCGATTGTACTAACTCCGAACCCCAAATTTTTGCCTCACCGACTTCGTCCCAACAAATTGGCGATCTACACTTCCGCCCATACAAAGCCTCGTGCGGTGCCATCTCAATACTTGCTTGGAAACTATTGTTATAGGCAAACTCCGCTAGAGGTAAATGAGTATCCCAACTTCCTCTAAAGTCTACCGTGCATGCACGCAACATATCCTCAAGTACTTGAATTAATCTCTCCGATTGTCCATCCGACCGAGGGTGAAAGGCCGTACTAAAGTTCAATTTCGTCCCCATAGCCTCTGTAATGCCCGCCAAAACCTCGATGTAAACCTCGGATCTCGGTCCGACACAATACTCACCGGCACTCCGTGCAACCTCACTATCTCTTGAATATACAACGCCGCTAGCCGGCTCAACGAATATGTCATCGCAATAGGAATAAAGTGTGCCGATTTTGTCAACCTATCCACGATAACCCAAACGGCATCAAATCCTCGACGAGTACGAGGTAATCTGTCACGAAATCCATCGTGATGTGCTCCCACTTCCACTCGGGAATCTCTAGGGGTTGCAACAAACCCGCGGCCTCGATGCTCGGCCTTTACGTTGACAAGTCAAACATTTTGAAACATACTCCGCAATTTCACGTTTCATCCCACTCCACCAAAACTGTTTCTTCAAATCCCTATACATTTTGGTACTCCCGGATGTATAGTATACTTTGCCTTATGGGCCTCATCGAGAATTTGTCGTTTAACCACCTCATTTGAAGGAACGCAAACTCTTCCCGAAATGTAAGAACTCCATCACTGTTTATCGCAAAGTCGGGTGTCTTTCCTCGCCCAACTCACCAATTATCTTAACAATTTCGGGTCATCAACTTGAGCCTCTTTAATCTGTTGAAACAAAACGGTGTAGCTCGAATATTCGCAAAGATTACTCCCGTTCCGTCTCGGAAGGATTCCAATCTCGCAGATCTTCCAACATCTTCCATTCTCGAACCATTAAGCAAGAGACATACGTCTTTCTACTCAATGCGTCCGCTACAACATTCGCTTTCCGGGATGATAAAGGATCGTACAGTCATGGTCTTTCAATTTCTCCATCCACCTACGTTGTCTCATGTTCAATTCCTTTTGTGAGAAAAGGTACCTCAAACTCTTGTGATCCGTGAAGACCTCAAACTTCGCTCCGTATAGGTAATGCTTCCACTTATGCAACGCAAACATAATCGCAGCCAACTCCAAATCATGAGTGGGGTAATTCTGTTCGGAAGTTGTCAATTTCTTCGAAGCATACGCAATAACCTTTCCATTCTGCATAAGCACACAACCCAAACCCTCCTTCGAGGCGTCGCTATACACCACGAAGTTGTCACCTCCACTAGGCAACGTCAAGATAGGAGATGTCGTCAAGCGTCTTTTCAACTCTTGAAAACTAGACTCACATTTCTCGTCCCACGCAAACGGTGTCGTTTTCTTCGTCAAATTCGTCAGAGGCGTAGCAATCTTGGAAAATCCCTCAATGAATCTCCGATAGTACCCGCCAATCCCAAGAAACTACGAACCTCGGTAATCGTACTCGGTGTTTTCCACTTTGTCACTGCTTCCACTTTAGATGGATCAACCGCTATCCCATCTTTCGAAACCACATGACCCAAAAATGATACCTTCTCTAACCAGAAGGCACACTTGCTAAACTTAGCGTACAACTGTTTCTCCCGGAGAACCGATAATACTACCCTCAAGTGCTGCTCATGTTCTTCCCGTGATTTAGAGTACACAAGTATATCGTCGATGAAAACCACCACGAAGCAATCCAGATATTGATGAAACACGCGATTCATCAAATCCATAAATACCGCCGGTGCGTTCGTCAATCCAAACGGCATCACTACAAATTCATAATGCCCATATCTCGTGCGAAAAGCAGTTTTAGGAATGTCTTCCGCTCGAACTTTCAACTGATGATACCCACTCCTCAAGTCCAACTTGGAATACACAACCGACCCTTGCAATTGGTCGAATAAATCATCGATGTGGGGTAAAGGGTACTTGTTCTTGATTGTCACCTGATTCAACTGTCGGTAATCGATGCACAATCTCAAAGTGCCATCCTTCTTCCTCACGAATAAGACTGGTGCACCCCAAGGTGATACGCTTGGTCTAATGAACTCCCTATCAAGAAGTTCTTGTAACCTGTTCCTTCAATTCTTTCAACTCCGCGGGTGCCATTCTATAAGGGGCTTTAGAAATAGGGCAGTCCCTGGTAATAGCTCAATACAAAACTCTACTTCCCTATCGGGAGGCATGTCATAGTCGGTCGAAAACACGTCAGGAAATTCACAAACTACCGGGACTTCCTCTAACTTTGGTGTGGAAATACTCTTGTCTACCACACACGCCAAATAACCGCACACCCACGTGACAACAACTTTCTAGCCCTCAAGGCCGAAATAACATGTATACTACTCTTGACAAAGATCACCCACAAATACAAACTCGGGAACACCCGCATAGCAAAAGTAACTTTCTTACTATGGCAATCAACTAAAGCATGATAAACACACAACCAATCCATGCCCAAGTATCACATCAAAATCACGTATGGGCGAACAACCAAATCGGCATGCAAAGTGTGATCACCTATCGGATGTCACAAGCTCGGTATACTTGAAGCCAACATATGCTCCCAACGGGTAGACACCTCAAGCACAAAAGGTAATGATTGGGGCAATACACACAAATTTTTCACAAAATGAGATGCAACATATGAATGCGATGAGCCAGATCTATGAGAACTCGTGCTCTACTACCGAATACGTAAAGACTACCTCCTATCACGGACGTAGACTCGGCACTCCCCGTTGGTCGAGCGAAAACACGACCCGAACCTTGGGCCTCCCGTCGCTGTCTCTCTTCGTGCCGCTAGACGGCTGACTCACACTCCCCGACTGACTACCCTTCAGCTTAGGGCAATCCCTCTTTATGTGGCCAACCTCTTTACAGTAGTAGCATTGGCCCGACCTAACACTCCCTTTACTATAGCATGTTTCCTCCGAATGCCCCAGCTTCCCACAATAGTTACATGTCAAGGGAGTACCTCGTTGCCCCTGAGAAGAAGAAGTATTGCTCCCTCGTCCACCCGACTGTTGTCTTGATTGTCCATCAGAGGGTGCCCTACTCTGGTTTCCCCTGCGATTGTTGTTGTTGTTGTTGTTACCCCTGTTGCCTGAACCTTGTCCTCGTCCATAAGATTGCAAAGACCGTTGAGAACCCGCATTCATTCTTCCTTTGTGCTCTTCAATGTCACTTTCTATCCCATAAGCTCGGTCCACCGCACTACGGTAGTCGCAGTGGGACAGCTTGCTTCTCGTACTGTCTTCGTGCCTTTGATGAATTTCGGGCCTTCTTTGCTTCCGTGGGAACCAAGTGACTACAATACCGAGCCGCCGTGAACTTGGCCGAGTATTGTGCCACCGTCATGCTACCCCGCTCCGATCATAAAATTCTCTCTCTTCTTTCGCGAACCACCTCAGAATATACGTGCCTTGAATTCCCTCAAGAAGTTCGGCCAACCGTGGGGTTCTCCCCGCAAATCCCAACTCCCTTGCAACACTTGCCACCGTGCTCGCCCGCCCCTCAAGTTTGAACACGCTAAGTTAACTTTCTCGTCATCGTTGCAACCCAAGGCCGCAAATATTTTGATGATATGTTCAATCCACAATTCAGCTTTGCATCCGGCTCCCCAAGGAAAGTGCGTGGTTTCATCTTCAAGAAACGCTCCAATGTTGTAGCATAATTTCTAGGCCTCACCTCGGTTGTGGTACCTCAACTTCGGGTTGCGGAGCTTCCACCTCCGGTGTAGGTGGTGCTCTCCCATTCAAGCGTTCCGTCATTTGGTTCATAAGCTCCATCATTCGCCCCATCATCACTGCTATGTTTGCGTTTGGGTTCTCTTGATTCGGTTCGGGGAACGTCGGTGGTCGATTCACGCCATCATCTCTCTCATCATTCTCGCCGGCACTAGTACCGACCCGACCGGCACTCGCTCCGAACCTAGTCCGCACCATGATGACCTACACACATCACTCGACGTTAAAATTCTCAACAACAAACCATACCCACCTAGGCCAAGGAACCTATCCCGGCGACAAGAAACTATTGCTCGATACCAAGTGACGCCCGACCCGGATCCCAATGCGAAATCCCAAGTCGACGCGCCAAAACAACAAGCAATTAACGACAACAATTTTTAAAAGCACGTGGCGCAACATTTCGTACGCACCACAAAACCCATTTAACAAAAACTTTGATAATAAGTCAATCATCGGCGACGTAGGAACCCAACTAATAAAACACGATTATAAGTTTGAAGAGACATCTTTAATAATATTAACTACCTCGCCACAACATGCCGGAACCAACATATACAAAAACCACGAGCTACTACATGCTCGGAAAATAACCACATTAAACATAAACTAGAATATACGAGCCCGACATACACGTGTCGGCTACCAAAAGAATAAGAGATACAAACCGAGTATTCATACTACCCAAGTAAAGTCTACATGACTTTACTTAACCAATCGTCCTCACCAAAAGAATTTGCTAACTATCAACAAAAGAGTTCCATGACTTAGACAAAATGAGGGACCACCTGCGAGCTAAGTGACCGAACTAATCGTCCTCACCGCGAACTTCCCGCCTGGCTCGGATCTAAGGAAAACAATTAAACAACAAACGGGGTGAGTCGAAACTCAATAAGTTACTAAATGCAACTACATGTCATGGCATAATGCTCAACAATGATCTTAACATCGTAATACGTTATATATATCACAATCGGCATGTATCAACACCTTGATATACACAAAACACATTTCACTGAGCACATTGATGTCCACATATGTACTCGAAATAAACCAAGTTATAAAGGATATGATATTTCTTTATCCGTTCTTTGCGTTGCTCCTGCAATACACAAAATAACCAAAAGTGCCTCGATACTCGTGTGTGTAGTATCGACGTCCCCGATTAATACCATCGAGTTCAATCTAGCAAACCAAAGCCATGCGTATTGCTACAACATTGGGGCTACTTCTCAACTGTGGCCAATGTAAGAGGGTGTGTGCAACTCCGATACGGCGACTTATGGCGATCACAAACGTTAATTTGTGAAGACCATAGGTCGTCCTACCTTACTCAACCACGACGCCACCGGACTTACACAATGCACAAATAGATGTTCTTAATCATCTAATGCAATTAACCATCAAGTTCAAAAGTAGTGAACTTGACGAATGACAAGTAGGTTATTCTATTCCATCACTCATCATCATTTAACAAGTATGTAAACATTCGATTCAACACATTAGAGTTATACACACGTCTCTAATTTAACAGTATCGAAAGTACGAAGGGCTAGAATCTCGATCAATCGGACTCTAAACCTCGTAGTAATCTAATATATTGTTCGGGAGTCATAATCTTCCCTAAAATCTACTTCTCGGGTCACTACTAAAGTTTGCCAAATTAGGGTTTCAATGCTAAGTGCAAGACCACCCATTTTCAAGTCTCAAGTTCTCTATTTGTTCAAATCCTAACATTTATATGCCAACCTTTGTTCATTAACATCATCCAACACATACTCATATGATAAGCACAATGTACCCATCTCAACCTAGAGATTTGTACATAAAAATAACATATAAAGTAAATCATACCATAATATTGATGATCTAACATACATGGAAGCTTAAAGCATTCAAAGGGGGTTTAGTAACTTACCTTGTGACGAAAATCAAAGCAACTAAAATGAAATCAAGACCTTCTAAGATGATCTCCTAGTCCGTAGCAACACAATGGTGGTCTCGGATCGAAGATCGGATGGTTAGATCTTTGGGAACACACTCACACACACTATTCTCACTATGTCTCCCACACACAAGCTCTCAAGCAACAATGGAGGATTTGGAGGGAAGAATGGAGAGAAATTGAAGCCTCTCCACTCATATTTGGGTGTAAAATTCAGATTTGGAAAAGGGTAGTGAGGTGGCTCAAGGAGGATCACTCAATTTATAAGTTTGGGGGTGAAATTGTCATTTCCGGAAAACAGAGTTTTGAACCAGCGGGCCAAAGCGATCGCTCTCCCTCGAATCAAAGCGATCGCCCTTCCCTCTGGGAACAAAGCGATCGCCCTGTATCAAACAAAGCGATCGCTTTGTACCCTGATTTTTGAAGCCAAAGTTTCTGGAAACAAAGCGATCGCCTCTCCTAAAAACAGAGCGATCGCTTTGTCTCCAGTATGAAAATCACTGGATACAAAGCTATTATAGTCATAAAAGTCACCCCAAATCATTTTGGTAAATACTACAAGTATTTTTAAGCTAAAAATACTCTACAAACTACGCAACCAAAGCTCATATACTATCATGGCATTGTACACGTGCTAACACAACATATAATCATGCAATAATTCATAAAACACTCATAAAGACACGCAATTCATGTATAAGAGGATCCGGGGCGTTACATGCAAACTACTTACTTACATACTCTCTTAGCTTTACCTCTCACACGAAGTATTGCTAATTCTCACGCCTGAGGGTTATTCTGGGACAACCCAGCACCCCTTACGGTGTTCTTTGTTGATCACATGTTCGAAGCTACTTGCTCTTCAAGGACAATCCCTGCAACACGAAGCCGGAATCCTACTAGACTACACACGTGGACCAGACACGTTCACACAATCTTTTTTGGTGTGATTAGTCAGCAACATGATTTTGTTCTCGATCGAAAGACATGAGTCAAAGAATTATTACCCAATAAGTCATGACTTCTTTGCAAATCATAAATATAAAGTCACGGAGGACGATTCTTTCTTGTAATTACCGAAACAGCTACCAACGAATCAAATTTGACCATAACCCTTTCCAAATTTTATTGTTTTACAGTTTGTTTTTACTTTACTATTTTGATTAGTCTGGTGTATCCTAACTACAATCCTTTCAACTTACATTACAAGAGTCTAAAACCCAAATTAACGGCTAATTAAGAACAATAATGCTTTCAAATTGATGAGAGCCCCTCCCCCCTCCTTTTTTTTCTTTCAAATTTAGTCCAATATTAAAAATTTTATTAGTCAGATTAATCATTGTTATGCTATTAAATAAATGCTTGTAATATTGATAAATCCAATATTAAAATTGAGACAAAAGAAATGTTTAATCCTAATTAACATCAAGCATTAAGAAAAACAAGGTTTTAAAAGCAAAATAAATTAAATAAAGCAAGAATGTTTACGGTTTACACTCACACTTCTCTTGTAAATTATATATTCCAAATAAACACAAACTGGCAATGAAAATAAAGAGAAAAAAAAAGTTTTCCAATGATTTCATTCCCACTTTAGTTGATGTAACCCACTCTCACATGGGTATCCTTGAAACATACACACTATCTTAATAATTATAATGAAATTAATTATCTTTTTTTAACTATGTACCAGATCAAATAGGACATTCTTTTAGAAACAAAAGGATTACTTTTTATAGTAGATATGGTACTTTCATATCAAGTTTTGTAATTTTAATATATTGTACATTTCATAACCATAGTAGTACTTTTATATTTATATATTGCACTTTTTATTTTATTTTATGTGCACCTTTGAATGTTGTGTAATTATGTCTTTGGCATGTTTCAGTCCATTGGATGGGCTAAGATATATGAGATTGAGAGAAAACTCAAATTGAAAGGCTCCTCTTCAAACTCTTAGGCCCCCTTTGTTTAATCTGAAAATTGAGCTATGAAAACTGAAAAAAAAAAAATTTGAGTGTTTAAGACTTTAAGCTCGTTTGTCGAAGCTGATGAGTTTGGGATTCATTAGCTTGACTTGAATAGAATTATGACATAAACAGCTTTTGGAGAGCAAATGAGTGATCACTTATATCCCTTTCCAAAACAATGGAGCCACATTGGAGACCTTCGAAATATCCTACACGAATGCCTGCGATATAGCTTCAGCCTCTAAGCAAAGATTCGATTTGGCATGATTAGTGCCAATACACTGGGTATAAAATGCCAGCACTCATTTTGTCAAATACCTCATCTTTTTAGCAAGAAAACATTTTTAGACAAGGAGAGGGTAACTAACTAAAGGAGAAGAAGATGCCCACCAAATCAAAACTAGTAACGACATAACAACAGAATAGGATAAACACAAGCCTGGTGCACAAGAGCTTGTCAGTTATTTTATCATCAATTAATCTTAACCCATCTAAAAGAGGTGGCTGGAGTTTCAACCTCCGCGAAAGGGGTGGTAGATGGAGCCATGAAAGTGGTAGTAGTGGCAACTTGGGAGTAATGTGGAATCGCTGCTTCTGTGATAGACCGATGGTAGCAGACTAACGGTAGAGGCTAGCGACGTGCGTCGTGCGGCGGCGTGCAACGAGAGGAAAGGCTAAAGAATGAAGGGGTTAGGGTTTGGTGAAGTTTGCTTCGCAGGCGGAAGATTAGAGAGATAGAGAGAGGGGGGGTTAGGGTTTAGTGTGATTGTGTGAACTGTGAAGGGGTTAGGGAGTATTTGGCTATTTGCCAATTTGTCGTATATATGAAGCATATATGATGGGAATCACGGGATGAGTAACCAGTGTGTGTGAATATGATTTGAAATTTTTTGAATGGGTTAATGGCATTAGAAGTCCCTCAACTATGGCCGATTTCACCAGTGGTCCCTTAACAATTTTTTTTCAAATTTCAGTCCCTTGACTATTAAAATTAGACACGCTTGGTCCTTTTGTTGGATGCCGTTAGAATTTTTCCGTTAAGTTTGTCTTGTGCCCGACACGTGACTTTGGTTAAGGGCATTTAAGGAATTTTACATGCAAAGATATTTTTTAATACTTAAAATAATTTTTTTGAAGTATTAAAAAACGAAACCCAGTTCAAAATCAACCAAATTCAGAAACCAGATTTTTCGTCATCGCCAGCGATCGTCCTCAGATTTGCTCCATTCGAGCTTCTTACCTTCCAATTCTCCCAAGACTACCACCGGCCTATACCCTCCCCCAATGCCAGCTCCTCCCCTCCGTTCCGCCCACTATAAACCCGAAACCACAACCGCCACCAACCCCATCCACACTCCCAAAACCACCATCAAAGTCCACGACATTCACCCTCCACGATCTCACCTGGGATGACCCCTACAGCTGGATGACCCTCCACGATCTCACCGGAGAGTTCGCGCGTGGGAGTCTGAGATCCAGATGTTGGATTTGCGGCCGAGGAAGGAGCACCAGTGAGTGTAGTTGTTGAGGAGCTTGCGTTAGAATTTTCGGAGGACGGTGGGGTCGAGTGAGTTGATGTTGTCAGGAGGTGGCTGAAATTTCATGTGCTTTCGTCAACTTTAGCTTGTTGCCGCCCGACTGGGGTGCGCCGGTGCACACTTTACCCCTTGGGTCACTGACTCACTGAGATGTTGTGGGGGGGTGGGGGATGGAGGGGAGAGAGAAAAGAATATATTGTTTTAAGTATTAAAAAATATCTTTGCACTTGAAATTCCATAAATACCTTTAACCAAAGGCACGTGATGGGCACATAACGGACTTAACGGAAAAATACTAACGACATTCAATAAAAGGACCAACCGCGTCTAATTTTCATAGCCAAGGGACTAAATTTTGAAAAAAAATTGTTAAGGGACTACTAGTGAAATCGGCCATAGTTGAGGGACTTGTAATGTCATTAACCCTTTTTGAATCGAAAAGTTAATAAAATCGGGCTGGGCTGGGCTGGCCCAAAAATTTCGGGCTTTTTTTACACGAACCCAATTAGCCCGCGGGCCTCGCTATTTAAGCCCATTTTTTTCGGGCCTTCTAAATTGCTATCCAAACCCCTCCAAATATCGGGCTGGTTGGGCCGGCCCATTGGACCGGACTAATTTTGCCGGCTCTAATAATTGGAAGGTAGTTTGGGAACTGAAAAAAAAAATCAGTAATCTATAGTGTTTAACGTGTTTTTAAGAAGCAAAAATTAAATAAAATTGAGGCTTTTTGTTTTGTTTTGATTTGATGTAGCAAGGTATTGTACTTTATTGGTTTTTGCCCAATTAGCTGAAATAAATACTATAAATATGGTTTATTATAAGTCAAAAATCAAAAACTACTTCAAATAAGCCATAACAAATGAGCTCTTAATTTAACCAAGCTTATGCTTAACAACTGTCAGCAATTTGATAATTAGAAAAAAATAAGTTGAAAATCATTTGAGCTGTCTTTAACCGAAAACTCCCTAATTATAAATTATAAATTAATGAACATAAATTTGAACCAACATTAAATGACATACATGAATGAACATACATTAATCAAACCACTATGAAACAATATGGAAAATTTTATACTCCGTCCATTCTAGGAAAATAGTCCACTTTCATTTTTTAAAAGTCAACACGTGATTAAATTAAATTAATATTTTACATACTTTACTTATGTTTTAGGAAAAAAAAATTCATTAATAAAAAATTACATTAAGAATACTATGAATGACAACTTGCATAATTTTATAAAAATAAATAAATCTATGTAAACTATTGGTCAAACTTTAACTGAATTTAGTCAAAAAAGTCAAAAGTTGACTCTTTACCTAAAACGGAAGGAATACTAATTAATTTGCAGTTGGATGAGCTAACTGGAGCACGACCATTATTCAAAAGGTCGTACATGTATGGGCATGCATCTAGATATAGATAAAGATTAGAATAAAAATTTATTGGCTTCTAGCGGATCAGCTCTCATTAATCTTGTTTTAAGATAATCGGCCCTGTTTGTCTTGTGATTTAAATTCTAATTTTGGTAGTTTTAGACTTTATCTTTCTTTGGTTCCACATCTTTCTCTCTATCTCTTACTTATAATTAATTTCGAGACTGATGCAAAGATCTTGTCACATAGATTAAGACAAAAAAATTTTTATCTAAACAATAATATGTCGATCTTGCCATATAATGATAAGACCTCGTCGATCATTATATGGCAAGATTGAGAGAAAAATTTAGATTTGGATCCTTGTCACTACTCGATCTATAAGTAGATAATTTGGGAATTAATTGTAATTTCTAACACTATAAAAACCGCTATAGGAGATGGAGGGGCTCTCACAAGAAAAACAAATAAATTTGTGTGAAACAGAAACCAATGGCCAATGCAACTGCAACATTGTGCTTACTTACATTGCTCCTTTGCTTCATCGTCTTCGGCTCTTGCACAAGAGTCTCCTGGGATGGCCAAAATCACCAGCAAGTAAGTATATATTCAATAATGGGTAGGGTTGTTATAGCACATAATACATACATACTTTTATGCACGTACGTGATGAATAATGTACTATTTGTTCTGATTTGCCCTTTTTCTTTTTAATTCGCAGGTATACGACAAGACGGTAGAGAAACATAAAACAATTGGTGAAGGCAAAGGAGAAGGGGTGACTTTGAACTTGGCTCGAACTAGCATGATTTATAATGATCAGACCTCGTCGCCACCTAACTGCATGTCAAAGTGTGACAATTGCACACCGTGTACGCCGATTCTATCCTCGGGAAACTCACCCAAAGCTCCGGAGTACAAACCAGTAGTATGGTGGTGCACATGTGGTGGGAAATTGTACAAACCTTAATGCTTTACTAAATATGTTTCATATATAGAAGAGAATGACATTAGTATTTCTTATTGATTAATTTACATTCTTGTTTGGGTGACTTTAGAAAAATTAATTAATAAATATTTTGGCTACTTCTTGCAATTAATCTCTTCTCATTCCTTTTTGCGTTTGGTATTATATATTACATATAATTGGATTTATCGCTTCAAGAGACAGATTATTGGTTTTCTTTTTTAATGTGACTAACTATTTCACATAACAAATCTGGAGAAATTATGAGTAACATGTCATGAGTTGAACATAAAGAAACGAAAATACATAAAACTAAAAATAAAAAAAATAAAAAAAAAACCCAATATTTTTAAGTCTTTCCGTTGTGTGGCAAAAAGGCTGCAAAGTAAACATTAGCAAAAATTAGAAGAGAGTTAACGTTAGCGAAAGACTTTCGATGCCTAAATCAACATTTGTTGTTTGAGACAAAAATTAAAAGTTGTTCCCTTACCTTACAACAGGTTCTTATTACTTATTATAGTTAAGAATTTACTTGGTAGAATGTTTACGGTTTACACTCACATTTCTCTTGCAAATTCTAAAGTCCAAATAAACACAAATTAGCAATGAAAATAAAGAAAAAAAAGTATTTTTCCATTGATTTGATTTCCACTTTAATTTATGTACTCTACTCTCACATGAGTATCCTTAAAAAATACACACTATCTTAATATTTATAATCGAATCAGTTATTTTTTTCTTAATCACTTATAATCGAATCAGTTATTTTTTTCTTAATATTTATAATCGAATCAGTTATTTTTTGGCTAGGCCATTTACGAAGAAACCCCAAACCCTTTCCAAATAGCCCAAGCAACTGAAGCATCTCCTTCATCAAAAGCTTAACTTGACTAACAGAGGCACGGTCCAACATATTTGAGCACCACTTTTGTATCGGGAACAAATTAAGCTCACAATATCCTCCTCCGTACTTTCCCCAAGTGAACGAGGTCCAATCACACCAAAACAAGGTGTGTTCAGTAGTCAACACCATTTAAGTCAACTGCTTGTACTCAATGTAACGCCCCAAACTCGGAATCAAGTACTAGGTCCCACAGTTTGGCCACGTCACCCTTCCTTAAATTCTAACAAATGCTAATCCCAATAAATTCATTAAAATTCACATCCAAAAAAAAAAACTTTTCTTTACAACCACAAAATCTCGTAAATAAAAACTACAAGTCTCGTAGCATAACAAATCCCTAGTCATTACAACTTTTAAAGACGAAATATAACATTTAAACAAAAAACTAATCCACGAATGTCCCCGTCAAGGTTAGCTTGTCCAAACGGGTTATTTTCAAATTTACTTATATCCTGAAAGAAAAGAGTAGGAAAAAGGTGAGCGAACAATGCTCAGCAAGTTCATATACAACCCCTCCGGTTGCTAAGGAGGAGTTGACCCAAAGAGAAAATGGTTAATCAAAAGATTTATTGCTCAAATAACAAAAGGGATGATTCCCCATCATCCATAACATGAAGTAATCTTTGATCAATAAAGCAAATGTCCAAAGCAATAGAATAGATATCAATATGATGTTTCCAACGAAGGACAAAAGTACAATATAGAGCGAGAGGTCCAGCTGCCGCCAACTGTCCCATACCAGTTGGAAGCAACGGCCACCTCGCGGACATCATGATCACATAAGCGGTCTTTCGACCCAAATAATGGTTTGCTCCTAAAAGCACAAAAGACCCATAAGGGTAAATTATTCAAAAGGGTATATCCGGATAACCAACCACATCCCTTGTGGTACAAAAGTTACAAATATTCAAAGGGTCACGTTATTTCCGTGACAAATAATTGACTTATTGATCATGATAGAATTTCAAAATAAACGAATTTTACAATGCTATTGTCATTGTTTAGCAAATTCAACGGAAAGTGTATTTCACGAAATACTGAAGAGACAAATGGAGATTACAATAGTGTAACTTGTGGAATTCAAATAAAATAGGCTCGACGGAAACAAAGCAAGTACCGACATTTAGTCGGGCATCACGTGTAGAATAACGCTTTATAAAAAAAAGTTCACGGAAACCTAACGAACGAAAATGAATTCAATGAACCTAAAGATGTATAATCCCTTACCTCGTAATTGCAAAACGAAGCTAACACGTACGCAAATGTCGTTACACGCGATTGTCCGAACCTATAATTAAAACGCAAATACTAATTACCCAATTATACTAATAATCATTAGATAGACTAATCCAAAAATAAATAATATTTTCATAAAACTCTTTTCTTTTAAAAATCCATCTAGCTTTCCTACTATATTATGTTACTAAATTTATAAATAAAGTACTATAATTATCTAACACTATACATATACTATTTTATTTAATTGTTATAAAAAAAACAAAAACCCTCACAGCTCACTCAGCACACACACTAAACACACACACACACTCTAACTCAAACACACACTCAGCACACACACTCACACACGCCCAACACACACACACACCTAGTCTACCCCACACCCCCTCTCCTCACTGCCGTGGCCCCCTCTCTTTTCTTCCCTTTTCTTTTCTTCTTCTTCTCTTCTTCTCCTTCTTTTCTTCTCTGTTTTTTTTTTTTTTTTTCTTTTTTCTCCTTCTTTCTCCACCGGCCGCACACACCAGTTTTTTTTTTTTTACACCATTATTATTATTATTATTATTATTATTATTATTATTATTATTAGAGGTTAACAAAATTATTGGGCCAAGCCCAATTTCAAAATGAACAAAGCAAACTAATTGAGTACCCAACAAACTAGGCCCGAATTAAATTAAAGTTTGGCCCAAAAAGTATAATACAATATATATAATTTTTATTTTTATATAAAAATAAAATTATAGAATTATAGAAATTTTGGGTGTATTATACTCTTACCCCCTTAAAAAAAAGTTTAGTCCTCTAAACTTCTCGTACCTGATTACACAAAAAGCTCGGGGTACTTCGCTCGCATCTCTTCCTCGAGCTCCCAAGTGGCCTCACGCTCGGTATGGTTACTCCATTGAACCTTGACATAAGGGATTGTTCGTCTTCTCAACACTTGATCTTTTCGATCCACGATTCTCACAGGTTGCTCATCATAGCTTAAATCTTCACGAAGTTGTAACGGCTCGTATTCAATCACATGGCTTGGGTCCGGCACATACCTCCTTAACATCGACACATGGAACACGTTGTGAACTCCGGAAAGTGTAGGTGGTAAGGCGAGTCTATATGCGACCTCACCAACCCGATCCAGCACCTCGAACGGTCCTACAAATCTCGGGCTAAGCTTGCCACGAATACCAAATCGCATAACCCCTCTTGTAGGCGAAATTTTGAGAAAAACATGATCCCCTACTTGAAATTCGAGTCCACGACGACGATTATCAGCATATGATTTCTGTCTACTCTGAGCCATAAGGAGCCGTTTCCTAACCAATTGAACCTTTTCTGCAGTAACTTGTACCAACTCCGGTCCCAAAAGTTTCCTCTCACCCACTTCGTCCCAACAAGTAGGTGATCTACACTTTCGCCTGTACAATGCTTCGTAAGGTGCCATCTTAATACTCGCATGGTAGCTATTATTGTATGTAAACTCCACCAAGGGTAAATGCTCATCCCAGCTACCCTGTAAATCTATAGCACATGCTCGAAGCATATCCTCTAACGTCTGTATTGTCCTCTCCGACTGACCATCTGTCTGTGGGTGAAAGGCTGTACTCATACTTAAATTTGTACCCAAAGCCTTCTGCAAACTACCCCAAAATTTTGAGGTAAACCTAGCGTCACGATCTGACACTATCGAAACCGGTACCCCATGCAACCTGACAATTTCAGCCACATACAGCTTTGCCAACTTCTTTAATGTGTCATTAATTCGAAATGCCAGAAAGTGTGCAGACTTGGTCAAACGGTCCACAATGACCCAAATGGCATTATGCCCCTTCAAGGTTCTAGGTAATCCTACCACGAAATCCATGGTAATATGTTCCCATTTCCATTCGGGAATTGGCAAAGACTGCAGGAAACCACCAGGCTTCTGATGCTCGATTTTAACTTGCTGACATACAAGGCACTTAGAGACAAACTCAGCTATTTCTCTTTTCATATTTTCCCACCAAAAAGTATCACGCATATCCCGATACATCTTTGTGTTGCCTGGGTGTACGGCAAACCTCGAGTTATGAGCATCTTCCAAAATCTGTCTTTTCAACTCTGGGTCTGAGGGAACACAAACTCTATTCCCGAAGCGTAGGATACCCTCATTATCGACTCGAAACTCAGATTGTCTACCATCTCCCAAACTTTTAAAAATTTTCATCAATTCTGGGTCTATAGCTTGGCCTATCTTAATCTTTCCCAACACTGACGGCTGGACGCTCAGATGCGCCAAATACCCATCACTGCTTCGTACTCTGACTTCAACCCCCAAAGATTCAAGATCGCTCAAAATTCTCTTTTCCCTAGTGATCATCATTGCCAAGTTTCCCCTGTTCTTGCGACTCAAAGCATCAGCCACCACATTGGCCTTACCCGGGTGATACAATATTGTGCAATCGTAGTCCTTTAGCAGCTCCAACCACCTCCGCTGCCTCATGTTTAACTCCTTTTGGGTGAAAATATACTTAAGGCTTTTATGGTCCGTGTAGATTTCACATGTCTCTCCATATAAGTAGTGCCTCCAAATTTTTAGGGCAAAAACCACGGTTGCTAACTCCAAGTCATGGGTCGGATAATTCTTCTCATAATTCTTCAACTGTCTAGAGGCATAGGCAATCACTCTGTCATTCTGCATCAACACACACCCTAATCCTTTTAGAGATGCATCACTATAGATCACAAATCCCCCAGTTCCAGATGGCAATGTAAGGATCGGGGCTGACACTAGCCGCTTCTTCAGCTCTTGAAAACTCGCTTCACACTCATCTGTCCAAACAAACTTCACACTTTTCTGAGTCAACCGATGTAAAGGACCAGCTATTTTCGAAAATCCTTCCACAAAACGACGATAATACCCCGCCAGTCCTAAGAAACTCCGGACTTCGGTGACAGTCGTCGGTCTCTCCCAATTCACTACCGCCTCAATCTTGGCAGGATCCACCGAAATTCCGTCCTTCGACACCACGTGCCCTAGAAATGCCACTTTTTCCATCCAAAACTCACATTTCTTAAACTTAGCATACAACTTCTCCTCCCTCAGGACTTGCCACACCATCCTCAAATGTTGTTCGTGCTCCTCCCGAGTATTAGAGTAAATTAAGATGTCATCAATGAACACAATCACACACCGGTCGATAAATTTTCTAAACACCCTGTTCATTAAATCCATAAACACCGCTGGAGCATTTGTCAACCCAAATGGCATTACTAAAAACTCGTAGTGCCCATACCTTGTTCTAAAAGCTGTTTTTGAGATATCCTCCCTTCTAACCCTCAACTGATGGTATCCCGAACGGAGATCGATCTTAGAGAAGTAACATGCACCTTGTAACTGGTCAAACGGATCATCAATTCTAGGAAGAGGGTATTTATTTTTTACCGTAACTCGATTCAACTCGCGGTAATGATCAATACAGAGCCTCAGAGCCTCATAGACCCGTCCTTCTTCTTTACAAACAATACTGGAGCACCCCAAGGTGAAATGCTGGGCCTAATAAACTCTTTCTCCAATAGTTCTTGTAACTGTTCCTTTAACTCCTTAAGTTCCGCCGGTGCCATTCTATATGGTGCCTTAGAGATGGGTGCCGTCCCAGGCGCCAAATCGATCCCAAACTCTACTTCCCGTTCAGGCGGAAGACCTGGTAAGTCTTCTGGAAACACGTCAACAAATTCCCTGACCACAGGGAGTGATTCTATGCTAACCCCCTCTTTACTGGTATCAACAATGGAAGCTAAATAACCCTGACACCCTTTTCTCAAGAGCCGCCTTGCTCTTAAAGAAGAAATGAAACCCGGCAGAACCACCGGTATAGAACCCTTAAAGTGGAACTCCGGCTCACCCGGAATACAAAACACCACCTCCTTCTCAAAACACTTGACCCTAGCATGATAAGAAGCCAACCAGTCCATGCCTAAAATCAAATCAAAGTCCTGAATATCTAGAGGGATCAAATCAACCGGCAATTCTCTATCACCCAGTCTTAAGGGACAAGATCTAAACACCGAAGTTACTAGAATGGGTTCCTTGGTCGGGGTGTCTATAACTAAATCAATGTCTAGATTTTGGGGTGACAACTTCATACGACATGCAAGTGAAACAGATATGATAGAATGGGTGGCACCAGGATCAATCAAAGCATAAACGTTGCGAGTATAAAATTGGATGGTACCTGCCACCACATCGTTTGTTGCCCGTGCATCCCTAGCAGTCATAGCAAAGACCCTTCCTTGCCCCTTAGGCTTCCCATTGTCCCCATTGCCTGTGCCTCGGTTAAAAGTACTTTTCAGTGGTTCCGGGCATTCCTTGATCTTATGCCCCACCTTCCCACAGTTAAAACAAGCCCCAGTACCTTTGTAGCAACTTTCTGTCCTATGCTTACCCCCACACGTTTGGCATACTGGGTTTGCATCCTGGTTCTGTCCTCGATTTTGGTTGCGCCAGTTATTCTGATTCTGGTTTGGTTGTACGGTTCCAGTACTACGTCCACCATCGGTGCTTCTTCTTTTATTCCCATAACTTGAACTCCCTTGTCCACTAGGTTGCCCCCGATGCTTACCCGAGCTGTCCTCGATACCCCTCTTTCTCTCATCTCTCTTCTTTCGATACTCAGCTGACTTAATTTCCATTGCTCGAGCCCTATCCAGAACCTGAGCATAAGTTGGCAATTCCAAAGCTGCAATCCTGTAGTTGATCTGATCATTCAAACCACCCTCGAACTTCCTCGCCTTCTGCTCCTCATTCTCAAAGAAAGCCGGCGCATACTTCGACAGCTCAGTAAATTTCGCATCATACTCACCTACCGTCATTTTCCCTTGCTCCAAGTCAAGGAATTCCTTAAGCTTTTGCTCCCTTACACTTTTTGGAAAATATTTCTTGTTAAAAGCTTCAAGAAACTGCTCCCAATTGTAGGCACCCACTTCGTTTGCCTCCGCCGTTCTCATCTCTGACTTCCACCATTCATCCGCTTCCCCTTCCAATTTGAACGTAGCCAGGCTAACCCTCTACTCGCTAGTACATGTCATTGTTCGAAGATTTTCTCCATACTTCGAATCCAATTCTCCGGTTTCTTGGTATCAGACACACCTGAGAATGTCTTTGGGTCCCTTTTCTGGAAGCTTTCAAGAGGATCCTTAACTACAGGTGGTGGTTGAGCAATTGGTTGAGGTTGAGGTGGAGGCTGAGGTTGAGTGGCGTGTCCTTGAGCAGCTTGACCTAAAGCCGCAACGGTCTGATTCAACGTTTGCAAAAGTGCCACTATCGTAGGGTCTACTTGGGGAGGAACATTAGCATAAGCATTCACATTAGACTGAGGTCCATTCTGACTTCTCCCACTTCCTGTGGAAGTATCTTCAACTGCTACGCTTCCTCTTCCTCCTCTACCACCCTGACCGCGCCCTCGGCCACGAGTACCGACACGACCCCCATTTCTTGCCATTGAGTTCTGAGACAAAAGGAATAAATTTCACACATTAACTAAGGGCTCTCTATTCTTGTCGTCTAGTTGAGTCACGCACAACTTCATAACATAAACTAATTTAACACCCTTAGACGGGCCTTGTTTGCATTTGGAAGCATATCATAATCAAACGTGTTCCAATAAAAGATAAGTCATGGACTAAAACATGTCCCCAAATCATTTCATTAAAACTGTAATGTACGAACAAGGAAAATTTATTCGAAAATCTCTCAAACGAGAGAACAAAACAAGGACAAGAGTAAAATCCAAAACAACCTAGACACTAAGTAGGACT
This sequence comes from Platycodon grandiflorus, assembly GCA_016624345.1. NCBI lineage: Eukaryota > Viridiplantae > Streptophyta > Magnoliopsida > Asterales > Campanulaceae > Platycodon > Platycodon grandiflorus. The sequence goes on along the minus strand of CM028365.1, from coordinate 33,065,886 downwards.
CGCACAAATCACTCTAACACTATGACTTCGGGTTCATCATATCCCTCCTCTTCATCATCCTCCTCTGGGTCGTCCTCCTCAAGGTCATCGTCTTCATCATCCGAGTCAATTAGGATTGGGTTCAAGAAGGACCCTGGCTCCTCGGAAGGAGCACCATAAATCGCCTCGGTGAGCCTATCCCAAGCCTGTCTAACAAACACTCGAGCATCTCGGACGGCTAGCATCTGCGCACGCAAGTGCGGCACAAATACATCATGCCCTTCCTACAACCTCTGATTAGACATACGCGCTCGTGCCAACCTTCGGCGCACCGCATCCGGTAACTCCCTCGGCACTAGAGCTGCTGCTTGACCTACTGACTTCCTAGCTGTTTGTCTTGTTCTGGCCATTCCTACAAGACATTAAGAACACATCAGTTTCTTGGTAATAATAGGTTGACACAACCTACCCATATATTCATATACCTAACACCAATATTAAACTCTAAGTCCCAAAAACCTCAGGACCTTTAACCTTAGCTCTGATACCACTCTGTAACGCCCCAAACTCGGAACCAAGTACTAGGTCCCACAGTTTGGCCACGTCACCCTTCCTTAAATTCTAACAAATGCTAATCCCAATAAATTCATTAAAATTCACATCCAAAAAAAAAAAAAAACTTTTCTTTACAACCACAAAATCTCGTAAATAAAAACTACAAGTCTCGTAGCATAACAAATCCCTAGTCATTACAACTTTTAAAGACGAAAGATAACATTTAAACAAAAAACTAATCCACGAATGTCCCCGTCAAGGTTAGCTTGTCCAAACGGGTTATTTCCAAATTTACTTATATCCTGAAAGAAAAGAGTAGGAAAAGGGTGAGCGAACAATGCTCAGCAAGTTCATATACAACCCCTCCGGTTGCTAAGGAGGAGTTGACCCAAAGAGAAAATGGTTAATCAAAAGATTTATTGCTCAAATAACAAAAGGGATGATTCCCCATCATCCATAACATGAAGTAATCTTTGATCAATAAAGCAAATGTCCAAAGCAATAGAATAGATATTAATATGATGTTTCCAACGAAGGACAAAAGTACAATATAGAGCGAGAGGTCCAGCTGCCGCCAACTGTCCCATACCAGTTGGAAGCAACGGCCACCTCGCGGACATCATAATCACATAAGCGGTCTTTCGACCCAAATAATGGTTTGCTCCTAAAAGCACAAAAGACCCATAAGGGTAAATTATTCAAAAGGGTATATCCGGATAACCAACCACATCCCTTGTGGTACAAAAGTTACTAATATTCAAAGGGTCACGTTATTTCCGTGACAAATAATTGACTTATTGATCATGATAGAATTTCAAAATAAATGAATTTTACAATGCTATTGTCATTGTTTAGCAAATTCAACGGAAAGTGTATTTCACGAAATACTGAAGAGACAAATGGAGATTACAATAGTGTAACTTGTGGAATTCAAATAAAATAGGCTCGACGGAAACAAAGCAAGTACCGACATTTAGTCGGGCATCACATGTAGAATAACGCTTTATAAAAAAAAGTTTACGGAAACCTAACGAACGAAAATGAATTCAATGAACCTGAAGATGTATAATCCCTTACCTCGTAATTGCAAAACGAAGCTAACACGTACGCGAATGTCGTTACACGCGATTGTCCGAACCTATAATTAAAACGCAAATACTAATTACCTAATTATACTAATAATTATTAGATAGACTAATCCAAAAATAAATAATATTTTCATAAAACTCTTTTCTTTTAAAAATCCATCTAGCTTTGCTACTATATTATGTTACTAAATTTATAAATAAAGTACTATAATTATCTAACACTATACATATACTATTTTATTTAATTGTTATAAAAAAACAAAAACCCTCACAGCTCACTCAGCACACACACTAAACACACACACACACTCTAACTCAAACACACACTCAGCACACACACTCACACACGCCCAACACACACACACACCTAGTCTACCCCACAACCCCCTCTCCTCACTGCCGTGGCCCCCACTCTCTCTTTTCTTCCCTTTTCTTTTCTTCTTCTTCTCTTCTTCTCCTTCTTTTCTTCTCTGTTTTTTTTTTTTCTCTTTTCTTTTCTCCTTCTTTCTCCACCGGCCGCACACAACAGCTTTTTTTTTTTTTTACACCATTATTATTATTATTAATATTATTATTAGAGGTTAACAAAATTATTGGGCCAAGCCCAATTTCAAAATGAACAAAGCAAACTAATTGAGTACCCAACAAACTAGGCCCGAATTAAATTAAAGTTTGGCCCAAAAAGTATAATACAATATATATATATTTTTTATTTTTATATAAAAATAAAATTATAGAATTATAGAAATTTTGGGTGTATTATACTCAAAGACCCTGCCTCTGTCATTTTCCATCAAAAGCTCCCTTTTCTAGTTGATTCGAAGTCCTAACACCAGCAAAGTTTGAAGAGTAACACTGCGTCTCGCCTCGGCAAATTATCATTAGTTCATCACCAATCGAGGAATCCGCTTTGTCTATTAATCCTTACAAAACATATGCATTTAAAAAGGAACTTTAAGCAATACTCCCTCCGTTCTTATAAAGAGTCTATTAATCCTTTTTAACATGTTCTATAATAAATATTCGCTTTCAAATCTTTCCTTTTGGCGATGTTACTTTTGCCTTTTTATGCTTGATTTGCTTGCTACCTTAATTGTGAAAGTAAAAGAATTCTTAACAGCATATCCATTGTATTTCTCTGAATATTGTAAAGCCATGTCTCTCTGTATCCTCATACATTGGACTGGGCTCTCTGTACATTGCCTATATATTGCTGTTCTTCTCATTGAATAAAACATCTTGGGCAATCAATCTATATCTCAATTATCAATTCTTACATGGTATCAGAGCCATAAAAGGCTCACGCCATAACTGAGGAAACACCTACCTCAGATCCCATTTCTTCTCTTCTCTGGCGAATCTCCATTGCCGACGCCAACTCCAATCTCTCTCTCTCCTCAGTCCGTCAATCTTCCAGACGTTTGAAATTTTGAGCTTCGCCGCTGTAACTCCATTATTTTTCTTTACTGTCCAAACAACAACAAAAAAAAAAAAAAAAAACCAATATATATAAAAAAGTATATATATATATATATATATATATATACTCTCTCCCATTTCAGTCCAGTACCAACATCTCCCTTTCCCTCTCACGAAATCTATACTCATGAAAAATTGTTCCTCAAAGTTTGAACTATCTTCATCTCCGATCATCTCTTGCCAAATATGTGACGAACTTGGTCACACTGCTCTAGTTTGTCCATATCGTTGGGATCTCAGCTTTAGAAAAGCTGAAAATATAACCTCTTCTCCTCCTCCTCAAAAATCCTTGAATTGGTATGCTCAAGACATCTATGATAGTTTATGGTGTCTTCAAAAGCTTCCAACCCAATCTATAGTGAACTATATTTCCGAAGTTCGCTCCCTCACTTCTTCGCTAGGAAAAGCTGGATATATAATACCACAAAATGAGTTAATTGATTTTGTGGTTGAGGGCTTAGACACTATGTTTATCCCTTTTCTTCGTGATTGTTTTTATCCTCATCGAGCCACTTTGTCTCTTGACACCCTTTTTGAACTGCTCATTCAAGAAGAGCAAACTTTAAACCTTACCCCCTCTACATCGATTGTTTCTCCCGACGATATCCCGTTCCTCTATACCAATCTTGATATCTCACAATTCCAATCCACCTTTACTTCCACCTTGTCTAGCAACTTTCCCTCACCTCTTTTACTTGATGGGTGTTGTCTAGCCATTCCCGAGAATCTTGAAATGTCATCTTTTCACAAAGTCAGAAATTCTTGATCACGCGTTTTCTTACTTACAAAGAACTTCTCACTCGTATTCAGATGTCTTCGCCAACTCTTACTTTGTTAACTCAAAATCTTCCATTTCCCTTTCTAGCATGTTCTATGAAAGAGATTCTCACTGCTCTCGTGCTCTTAAAGTTGATCTTTCTTCTCTTCTTATGATGGGTGATCTAGAGACCCCATCTAAAAATCTTTGTACCCGAAATTCGCATTGGTCACTTGATGATTGGTTCTCTCTTATAGAACCACAGATTGTAGTCAACAATGGGTTGTGGCTCGCTAGCTACTACAACAATCTGAAGTTATTCTTTAACCTTAATGATTTGATGTGCCGCTTTTGCATTGCTCATGGCATTATCATCTCACTGATGTTACAAATGAGATGGCGCTCCAACAAATTCAAGCTCAAGCTCCACTTCATTCCGTTTCGCTTGAGGGAGGGTGAAAGTAAAAGAATTCTTAACAGCATATCCATTGTATTTCTCTGAGTATTGTAAAGCCATGTCTCTCTGTATCCTCATACATTGGACTGGGCTCTCTGTACATTGCCTATATATTGCTGTTCTTCTCATTGAATAAAACATCTTGGGCAATCAATCTATATCTCAATTATCAATTCTTACAAATTGATGGGTGCCACTCCACATGGGCATTATTTGATATTTATAAAAAAAGTTAATTAATTTTTCTTAATCTGTGTGCCGAATCAAACAAAACTCTCTTTTATTACTAATTAAGGGAGTAGTATGTATGTCAAGTAGCTTAAACTTCACCACCTCCTCCCGTTCTTTTCTTTCCTATACATGTTAGCTCCGCCTGATATAATAGACCCCAAAAGTTTAAAATGAAGCTCCTAAATCTAATCATTTTATCAAACTTAAACTCTACTAAATTTCAATCCCTATCTTCCTAAAACAAAGAAGAATATATCGGTCACAAACGGTAAAAAAATAAAAAATATTGGTGATAAGTAACATGCACAGACAAAAGCAAAGACAAATGATGCAACTAAAAGCTCCTAGAACTCTAAAAGAGAGGTTTGAGATCATTACTAGAGATGTTAAAAGGGCACAGCCCAAGCCCGTAGGGCTAGCCTGTTTAAACAGAAAAAAATAGGGTTAGGGCTCAATTTTTCTTGACCCTTTTAAAATCAAGACTTTTTTTACCTGAACCGTTTAACCCGTAGCCCATTAGGCTTGGCCTGCTAGGTTTCAAGGTTAGTGCACCGGCCAGTGTAATATTAATTAGGACATACATAAAACAATCACTATGAAAATTAAACCCACAACCTTCTAATTCAAAGTCAAACACACTTTTCATTCGCACTACAGGTATTTTTTTTTGTTCTTGTGAATAAATACTGAAATATAAACAAAATTCTTGGAGTGGGACTACTAAGTAAAGCTATTTCAATATTAATTTTGAGGAAAAACATGTTGAAATTAAAATACAGTGATGTAAATATCTAATTATGAATTGTAAATAACAATTACTCTCAACTTTTCTCGATATTTACACAGATAAAATTAACATCCATCCCGTTTTTTATTTTTTTAGTTGTGGTCCAATAATGGCCGTTTAGCCCAAAGCCCGCTAGAGTTAGGGTTAGATTCGCAATAATAGTAGCGCAAAAAAATTAAACCGTTTAGCCCGTGACCCGTTAGAGTCATAGCCCGCTAAGGTTAGCCCGAAACCGCTAGAGTCAGCCCGTTTAACGTCTCTAAACATTACCGCAAGGAATAACACATCAAAAGAATTGGTATGAATCAAAAATATTTAAGAAACATGACTAGCAATATTGAAGCCAAATTCGAAAACAAATTACCTTCGTATGAAGTAAACCCGAACCATTGATTAAGGATAAATTTTATAAATCTTAGAACTCTAATATTTACGACACTCATTTGATAGAGGCTCGATCGCACGCCACATGCTTGAAAGACAAAACTATTTCCGCAAAAAACCCAAATCCATATATATACATGATCCCCCCCAACCTCTTAAACTCCGATCATCTTAATTTCACTACAAATACAATGAATGCTGACATAATTTTCCAATGATTAAAGATAAATTTTATAAATCTTAGAACTATATATTACTCTTGATCAAGTTCTTCAAGCCTTTATCGTACATGTTTCATTGATCAATAAGATTCTCTATATGGGACTAATGTGAGATAGTGTTTATGAATACCACGGTCCAACCTTTTCCCTTAGGGCTCGTTTAGTTCTTGAGAATGTTGAGTTAGGAATGGATATCTCATTCCTAGATATGATTTTCCCTGGAATGATGGAATTCAGAAATTCCAATTCCCGGATAAGTAGAAAAAATAGGCATGGAAGAATCTACGAATTTGAAAAATTCTCATTAGTCGCTATAGAGCCCGTTTGGTACAGCGTTTACAAAATGCAGTGTTTTAAAAACACAGCGTTTTAAAAAACGCAGTGTTTTAAAACGGAGGTCTTTCCTTATAAATACGTTTGGGATATCACTTCAATACGCAGTTTTTTTTTTCTAGTAGCGTTTTAAAACCTGCGTTTTGGGAAAAAACTGGGAATTTCAGCGTTTTAAAACGCAGCTGCGTTTTGAAAACGCTGTGTTTTCTGCTGCAGTATTGAAACACATTTTTTGCAAATAAGCTGCGTTTTATCTCTGCGTTTTGGCCAAAACGCTCGACCAAACGGGCTCATAATATCAGCTAAGATTTTTAACCAGTATCCATTAATAATCTTTAATGATTAAGAAGGGGCGAATAATAGAAAAATGCAACATGAACACAAAAAAAAAAAAAAAAAAAAGGAAGTTGAGAGATAATTTGAAGGATGTTAAGGATTCTATTCAGTAGGGAGTTTCTTTTCTTTCTTTGTCACATTTCCATGATATGTTTCTCATAACCAGAGAGTCCAGTGATTGATCTCATTACTGTGGTAATCGGATGCCTAAAAAAAGATTCCTAAAAAAGAGGATCCTAACATTGATATTACGGGTGGGTATGGGAATCTGATATCCTTTCCCATGAAATTCCCATGCACCAAACATGCCCTTAATGGTTTTAATGGGGCCCGGTGAAGCGCAACACTAATGATCCGTTTGTTTCATGGCTCATTTTTCGGTGTTTGATAAAATTTAAAAAATGTAGTCGATGTAAACTATTTTACGAGTCAACGCCTTCTTTTTAGAAAAATGACTTACAGACTTCATTTTCGTAAGTCACTTTTCAAAATTTATTCATTCCAATATTCTCCTAATATCACATTTGCACATTTGGATGTGCTATATTCATTTCTAACTTTTTTTTCAAAAAAAATAATCATAATATTTTACGGTAATCTTTTGAAATGGTTCTGCGAACAAATTTTTTTATATATATCATTTTGTTAATATTGTCAAGATTTATATAAAACTTTTATAACATTGAAAAATAATATTCTTGTTCGTCCCAAAATAAATGTCACTTTTATTTATGTTCACAAATAAAAGTAAATATTTATTTTGAAACAAGAAAGTAACAAAAATACTACAGAATTAAGTAGTTGAATTTCCAAAAATATTCCAACTTGATATTTCAATTAGAAATTGTTATAACATGTGTGAGTATAAGTAACTCATATGCATGCATTAAATTTGCTCTATAATTTCGAAAATTCTTCAAGTCTGACCTGCTCGCAAAACAAAAAGTTTCACATGGAGAAGAAGACTTGCTTTGGGCACTATGCCAAATGGCCTATGCCCAGTGAACTTGGCTGTCTTCTTTTAGACATTATGACAGACAGGTTATGAGCACTTACACGGGCGAATTGATAAAACAAAATCAGAAGCATCAAACTCAAATCGAAGGAAATCATATTGCAACGCATTAAAAAAAGTTTTAAAAAAAATTGAGAGGGTAAATGCTATACCGAAATCTGTGGATAGTAGGAATACTTTGGTGATACACAAAGATACGCGCCTATGACTTTTAGCATATGAAAGCTTCAAATAATTTTTGAGCAGCAGCCAAGAGCTGAAGGCTTTGTCTGATTTCCGGGTAATAAAATAGTAAGAATTTTCGAAGAAAGAAAAAAATGATGTTCATGGGCATGCGAGATTCCTTTACTTCTCGCCGTTGCTGGATTATGGTTGTGTAAGTTTGCTATGGTTTGAATGTGTTTGAAAAGGTGTGTCTCTTCCTAGGACCACTCATGAAAAGTGCAGCCGTGGTTCCAAAGATATTACTTTAAATAGCAAGGCATTTTTGGAATTGAAAAGTTGTAGAAACCTGTTGTAAATTTATAGTAGTAGAGATTGATATCAATGTAAAGTTTTTCAAGCATTATTATTGGAAGTAATTTTTATTCCTAGATTCTTCCTCTTTGTTTTCTTCAATTTAATTATTGTCTCACAGCTAGAATTAGTACTCCCAAACCTTAGAATTCCTCCATATTCCCAAAAAAGTGTCCAATTTTCTGGGAAAATTTTAAACACACTTTAAGATGCTTCAATAGCATGCATAGATACTAAGATAATATGTTATACGCGCACACACACACACTACCTCCATTCCCTCCGACAATCTTCTCCGTTTAATTTTCCTGTGTCTTCGCTTCATCCTCAGACTCAACCGTTATCACAACTTTGCACTGACTAAAAGAGCTCTGCGAAAAAGAAAAAAAACAAAAAACGAGGCAAATCAGGTCAGATAATGGGGCATAGGTAGAACCAAAGAAAATTGAGCAATGAGGAGTTGAAGGTCTCACCTTTTCTTTATGGATTTTTGGGGCAGTACTCTTCCTCTTTCTTTTCAGCAAGGCATTCTTTCTCAATGTCATCAGCCTCACCCAGAGGCCTTCTAGGAGATTCAGCTACTGTCCAAATGCAAATAAAAGAACAGTGTTTATAGCAAGATAAACCCCCTATCCCACAAGCAATTTGTTCTGAAGTCACAGGCCTCGTAACCAAGGAATTTTATGATCTAGCACCGCTCTCAGACATAATGATCGGCCAGAGAAAAATCGGCCCTAGGATAAGGAGGAGGAGGGCGTATAGGGAGCAGAGAATTAAAGTGAGAGTCTCAAGACAATTTCGATGCTTCAAGTAATTGGCCATGGCTTTATGCCTTCTGGCCTCCTCTTTCTTATCCATGAAGGTTTTTACCTCTGCCTTGACATTGTAGAGCTGATTCCTGACCCACTTCACATGACCAAAAAGAACCATTCAACTTTTCTAATGTCATCAGCAGGGTTTAGCCAAAGGAGTAAAGCATCATCGTTATCAGTTGATGTATTTGTTCCAGAACTGATCAAAACCAAATGTCATCCCAACACAGACCACAAAACTTTTTGGACTAGAATTCAACGAATCTAACCTCTTGGGCCCGCCGAACGTCCATGACTTTGTTCTCGTAAGTGAAGGTAGTCTGGTGGTCGAAAGTGAAAGCATCTTCAGACCAGAAAAGGGAAGAATGGACTGCAGGCCTATAGAGACGGAACAAAACGAGTACAAAACTTTGAAAAAAGAACTTAATTGCGAATTTTTCAAAGTTTCATCAGCTCACGTAAGTCTATGAAAATCAAGTCATCGACTCATCGAGTCAGCAGTCAGCTAGAAGAGTTGGTACACTGTAGAGAGGATTCATGAAAGTTAGATATTACTTCCTCCGGTACAACCAAAGAGTCCATGTTTACACTGGTGTCCTTTCTAAAAGGTCATAAATTTCTTCTGTCATAAATAATATATACTGTAAAAAATAGTTAGCATTCTTACTTTACCCCACTAAAAAAACTTCAAATTTTCTCTTTTATGACAATGGAAGATTTGGGATAAGATTGAATGTACTTTTTCAAGAATTGACCAAAACTCTTTGACTCATAAATCATAATGAAGTTTATAAATATCATTGTCATAGCAATTCATGTTATAAAGCTCCAACTGCCTAAATAATTACCATACCAGTTTCTCACAATTATGTATACTATTTTCTAAAGTACCCCAAATTCCTCCTTCTGTAATGTATCCCAAAATCCTTCATGGAAAAAGAAAGGAGAGAAGAAAAAAAACAATGTTGAGCATTTCTCTTTTCAAAAATATAAACCAGATTTTAGCTACATTTTGAAACTTGTGATGAATTTCTCCAAATTTTCCATGAAATGAAGAAATACATTCTGAAAACAGCCAGCACAGCAGACAATTCAATTTGGTCAGCAAAAATTTAACATTGGCACAAGAATTAAGCTTATCAGCCACCTAATACACACAAAAATAGCAAGGAAAAAATTTGAGCTAGAAAAATGAACAATTTTAGAAAATCAGTCGAAAGTTATTATTGACGAAGAAACGTAAGAAATATTCAAAATTAAACGTTAGTAATGTCAATATATATATATATATATATATAATTCACAAATTTACACATGTATATTTTCATATGAATAAAAAGAAAAAAGAAAAAAAAGATGTCTTTTCAACATTCGTAAGGAAACAGTACTCTTTCTAAAGAGCTTCATATGTCTCAATAGGATTAGGATAGGTATGACCAAGCAATTTGAGTCAAGGAGTAAGTCTTGCTAGTTTGGCTTTCGTATTTAAAGTACAATGATTCCAATGGAAAAGATTTAAATTGGAAACCGTGCATCTCCTCCAGTTCTTATACACAAAAAAAGGGAAACTATACTCCAAACATCTTTTACTCAATTTTGCAGGACAGGAGCGTCCTTGCAAATTCTTGACAAGAGAAATTTCCTCAATCACTTCCTATATTCGGCTCTCTATTCATTTCTACCAAACTTGCAACTACAATAGAGCTTCATACCACTTCTCTATTGTGGAACAAAGTATCCTCGACCGGGAGCAATGATAGACCACTATAAAAACAACCATATGCGGTCATGCCATAAACATTATTCAAACATGCATAAAAGTGAACGCCTTAATCTCCTGGCATTTCAATATCCTAAACTCGTTAAGACGACAATGAAAAGCTAGTGCAAATGGGTTATCGGTTTAGAAAACTATCAAAAACAAATCATCAAGTATGAAGAAGCAAATGCTGAAAGCCAGAAACAATTTACTACACTGTTCAGGCTTTTTATTTTGTATTCCTAAATTCTGTTAATTCTAATATTGTTGATAACTTAAGGGTCCGATGTTGATAAACTGCTGGATCAACGTCTAGTCTAAAATCAGATTGTATATTTCTCTTAATCTCCCATTACCGGGTAGAATCATCTACAACTCAAAGGATTTATATTAAGAAGCATGTACACCATACATAGTTTTAATTATGTACATTTGGCCATCCCGCTAGATTACATTCTAGCCTTAAATCAAATAGTTGTGTCGCACTCAATAGCCCAAAACCGTCTACAGTTCCTTATACCCACCAAATAAGGTATTCATGCAAGATTGTCCAATTAACTTAACATGTCTGAGTATAAGTAACGCATATGCATGCATTAGTTTTGCTCTATAATTTCGCAAATTCTACAAGTCTGACCTGCTCGCAAAACCAAAAGTTTCACATGGAGAAGAAGACTTGCTTTGTGTACTATGCCAAATGGCCTATGCCCAGTGAACTTGGCTGTCTTCTTTTAGATATTATGACAGACGGCCTATGAGCACTTACACGGGGGCGAATTGATAAAACAAAATCGGAAGCATCAAACTCAAATCGAAGGAAATCATATTGCAACGCATTAAAAAAAAGTTTTACAAAAAATTGAGAGGGTAAAAGCTATACCAAAATCTGTGGATAGTAGGAGTACTTTGGTGATACACAAAGATACCCGCCTATGACATTTAGCATATGAAAGCTTCAATTAATAGTTGAGCAGCAGCCAAGAACTGAAGGCTTTGTCTGATTTCCGGGTAATAAGAAATTAGTAAGAATCTGAACACAAGGGGATTGTTTGCAATCAGTTTAGATGGTTATTGCCGAAGAAAAAAAAAAAAGATGTTCGTGGGCATGCGCGATTTCTTTACTTGGAATTGGTTATAGTTACAAAAATGTTTGAGTATACACATGCGGAAGGTAAAGTTATGGAGATTAAAGGCATATATCAGATACTTAAATGATCCCTACACTCTACTGTAAGATGTCACAATTTTCTAATCACATAACTATAAAAATTTTAAGACCAATCTTCACCTGTTTCTAGTTCAGGCACATAGAAAATCAGCAACACTGATAAGTGAGATGGTAAGCATCAGAACAGCTAAGCATCCAGTTCAAGCCAAGAAAGTGGGCAACTGGGCATGTTGCTTAACAATCTACAGTTTGCTCAAATTCTTAAATACCTGCTTCATCGTCCTTCGCTCCTCTGTATTACATGGCAAATATTGCATAGCCACCTTTCTAATCCTATGCCCATCAGTAGGATAAAATAATTCATCAGCTGCTAAACATTGGTGCACAGGCTTGTTACAGATCAGTCTGTTCTTTGCGCAGTCAGATTGTTTAGAGCTTATGTCTTCTTCAGTGCACACTCTTTTCCATTGACTGACCTGTCAAGAGATTTTTAATGTTAGTATAGCAGGTGGAGAACAAAATTTAAACAAACAAACTTAGCTCAAGAAGTTCAAATGACAGGAAAAGCAGAGGTTAAGACAGACTCAACCATTCATATTTGTGATGAGACCAACCATATTCGTCAAGCCCACATAAGTTATGGAATGAAGTCACCTTACAGTGAAGATCTTCAATGTAAATTAGAAGATATTCTAAAGAGGTACCGTAATGCAACCAACAACCATGTCAAGAACTTGAAGAAAGATTTGACGTTTCTGTGTAAAGCTGCTGTCACATGTTGCTTCTCTTCTTTTCCATTCTCTTGGTTTCATTTTCTTCTTTAAACTCATATTACAGTGAATTGTCATGTCTTGCATTGCAGAGTAGTAACACATATCCACTCCTAATTTGCAATTATCAGATTTTTAAGAACTGAGATTCTACTTCAGTATAATTCATCCTCTCTCTTTTAAAGCAATTAAAAAGGATCCTCCTAGATTCACATTCGGACTTGTATGATTTAGGCAACCAGGAGAGTGCTAAAGAGGAAATAATGAAGTAATAGTAGTAGCCGCAGATGCAAGAGCGCAAAGGTGACAAACTGTTAATTTTCGTAGGCGATTGAGCCTTTTTAGGGGAGAAACATCTCCAATAGAAGATCAGCTTCAAATGCAATGCTAATCTCTAGATTAACATAACACCATCAAAAAGCAAAACATATTACTAAGCTGCTTTCTTGGATAGACAGACCATCCGACTACGTGTAAGAGAGTCTATAGACTTAAGGAACAACCTTTAAAAATAATATACCATCCATGTTATGTAATCATGCTACCACACTGTTGCTACCAAAATCAAAAGCAATTACAGCACCAACCAAATTTGTAAAGACAAACACCAAGATATAATATACTTACCAATCACTTGGAGTTGGCTACAAGAATCTTTTCCGCCATTCAATTTGGACTTCAACATATAAATGATTTTTCAAATACATTTGCTAGCCAATATAAACCAAGTAATTGACCCATAGGCTCGAAAAGCTTATGAAAACCGAGACACAAAGTAATAAAGTATATGCATTTCATTTACCAAATTTGCCAAAGCTCAATATGCCGAAATTAAATATCAAACTCCAACAAACTTGAAAAGACTTAAAAGTTACCAACAGGAAGTTCTTCAAGCCAAAAAAAAAAAAAAAAAGAGTTCCACATTTCCAATGCCAACATTCATCAATACAATTTCAATCCATGTCACTGAACTGAAACCATTCAAACATAAACTAAATTGGATCCCTAAACTGAAAATATTAGTACAAGCTATTACTACGGAGAAAAAAAAAAACCAAACAATACACACACACACACACACACACACATATATACATATTGTATGGGGAGAAAATCAAAGAGGAGAGAGAAATTATATGCCTCGAATGACGAAAATTTGCTTCTGTTTGATCGATTCTTTGAAAGAATGTGCTAAGAGAATAAGGTTGCTGCAACCTAGAAATAACATTAAAACATCATTTAAATAACATTGGAAAATTTAACCCACAACAGGAAAAAACCCAAAAAATTGTGTAATAAAAGACAACAAAATGGAAAGGAACGAACTTTAATTAGTATCACAGCATAAAGAGAACGAATTAGGGATTGAGGAACTTATTTAACCTTTCTTTTTCTTTATTCATCCCTTGGGTCAGTTGGTGTGATATAAAAGCCCCTCGCACAAGAGAATGTTTTCGTAACTTTTCATTGTTTTCCCTCCTTAAAGCGGAGCCTTCCGCTCTAGCCATTTTCATTTCCTGCTTATTTAAGAGTCTGTTTGTTACAGCGTTTTTAAAATGCAGTGTTTTAAAAACAGAGGTCTTTCCTTATAAATACGTTTGGGATATCACTTCAATACGCAGCTTTTTTTTTTTTCTAGTAGCGTTTTAAAACCTGCGTTTTGGGAAAAAGCTGAAAATTCTAGTGTTTGAAAACGCAGCTGCGTTTTGAAAACGCTGCGTTTTCTGCCGCAGTATTGAAACACATTTTTTACAAATAAGCTGCGTTTTATCCCTGCGTTTTAACTTTTAACCAAAATGCTCGACCAACGGGCTCTAAGTAGGCTATGTGAATGGTTGCACTTTAAAGCATTGCTATTAACACCATCAAATTTAAAATTGTTAGTGGGTATAAGTAGATATACTTTATTTGAAATCACTAATTTTGATGGGCACATATAAGCTTAATTAGGCGTCCATCTAACCCATTAATAAACTTTTGAGTACTGCCAATGCCTAAGCTAGTTTACATGTTGTACATCGTGTTTACATTAATGTATTCTCCTTTGCCAAAAACCCAATTTGTTTGTTGCTTGGCCATTGTGTTTCTGCCTCCAGGTGTGTTATAGCCATATACAGTAACTTCTCAGATTAGAGGCATTTTTATTATCAGCTATATAATTTCATTGATTTAAGATAAAAATTTGATTTCTTGAAGAGATAAATACTTAACAAATATTTCTTTGACGCTCGTTGATTCAATGGAATACGATTGTTTTAATTAGTTTTATAAAATTTGATTCTCATCAATTTGACAAAAATGTTAAAGTTTGATTTAGTCAACATCTATTTTATCGAATTTTTTGAATTGGAAAAATAACATTCATCCAAAATGTCAAAAGATGTGAATATTGCATGGCAATAGTGGAGGGTAACGATAAAAGATTATAAAAATCATAAGCATAATTTTTTAAAAGTGAACTCTTTAAGTGAATCATCCAAAATTAGTATAGTGGGCTCTTTGCCTGGAACGGAGGGAGTAATATATACTCCATATTGTCCTATTTTTATTTTTTCAAATAAAAAATATATATATAATTCAATTTTTTATTTGAAAAATAGTCAATTTGATTAAAAAAACTAAAACACGATAATAATTTAGGAACGGATGGAGTGCTTATTTTAGAACAACCTAAAATAAAATAGCAATAAAAGACTGCTACAATAATTAGTCAATTTGACTGTAATTTTTATTCTAGAATTGTGAGAGTATTTGTTAGTAATCATTAGTCATTAACACAATATATAGCAATAAAAAACTGCTATAATTAATAGTTAGTTGAAAATTTGTTTAAAACTAATTTTAGTAAACGCACTCTTTGTGTTTATTTTAAGGGGCAAATGGGCCCCCAAGTCCATTTGAGGCCCGCCCATTTATGACCACATAATTAATTGGGCACTCACTTGCCCCCCATTTAAGCCCGTCGCTCGTATAGGCGTTGCTCATATCTGCCCAATCCACCCGTTTGCCACCTTTACATCTACGTACTCTCCTTTTATATATTATAAATTTTACTTTCGGTAGGGAGCTGTCGAACACCGCTAAAGGTGTTCGGTAAGAGGTTAGCCGAAGACCACTTAAGGTGTTCGATAACATAAGGCCGAACAGGGCCCAAAAAATTTAATTTTTCAAAGTAAATTTGTTACAAATCACGAAATTTGAACACCAAATTGTAATTAAATTGAAATGTAACTAAAGTGTAACAATAATTTACGTACAAATTGCAAACAAGTGCTATTTAAACCTAAAATGCAAACATGCACATATGTCCGTCCATCCAGTCCGCCCACTAATTAATGAGTATAACCAAATTTAAAATTGTTAGTGGGTATAAGTGGATATACTTTATTTGAAATCACTAATTTTGATGGGCACATATGAGCTTAATTAGGCGTCCATCTAACCCATTAATAAACTTTTGAGTACTGCCAATGCCTAAGCTAGTTTACATGTTGTACATTGTGTATACATTGATGTATTCTCCTTTGCCAAAAACCCAATTTGTCTGTTGCTTGGCCATTGTGTTTCTGCCTCCAGGTGTGTTATAGCCATATACAGTAACTTCTCAGATTAGAGGCATTTTTATTATCAGCTATATAATTTCATTGATTTAAGATAAAAATTTGATTTCTTGAAGAGATAAATACTTAACAAATATTTCTTTGACGCTCGTTGATTCAATGGAATACGATTGTTTTAATTAGTTTTACAAAATTTGATTCTCATCAATTTGACAAAAATGTTAAAGTTTGATTTAGTCAACATCTATTTTATCGAATTTTTTGAATTGGAAAAATAACATTCATCCAAAATGTCAAAAGATGTGAATATTGCCTGGCAATAGTGGAGGGTAAAGATAAAAGATTATAAAAATCATAAGCATAATTTTTTAAAAGTGAACTCTTTAAGTGAATCATTCAAAATTAGTATAGTGGGCTCTTTGCCTGGAACGGATGGAGTAATATATACTCCATATTGTCTTATTTTTATTTTTCCAAATAAAAAATATATATATATAATTCAATTTTTTATTTGAAAAATAGTCAATTTGATTAAAAAAACTAAAACACGACAATAATTTAGGAACGGATGGAGTGCTTATTTTAGAACAACCTAAAATAAAATAGCAATAAAAGACTGCTACAATAATTAGTCAATTTGACTGTAATTTTTATTCTAGAATTGTGAGAGTATTTGTTAGTAATCATTAGTCATTAACACAATATATAGCAATAAAAAACTGCTATAATTAATAGTTAGTTGAAAATTTGTTTAAAACTAATTTTAGTAAACGCACTCTTTGTGTTTATTTTAAGGGGTAAATGGGCCCCCAAGTTCATTTGAGGCCCGCCCATTTATGACAACGTTATTAATTGGGCACTCACTTGCCCCCCATTTAAGCCCGTCGCCCGTATAGGCGTTGCTCATATCTGCCCAATTCACCCGTTTGCCACCTTTACATCTACGTACTCTCCTTTTATATATTATAAATTTTACTTTCGGTAGGGAGCTGCCGAACACCGCTAAAGGTGTTCGGTAAGAGGTTAGACGAAGACCACTTAAGGTGTTCGATAACATAAGGCCGAACAGGGCCCAAAAAATTTAATTTTTCAAAGTAAATTTGTTACAAATCACGAAATTTGAACACCAAATTGTAATTAAATTGAAATGTAACTAAAGTGTACCAATAATTTACGTACAAATTGAAAACAAGTGCTATTTAAACCTAAAATGCAAATATATATAAATATATATATATATATGACAATTGTTATGTGTGTGTGAGAGTGTGTGTGAGATCTAGAGAGAGAGGGCTGCTTGGGTGTGTGTGTTTAAAAGAATTAATTTTAGGAAAAATGTTAGGAAAACTATAATAGGAAAATAAGGGGTGTACTTTGATTTTTGGGGGTTGAAAATATTGAGGGTGGGTGTTTTTAATAAAAGGAATGTATTTGGAGGTTTTGGGGTTGTTAATAGCAACCCTCAAAAAAGAATTCACTCTAATAATCACTTATCATACAACCCTCTTAAAACCTTGATTTCGTATACGAGTGAATTCAATCTTAAAATTCAGCTTATTTATCAAATCTAGCCAAATTTGAACCTCGTGAGCTTGGCCGATAGGCTCGCGAGCCTTGTATATTGGACGAGCCAAGAATGAATTAGGGCAGCTCACAAGGCGCGGCTTGGCTAATAATTGTGCATTGATTACTCTGTTTTGGAATTTGATTCAGATGGTGAAGTTTTTATTTTTTATAGGGCTAAAATTCGGGCCGGTTCCTTTTAGACAATTTTCATTCGATAAAATTCACCATAATTATTTTCAACCGGAAAAAGGACATTTGTTTTGCAAAATATCATCTATGCCCTTTAAAAACACGGAACAGTGAACGCTGTGCATTGCAAAATCAAAAAACGATGCATCGCAACACAACACGATGCATATAAAAATACGGAAGCCCACACTGTGCATCGTAAACAAAAACGATGCACAAATTACCCTTTTCACTTGCGATGCACCAAAAGTTGTGCATCGACTAGAAAAACAAACTAACCCACTTCACTTCAAAACACACATCAAAAAAAAACACTCTTCACTTCAAAAACAAAGCAAAAATTCTTGAAACCCTTCTGAAATTTTGCAATAACTTTTGAAAACATTAGCGTGAGTTACTATCAAACAGAGAAAAAATGTTTTCTTAACTACAAAAGAGCACTGGGAATAAGGCAACAACCACCAAAAATAACAAAAAATAAAGTATCAGGTTAGTATTGATGAATACATTTTAGGGTTTCAAAAGCAGAGCATAAATGTTCGTGAATATCGTTTGCAGGGTTACAAATTTGTATATAAAACTGAATATAAAACACTGTTTCTAGGATTTTTTTTCATCATGATGCATAAATTTTATGCATCGTATTGCAAACTTTTGTTGTTTTTGATGCATCGCAGTGCATTATTTTGATGAATCGCGTACACTGAAAACGTTAATACACCGTTTTGTTTTGGATTCAAAATTTGTAAGTCGCAATGAAAAATGTTGTGCGTCCTGATACACATATTGTCCATCACTATGCATAAATTTTTTTAGTACTATGTTATACTTGACGATGCACAAAATTATACTTGACGATACACAAAATTATACTTGACAATGCACATTTTTTAATAACACAAATTCACAAAATTATACAAATAGCACTGTTATACTTGACGATGCACATTTCTTAACACAAATACACATTTTATACTTGACGATGCACATTCTTACCACAAAAACTAAAATAGTACTGTTATACGTGACGATGCACAAAATTATACTTGATGATGCACATTTTTTACACAAAACAATCATAAAAAAAATTAATGATGCACATTTATATACTTTAAGATGCACACGATGCACATTTTTTAACACAAAAATCACAAAAATATATTAATGATGCACATTTAATACAAATGACAATGTACACGATGCACATTTCTTAACCAAAATCACAAAATATATTGACGATAGACATTTAACACAAATGATGATGCATAAAATACACTTAAAAAGCGTCATATGTTGATATAGGGGCAGTTTTGGAACAAATAGTCAATTTATCACTTAAAAGGGATTTAAGTGAATAAAAACAAATATAGTGAACTTAAGTGGTTGAATATTTAATAAAAGGTACCGACCCGCAATTTTTTCTTTTTTTAACTCAAGTTTGGTTAGATTTATGATTCCTCCGTTTGGTAGTGCGTTTTGACCAAAATGCTGGGATAAAATGCAGCTTATTTGCAAAATTATGTTTCAATGCTGCAGCAGAAAAAGCTACGTTATGAAAACGCAGCATTTTAAAGCGATATCTCAAACACATTTATAAGAAAAAAAATTATGCTTTAAAAAATCTGCGTTTTGAAAACACAGTGTTTTGAAAATGCTGCATCAAACGGACTCTATTAATCAATATAAGTTTCCCATTTTTTATTTTGGAATGCCTTTGATAATTTTTTAGTTTCTCTTTCTTGTCATTTAATTCTTTTTATTAATCTGGTTGTATTATTCTGTTGTTCTATAGTTGAACACAAAAAATATACAAATATTTGAGCCGAGCTTAAGCTTGGGCTCAAACACTGTATTTCTACATTCAATATCAACCGAGCAAAATCTGAGATATGTAAAAGAAAATATACGAGGTCGAGCTTGAGCTTGAGTTTTTAATTTTTAATCGAACCCGAAATAAGCTTAAGACCTTGCAGAACTTAAGTGAGTGGAGTTTGGTAATCCACTACTATACTCGGTCAAGCTCATTTATACCCCTAATCCTAACCGAGGGTTTGAGGGAGCGGAGAAGTTAATCAATTAATGTGATGGTCACATAATGCCACTAGGATGATGTTGTATGACACATCGATTGTTTATCAATATATGGGTTAGTATGTGTAGGTGTCTCGCATAGGGGTGGCAAATCGGTGTGCTCAAATGTCATTGGGCCAACACGATAAGCTCAAACACAAACAGGACACAATAAAAACACGAATGATATACACGATAAGCAAAACTGTTAGATTTATTTAGCCGGACGCATTAGGATTAGAAATTAGAATGAAAGACTTAGAAATTAGATTGAAGAACATTAGAAATTAGATTGAAGGAGATTAGAAATTACAATGAAAGAGAAATCTCACCTGGCCGTTGTTTGAAGGAGCACACAACAGCTTGGGAGTGGAAATCTATATATATATATATATATATATATATATATATATATATATATATATATAAAGGTTGTGAGGATGCTTAAGGATGTAACACCTCACCTCCTTTGGTTAAAAATGTATTCTCATGACTTGACTTTTGGAATTCTAGGGAGGGTACCATTAGCTAATAGTCTTAGCTAAGTACTATAGATATGATATTGTGGTATATACCATTCTTCAAATACATTAGTAGAGGAACTTTAGCTATTGGCAAGGAAATGAAAAGCTAGAAAATAAAACAATGTTGTTAGTGAGATTTGAACCCACACCCTTTTGAATTAAAACATCCACCTTAGACCAACTCAACCATTTATATTTTATGTATTTATTTAAAATGCTACATATATCATGGGAAAGAAGATTCTCACATGAAGAGGTTTTATAACCGATATTGGCTACTTAAAAGATGTCCAGGTTCATTTAAATACTTGCCTCTTCGTGTATCTATATATAAATCATCTTCATTTTGGTATCAAAAAAATAATAATCTTTATTATAATTACTAATGGAGTAGTATAATATATATGATATCAAAGTAATAATATCTATTATAATTACTAATAGTATAATAGCTATGATACGAGAGTTATAATCCCTTTTATAATTACTAATAGTATAATAGTTATGATATGAGAGTAATAATCCCTATTAAAATTATTAGAGGGTAATCCCTATTATTATTACTAATAGTATATCCTTAGCTAATAACTATACCTAATAATAATAGGTTTAACATATAGTATTTATACCTTATTAGATATTTAATAATATTAATCTTATAGGTATAATTATTAGGTAGTATATAACTACGACATAATTGTATTAGGTATTACTATTAGATATTCAATAATATTAATTAATCTTATAAGTATTATTAATAGCTATTAATAGTATTAGGTATTACTATTATATATTCAATAATATTGATTTTATAAGTATTAATATTAGCTATTACTATTACCCTATGACAATACTTGCTCAAAACCTTTTTTTTAAGTGATTAATAACACATTTAATTCTTCTAAAAAAATACATTTAATTATTTTTTAAAAGAAATTCATTTCAAATGAACCATAGTTATATCTACTTCGTAACCACCATATTTAATTTCATTTTCTCTCTAAAATTAGTAAGTTGGGTTTCTAATATATATATATATATATATATATATATATAGATATATATATATATATATATATATAGAGAGAGAGAGAGAGAGAGAGAGAGATTTGTAACTCCCTTCTTGCTAATTACTTTTTCATTAAGTGCTCCATTATTTGTAACTCCCACATATTTGTAATGAAATTAATTATTTTTCACAATGGTTCCTATCACTCTATATTCCAAACGGTTTGATCTTCAATTTTTTGAGATATCTCCATTGGTATTGTAAAACTTATAAAGCATGTGCCCATCAATCCCGTCATTCGGTTGCAAGATAACTTTTCCCTTTTGTAGACAATAAGTAAGGTGAAACATCATTTGTCTGAAGAAATGATGGTTTCTCTCTCTCCTCCGGATCATGGTGTATCGGATTCGCTTTACTTATATAGCTCATGATATTTGATTTTAGCTTCCATTTTAAATTTGGGTCTGATTTATGTTTTTGGGTTTCGTTGTAGTTGAATTGTTCAATTTCAATTTTAAAATTTTTTCTTTTTATTTTGCACATCTTTATTGTTTTTATTTTCTCGATCTTTCACTTTTTGGTATTTTAGTTTTGGTTAGGCGATGTTTTTGGGGTTGATATTGCTCTTGATTTATGGTTTTACATATAGATTTCTATTTTGATTTTGGTACATAATTTATACTAAAATTTTTGTTTTATTTCTGCTCTTGATTTTTTTTCATTTTATTGATTTTCCCTTGAAAATTTGGTTTTGATTTTTGATTAAATTATGTATATCACTTTTTCTCTTGGTTATGTTTATAATATAAACCAACCAATTTCTATTTCCATAAATGTTAATTGAAATCTAGACTATAAATCCTGCATATATAACAATGTAAATATTTTATTTTCTATTTTGTAAAATTTCTCAAGTATATGTCTAAAATATCATTATTAAGGGCGAGATGAAAAATAATTCAACAATTTGATATCATTGAAAGATACTTTAGGAATAAAAAAATATATAGAAATAACGATTTACTCATACCCATATACAAATCGATAACAAATATTTATTCTAAAATGAAAGTATTATACTAAAAATGATCATCAATTTGCGTATATTGACAAAACCTAACTTTTTTAAAACATTAAGTCAACAAATGCCTATATCAATTATAATTTTATTTTTATAAAAGTACTCCTAAAATATATCGATTAATCTCAATGTTAAATTACACCCGTGCAGAGCACGGGTTCTATAACTAGTGAGGAATGAAAGTGAGGAGAAGTCAAGAAGTGAACAACAGTCAACAAACACTAGCAAATTCTAAACGAATGAATTTTTTATTTTTAACAGGCTTATCGTGTCGATCCGATAACAGCTCAATATCAACTCAATTTTTAACAGCTTTTATCGTGTCAGTTGGCCCGATTAACAATTTCTACCCGTTAAGCCCCAACTCAAACCCTATAATTTTGTAGCGTGTTCGTATCACTCAATCATATCGTGCCTCAAATTATCACCCCAACTCCCGCAACCATCCTAGATCTACGAAGCATATTTTGGCTTTTTGGATCTTGCCGTCACATCATATCACATCCGCAAAATAACTTGGTGTAAATATTTCATTAAATAATTTTTCGGTGAGAGAAGAAATGTTTAGACCACTAATCCCTTAGGATGATCAATGTCTTTCGACTAACCATCCGTGAAATCAATGTGTCTGTTTGGATCTATGAGTTAGTGGCTCTCAACTTGAGCCCGACTAGTAAACCCATTAGGAGATAACAACGGATAGTCAAAGGTGCACAATTTCATCGATAGCGGCCTACTCTGTGAAGAACGAATTTGAATAATAGTTGAAATTGGTTTCCGTAGGCAATACTCCATTGGTAGCTTTTTCGCCTTATAGTCTTTGCAAAACTACTTTTATGTGACTTCTATTTTAATTCACACACAATTACACTTTATGCTATTCTAGTATTAATTCTATTTTCAGTCATTTTTACTTTATCATGCACATAGACTTTAAAAATAGACTTTAAAGGTGATGTGGATATTTGAGACTTCGTTCCAATGGATGGGCCCTACTTAAGCAAGTGGTCCAAGTACATATACTACCTCCAAACCTTCAACCTATGGTATTGTCATTTACATCACACTATAGACATTTCTCTGGTTCTTGAGCATCGATAGTATACTGACGAACAAGTGGAGGGTTTTTGCAGGGAACCACCCAGCGCACTCCTTATGGTTCTGTTAGGTCCAAGGTTGCTCACTATAGGCTAGAAGGAGGGGTTGAATAGCCTATGTCCAATTTTTGAAATTGATTCAAAAATCTTACTTCACTTAAGTTAGAAAAATTTTGCAGGCGGAAGTCTTGTGAAGTATAGGACAAGTTGGGAATGGCTGATCTTCATAGGACAAGATCAGCAGTTCTCAACAGTTTGGAAATCTGGAAATTTAAGCAACACAAATAATTCACAATCACACACAAGTAGACAGAGTATTTAATATGGTTCACACTTATGAATAAGTGCTACGTCCACAACCAAAGTGGTCAACTTTGGATTTGAAAATCGTGTACTATGTTTTTCCACTAGATATTTTACAAACTAAATCTCTAATGGATTGTGTACTAAAATTTTGTTGACCAAGTGTTTGTGTGGGAGAATTGATATCTATAAGATACAATTCTCGTGAGCTATGAAAGCTAGGTGTTGCTATCAATGAAGAGCTTTTAATGGACTAGACGTCTAAGTATGAAGCTCTTCAATGAATAAATACAGATAGGACGTTTAAGCTTTTATGAACTTGAAGAAGATGAAGGTTCAGAGTTGAAGTGGTTGAAGTGTAGTGAATGCAGCAATGAAGTCTTCTTTTATATGCAGGAGGAGCCTTGGAGCCGTTAGAGACCTTCTTGATTTGAATTTAAGAGTAATTAATGCTCTAATCTGGTCGTTGACTCCTGATAGGCTGTCCTGCAACTTGCAGTCTGTCTCCTGACACTTTGCTAAAAATAGGCTGTCTGTTATTGCAGGAGGAATGTCCTTTTCTGAATGTATGCCAAGAATGGAAACCTTCATTGAATGATACTTGCAGGTTAACATTGCATCGAAGTCAATGAAGTCTTCAAATTAGGTCATGTCTTCGGCAGATCTCTATCGGACGTTCTTGAGGTCTTCAACATTGCTGATGAAGCTTGGCTGATATGAGCTTGTCCGATATGCAAAGGAAGACTGCTGATGCATGAATTGCCTATTGTGCAGAGGACGTCCGATGTCCTATAGGCTATCTTCTTTCAAGTCATTTTACAATAAGCAAACCTAAGCTATTCAAGCTATGCCTAAGTACAAGTTGCCACACTAACAGACACGCAGGCCCATTAGTCACCTTGACTTAGACTTAGGTTATGGATTCAAGCAAATCTAGACTAAATACAACAATCTCCTCCTATTTGCTTGAGTCCATGACCTTACGAATACAATATCAGCTGTCCATGTTCAAGTCTAGTAATAACATGCTTTGTAAGACTGATATATTAAATAAACATGCCCTAGATGAACTTACAAAGAGGTCATTGTATTCAAACAAATTACATAGTGTTTACAAATAGGAAATTTAAGCATAGGACACTTGTAATAAGACTGTATTTAAACACATGCAAACTAGGCAGAATAGGCAATATAGGACCTGTCTTTAAACCAGTGGTTTAAATTTCATGCACACACAGAATAGGCAGTTCAAAATAAAGTATGAAAAATTTAAAACATAGACATTGTGAATTAAACAAGGAGTTTAATTACAAAGTTTTAACAAAATATTATACAAAAGATTATCGGCCAGTTCGAGAGGATGATCGAGATGAAGCATGACCTTTTCCTTTGCCTGTTGAAGATTGTCCATAGCCTCTTGATGCCCATTTAGAGTCAACAGCAGCCTTAAGTCTTGCAATCTCTTCTTTGGCGTCTGCTAACTCCTTTTTAGTGTCTGCCAATTCAGAGGAGAGATCTTTGTTTTTCTGTTTAAGCAGAGCATTTAGCTCAATGAGCTCAGTCCGCTGATCATTGTTGAGTCGGCTCATCTCCTCCTTCATAGACGCAAGCGAGGTATCAATGAAGCCGAGGCGTTGCTCAGTCGTTTGGAACCCCTTGCGAAAGTAGGCATAGTGCTTGTTAGTCATCGTTCACGTCTGACGCACTGAAGAGTGGACAGAGCGATTGGCTTGGCATTGGGACTGTAGCACATGCTTGTAGCCATTATCAATCAGGTCTATTATCTGCAGCATTCCCTTTGAGAGGTTGTCCCAATTCTCCTTGAAAAGGGTAGTGTTGGCTGAGGAAGTTGCTGAGACACGGTTGGCTAAAGCATTTTGGGAGGCAGATATGGACTGTTGGCAGGCTTCAAAGGCGGCCTTGGCACCCTTTGCAATGTTCATGACTTCAGTCATGCAGTCAGCCTGGACATGTGTAATGTGGGACTGATCTGCAGACAGTTGGTGCAGGGCCTTTGTCAGGTCAGCCGAGATGACCTCAAAATTCTTCAAAAATTCCTCAACATCTGAGGCTCTGTAGGAGTCAGGAGGAGGAGGCTGGCTGGCTGGATAGGAGGATGGGCCAGAGGAGGTTGGAGGATGGCTGGTGGAGGACTGGGATTGGCTAGAGGAGGAAAAAGATTGGATAAGGAAAGGTTGAGATTGGCTGATGGGGATTTGGGGATGACTAGTGGAGGCTTGGCTGGTGGAGGCATGGGCTTGGTTGGTTAAGAGCAGAGAAGGATGGCTGGAAAAGATGCGAGGGACAGGGAATAGCTTTTCTATGTAGATAACATAGGCAAGCGGGGGAAGGAAAGAGGGAGGAGTGATGTAAGTGAAGGAGGAAGGGGAACGGAAGAGAATGGTGATGAGTGGGTTAAAGCCAAGGTAAGCAGTGACTACATCAATAAAGTTGTAGACCACTGGGTGAAGAAGGATGGAAGGATGGCAGATTAGGGTAAAAACTGGGGGTTTAGGCAGAGAGAGGAAAGGAGAGATGTCTGATTTGGTGGGGAGTGGAAGGCCAAGGTCCTTGTGAATGGCAACCCATTAGGTGAAGATCATAAGATCTTGAACCGCTGAGTTGTGGGAGAAAATTTTTTGGGACCAGGCAGGTGGAAGGGGTTCATAGAAGGCTCCCCATGTGAAGATAATTTCACCGTAGACATAGGCCGAGGGAATTCTCTTGGGGTAGTCAAGGGTGGATAGGAAGGGCTCTGCAGGTTGGGTTTAGGTCCGCTCTCGAAGGATAGCAGATCCTGCTCGGGATGAGGTGGCTATAGGGGTTGGTCTTTATGCGTTTGGGGGTAGGCATGTCAGAAGAGGGGGAAAGGGAACGTTTGGAAGAGGGTTGTTGAGAGGTGGTGGATGGTGAGGTGGATGGCTCTGGAATGGGTGTAGTTGGGATGGGAGCAGAGTATGGAGGTGAGGAAGGAGGTGAAGTGGTAGTGGTTGTAGGCAGAGGTGGTGAAGGTGGCGGAGAAGATGGTTTATCGCCAGCTCGCGAATTGCACCTTCTTGGCACTCCTCTTATAGCGTTTGCCATGTTTGGACTTTGTAGGAGGAGGCGTGGTGGTGGAGAAGTTGTAGTGGGAACTGGCGGTGGAGGAACAAAGATGGAGGATTGGTGGGGTTGAAACTGCTGTTTTAGAAACAGCCGGTGTAGACATGGCTGGTGTGGAGGAAGTTGTGGAAGAGGCTTTGGGAAGGCCAAAGGATTCATCGGTTGGTTGAAGGGTTTGTTTGGTTTTGGGTTTGGAAGTTTGGGAGGTAGTTTTAGGAGGTTTGGAGGATGTGGTGGTTGTCTTAGGAGGGAGGTCAGCTGGTTTAGAGGGAGGGTTGGAGAGGTCTGCTGGTGTGAAGGTGGATGTATCCTTCTCAACAGCAGCCTTGGTTCTGGCAGGCTTGCGGGATTGGTGAAGTTTTTTAGTAGGGAGATGAGAGTGTTTGGGCTTTTTGGCAGGGGACTCAGCTGACTCATAGGGATCATGATCCAGCTGAGTGTAGTCAAAGTTCTCGGGCAGTTCAGCCCCAATTGGTTGGGCTCCTCCTCAGCAGGTAGCCTGGCTGCAGTATAGGTGACCTTCTTCTTACCCTTTTTGTCCTTGGTAGAGGGGTCAGCAGAAGAGCAGAAGCAGCAGCAGCCTTCAGCAGCGTTGGTTGTCCTTTTGGCCATATCATCCCGGTAACGGGTGATGTTGTTGGCCGTGAAGACATAGGTGTTGGACACCTTGATGAGGTCGTCATGAGCGACCAGCTCATCAATTTCCTCATACTTCCTGAGGATGGTATTAATAACCCTTACGAAGGGCCTCTTCATCGACGGATGGGCTTGGACCTCAGCCACGCTTTGATATAACATAGAAAAAATTATCTTTGCCCCGTTGAGCTGCTTGCGGAGGATGATAGCTTTGGTCCACATCAGCTGCTGAGAGGTGAATATATCCCTAGAGCCATTCTTAAACAGAATGCTCTTATCTAAGAGGTGGCTGATGTGGTAGGGGTTTTCTGGGAATAGGTTCCTGGACATCTCAGAGAACCTTTCAAATTGGGCACACCCCCTCATCATCTCCCAAGCAGTTGCCGATTCTTCATCGGTCAAGTCCAGTTTCCCTTCAGTAGGCAGACCCAGCATGTCTCCTATATCCTTATAGGTCAACTTAATATTGTAGCCTCTGATGAAGCCCATAATATAGCTCATGTTCACCATCTCATTTGCAGAGGCAGGAGGAGGAGGTAGGATCATCCTTGTATAAAACTCCTCTGCCAGGAGGTTGCTGTAGTGGGTATCATTTAGTTGGAAAAGAGGAAGCAACCCACATTCATCCAAGTCTTTTAGTAGAGCCACTCCAGCAAAGGACACAGAAATAGAAGCTTTGTCTATAGTCATTCCCGGGTGGTAACTTGACCTGGGAAGAATATGTAGTGGTAGCTCAGCAGCCTTAGCAGCCCTTGTTGGCTTTGCAGATGCAGAGGATGAAGAAGTGGCAGCAGCCTTGAATGATTGTGTCTTTGCCTACACAATCGGCAGAGGTGAGAACAGCAGATATATAAATCGGCAGATATGCATGAAACAGCAGATAAACAAGCAATTGGCAGATAATAACACAAACAGGTATTGTTCAGATTTAAACCCAAAACATAAGCAATTTAAGACATAGGATAAGAACAGTACATTTTCTGGGTTTCACAATAGCTACAGATTTTGTCATTTTTGGACCACCAAAGAGATATAAAACGAAAACTTAGTATCACAGAAAACTCTAAAACACATTTTATATCTCATAATCACGATTCAAGCAACAATCACAAGTTTTCAGAGGTCATTAATGGCGGACAGTTTGAACAACGCGAATTAGGTCAAAACAAGACCGTAAAACTGGATTTAAACGAAATGAAAAGGTGTAGAAATCCTTACCATTGATGATTTTAAGCTGAAAACGTAGAGATTTTGAAGATTTGAAGGCTTTTTGGAGAGATTTCAGATTGGAAGTCGGAAGGTTTTTGAAAGTTTGAAAATGGCGGTTATTAAAAACTGTGAAGAGTCACAGTACATTTCACCTTTTTATACCTCTGTCAGGTCAATAAATCACATTTGATAAAATTTAAAGTCCGCATTTATGACTTGATGAGTTATTGTACGTCTCACGCACTTAGTCTGCCTATTTTATTGAAGACTGCCGATATGAGATAGAAGTACATACTCAGTGTTGTCTATATACTCGGCATAGTTGCAACCGGCTGATCACATAGGCAATTCTATATAGACAATTTATAAAATATCTTAAAGAATTTGCAAGAAAGGTTAAGAATTGAGGTCAAGCATACCAAGCTCTCCTCTTAGATAGGCAAACCTGGTTGAATCAAGTGGTTTTGTGAAGATGTCTGCTACCTGATTGTCTGTAGGCACATATTGCATGCTGATGTTACCTTTTTCAACATGGTCTTTCAGAAAGTGATATCTCACATCAATGTGCTTTGTCTTGGAGTGCATGACAGGATTTTGAGAAACAGAGATGGATGATGTGTTGTCACACATTATAGGACAATCGCCTTGATCTCATAGTCAACAAGTTGCCGTTTGATCCACAAGAATTGTGAGAGCAGCCTACCGCAGCCTATGTATTCGCTTCGTTGTTGAAGTTGACACCGAAGTTTGCTTCTTGCTGGCCCATAAGACAAGTCTATTTCCTAAGAATTGACATGTCTCACTTGTGCTTTTCCTGTCAACCTTACATGCAGCAAAGTCAGCATCAGAATAGCCTATAAGATTAAAAGATGAATCTCTAGGATACCAGATTCCTAAATTGGGAGTATCTATCAAATATCTGATGATTCTTTTAACTGCTTGTAGGTGAGACTCCTTTGGATCAGCTTGGAATCTAGCACAAACACAAACAAGAAACATAATATCGCCTACTAGCGCTAAGTATAAAAGTGAACCAATCATGCCTCTATAAAGAGTCATGTCCACTTTCTTGCCCTTTTCATCTTTGTCAAGATGGCAGTTAGTGGCCATAGGAGTGCTGAAGCTGTTTGCATTCTCAAGCCCAAATTTCTTGATAACATCCTTTGCATATTTGGCTTGATTGATGAAGATACCATTAGAGCTTTGTTGAATTTGAAGACCAAGGAAGAAGTTGAGTTCTCCCATCATGCTCATCTCAAATTTGCTCTGCATAAGCTTTTCAAATTTTTTGCAAAGATTTTCATTAGTAGAACCAAAGATAATATCATCAACATAAATTTGAACAAGTAAGGAATGACCTTTATGTTTCATAATGAAAAGAGTAGTGTCAATTTGACCTCTTACAAAGCCTTGAGATGTCAAGAACTTTGAAAGGGTCTCATACGTGCTCTTGGAGCTTGTTTGAGTCCATAAAGGGCTTTCCTCGCTTGTAGACATCTTCTCTTCTTGAAGTCTATGAATCCGGTGGTTGCTCTACATAGACCTCTTCTTGAAGTTCACCATTCGAAATGCACTCTTGACATCCATTTGATATACTTTGAAGTCCTTGTAAGATGCATAGGCCAAGAATAGTCTGATAGCTTCTAATCTTGCAACAGGGGCAAATGTCTCATCATAGTCAATGCCCTCCTCCTGTCTATATCCTTGGGCTACCAGTTTTGCCTTATTTCTGGTGATGTTGCCATTTTCATCCATTTTATTTCTGAAAACCCACTTTGTACCAATAACAGCTTGTCCTTTTGGTCTAGAGACAAGTGTCTAGACTTGGCATCTGTCAAATTGGTTTAGCTCTTCTTGCATAGCTTCCACCCAGCTTGGATCTTCCAACGCTTCATCAATCTTCTTGGGTTCAATATTAGATACAAATGCAGTAGAATACATGCATTCATTCCTTGAAGCTTGTCTTGTTTGAACACCAGCATTAAGATCTCCAATGATTTGAGTGATAGGATGATCTTTAACTTCTCTAACTTCTGCAGGTTGAACTTGTCCTATTGCATCGGCAGAGTTGGATTCTTGAGAAGTAGAAGTATCTGAAGCTTGGTTTTCTATAGGATAGGTTAACTCCAAGGTAGGCTGGAGAACTTCTGGTGTGGAAGGTAAAGTGGATTCTGGATTTTCAGAGTTTTCATTTGTTGGCTCATTAGAGGATTCTATCAAGTTGACTCTTGGAGGAATTTGTGAAGGAGTGGGATCTGCAGATCTGGAGCTTTGCTGTTCTGTACCTGTCTCATACTCATCAGAATCATTAGTAACCTTAGGAGCCAAATGTGGCCCAATAAAATCAAATTCATCGAAAGAAACATATGCAGATTCAACAACTCTAAGTGAAGTTTTATTATAAACTCTATATGCTTTTGAAAACTTGGTCCCAGAAAAATTCCTTCATCACTTTTGGATTCAAATTTACCTCTATGTTCTTTACCATTGTAAAGAACATAGCATTTACAACCAAATATTTTGAAGAATCCAATGTTGGGAGTTTCGCCTCTCCATATTTCATATGGAGTTTTGTTATGAAATTTGTTTATGATAGACCTGTTTTGTGTGAAGCGTGCGTGTTCACACTTCGCCCGGTACATAGGCGCTTGGCTTCAAGAATCATTGTCTTTCCCGCTTCAATGAGAGTTCTTTTTCCTTTCAGAACTCCATTTTGTTGAGGTGTGCGAATCAGAGAAATTGTGACCAATTCCATGGTCATCACAGTACTTGGCAACACCATTGTTCTTGAACTCTGTCCCATTGTCTGATCTGACATCAGAGATATCATCCAGCTTCTAAGTCTGTAGTCTTCTGAAGAGTTCAGTGATGATGTCACATGCTTCATCTTTAGAGGACATCATCTCCACCCAAGTAAATCTTGAGTAATCATCAACTACTACAAGTGTGTACTTGCTGCCACCAAGACTTGTAGTAGTGACAGGTCCAAACAAATCCATATGTAAGAGTTGCAGAGGTCTGGTTGTTGATAGGCAAGGCTTGCTTTTGAATGAAGATTTGTGTAGTTTGCCTAGTTGACATGCTCTGCAGAGACTGTGTGGTTCAGTCGATATTTTAGGAAAACCAACAACTAGATTGTCCTTTGAAAGCTTCTCCAAGTATTTGAAATTGAGATGGCTAAGCCTTTTGTGCCACAACCAGCTGTTGTCATTTGAAGACCTAGCAACCAAGCAGAGATTTGACTTTCTTCCCACTTTATTTAGGTCAACAGCATAGACATTCCCTTTTCTGAAGCCTGTCAGGATAGTTGAACATGTCTCATTGTCCTTGATGAGACAGTGACTTGAGGAGAACTGACAGATCAATCCTTTATCACAGAATTGTGATATGCTCAGCAGATTATGCTTTAATCCTTCAACCAGAGAGACTTTGCTGATGGAGAGGTTGCCTCTGATTATGCTACCATAGCCTATAGTCTTCCCTTTTGAGTTGTCTCCAAAAATAACCGAGGGACCTTTAGCTTCAATAATATTTGAGAGAAGACTTGGATCACCAGTCATGTGCTTTGAACAGCCACTGTCTAGATACCATAGGTCTTTCTCTTCTTCATTGACAGCCATGAAGCATTCCTGAAATATAGACATTTAAGAATATGGTCCCCTTTTATTTTTGGGTCCTCAAGGTTAGCAACCTTTTGGGATCCATACCTGTTTAACCTTTGGAGGAGTAAATCCTCTAGATTTAGGTATGTATCTTAGAAGGCATTCATGAATCTCATGACCATGGCCTTTGCAGAAAGAGCATTTGTGAAATCCTTGAACATGAGTAATGATTTCTTTTGAAGGCTTTTTATTATCAGCAGTCTTTGGAATGACCTTAGTGTTGATAACTAGCTTATGGGACTTAGGCTGATAATGCCATTTCTTAATGACATTAGGTTTACCATGGGTAGACCTTTTATCAAAAGATTTAACATTTACAGGCAAATGTCCTTTAAGCTTTTTATCGGCAGAGTTCACTCTTTTGGCCTTTTTATCGGTGTTGGGATCACAGCCTTGCCTTTGACAAATTTAATAGGCTTGAGTGAGAATTCTTAAACTTGCTATCATCATCCCTGTTTTCTTAGGGTGACGATGGCAGTTTTAGTTGCTCGACTCCTATTAGCAAAGTCATTGTTGGCAGATTGCTTCCCTTTGGACTTGTCTTTAGTATTCTTGGGATAAACAAAAGGAACTTTGTTAAAGCCAAGTCCTTGCCTTTTTGGAGGCTGCTGATCATAAGAAGTTTCTTCAGCCAATTCTTCAGCAATCACTTCAGATGTCTCATTTTCTTGAGAACCAGAAGAACTACCTACATTGAACTCACTCTGGAAACCAATACCAGTTTTGTCATCTAAAGTTTTCTGGTTTGAAAGAATGGTATCAAAGTTTCCTTTAGAGTTATTCCAAGTGTTGACAACCTTTTGAAGGTCATCTTTCTCAGAATTTATCTTCTTGATGTGTTCAAGTAGGAAATCCACTTTTTCAGTCAAAGCTTTGTTCTCTTTTTGGATTTTGATACTTTCAGCTTGTTGTCTATCAAGATCTTTGATCTTAGACATCAAGGTTGATTTCTCAGAGACAGCCAGTTCATGCTTCTTGGCCAGTTTCACATAGGCAGCTTTGAATTTGGAAAACTCTTCCAGCATGTCTTTGTTTGCTTTGATGAGCTCTCCCTTTGAAGGTTCATTAAGCTCATCATCATCATCACTATCATCTTGTTGAAAGGGTAATGACCTTACTGAATCATGGGGTGACTCCCTGGCCATAAGGCATATGTTTGCTTCCTCAGCAAAGTCACAGGAGTCATCCTCATCAGTGTCAGTGTCACACCATGTAGGCAGATTGCTTTCATCTATATCTTCAGCCACCATCCCTTTTTGTTTTTGAAATTTTGACTCGGGACATTTCTTGTAAAATTCATATTTTGGCTTAGGACATTTAGAAGCAAAGTGACCTGGCTTCCTACAGTTAAAACAGACAAGCTCATTGTCTTTTTGATAGTCTGCTGATTTATAAGGAGTAGAACTTTTAGGTTGAGCTGCTGTTCTTTGAGGAACGGCAGTCTTGTGAGAAGACTGCCTATGTGATGATTTGTTGAACCTTTTGAAACGTTGATACTTTTTAACAAACATAGCAAATGCCTCGTCTGAAAGAAGATCATCACCATCACTGGATGATGTAGATGGTGTTTCATCAGGTGTTGAACATGAGGGTTCAGTAGACATGGCTGGTAAAGACAAGTTTTTGAAACTCTTTCCATCTCTTGAGCTTGTTGGATTTCAAGCTCATAGACTGATAGGCTAGCATAAAGGTTTCTAAGAGTCAATTTGTTTAAATCTTTTGACTCTTTCATGGCAGTGATTTTAACATGCCATAAACTGCCCAGTGCATTAAGAAATCTCATGTTAATTTCTTTCTTTTCATACTTCTTCCCTAAAGAGTAGCAAGAGTTGACTACCTCATAGAATCTGTCATAGGCGCTTCGTAGAGATTCTTTGGGATCTTTCTTGAAAGAGTCAAATTTCTGTATGCATGTATACAGCTTGTTGTTCTTTGTTTCTCCATCTCCCTCAAGATATTCCAGAATTGCTTCCCACATCTCCTTAGCTGTGTCCAGGTTGATAATCTGCTGATATGTGCTTATATCAACACAGCTGGTAATGATGTTGATGGCCTTTCCATCCAGTGCATCATTCTTTCTGTCTTCATCATCCCACTCTTCTTCTGGCTTTGGGATTTTAGGTTCTGCAGTTGGATCCACTGTGGCCAGAGTATTGGGCTTCATTGGAATTCTGGGTCCATCTGTGACACATTTCCATAAACGTTTATCAATTGAGTTCATATGTCTTTTGACTTTATCTTTCCAGATGTCAAAGTGAACTTCATCCAATACAGGACAATGGTTCACATTTGAGGTTTCCAACATTTGGTGAGCAGCCATGATCTTTAATCTCTCAAGAGGTTAATCTCGGAAAAACTAGTTTTCAAAGAGTTAAGCTCTGATACCAATTGTTAGGTCCAAGGTTGCTCACTATAGGCTAGAAGGGGGGGTTGAATAGCCTATGTCCAATTTTTTAAATTGATTCAAAAATCTTACTTCACTTAAGTTAGAAAAATTTTGCAGGCGAAAGTCTTGTGAAGTATAGGACAAGTTGAGAATGGCTGATCTTCACAGGACAAGATCAGCAGTTCTCAACAGCTTGAAAATCTGGAAATTTAAGCAACACAAATAATTCACAATCACACACAAGTAGACAGAGTATTTAATATGGTTCACACTTATGAATAAGTGCTACGTCCACAACCAAAGTGGTCAACTTTGGATTTGAAAATCGTGTACTATGTTTTTCCACTAGATATTTTACAAACCAAATCTCTAATGGATTGTGTACTAAAATTTTATTGACCAAGTGTTTGTGTGGGAGAATTGATATCTATAAGATACAATTCTCGTGAGCTATGAAAGCTAGGTGTTGCTATCAATGAAGAGCTTTTAATGGACTAGACGTCTAAGTATGAAGCTCTTCAATGAATAAATACAGATAGGACGTTTAAGCTTTTATGAACTTGAAGAAGATGAAGGTTCAGAGTTGAAGTGGTTGAAGTGTAGTGAATGCAGCAATGAAGTCTTCTTTTATATGCAGGAGGAGCCTTGGAGCCGTTGGAGACCTTCTTGATTTGAATTTAAGAGTAATTAATGCTCTAATCTGGTTGTTGACTCCTGATAGGCTGTCCTGCAACTTGCAGTCTGTCTCCTGACATTTTGCTAAAAATAGGCTGTCTGTTATTGCAGGAGGAATGTCCTTTTCTGAGTGTATGCCAAGAATGGAAACCTTCATTGAATGATACTTGCAGGTTAACGTTGCATCGAAGTCAATGAAGTCTTCAAATTAGGACATGTCTTCGGCAAATCTCTATCGGACGTTCTTGAGGTTTTCAACATTGCTGATGAAGCTTGGCTGATATGAGCTTGTCCGATATGCAAAGGAAGACTGCTGATGCATGAATTGCCTATTGTGCAGAGGACGTCCGATGTACTATAGGCTATCTTCTTTCAAGTCATTTTACAATAAGCAAACCTAAGCTATTCAAGCTATGCCTAAGTACAAGTTGCCACACTAACAGACACGCAGGCCCATTAGTCACCTTGACTTAGACTTAGGTTATGGATTTAAGCAAATCTAGACTAAATACAACAGGTTCTTTCTTCTTGACATGTCAAACAGCTAGATATCTGAGAATAGGCGACGGAGAGATCGCCAAACGATATACCAAGCAAACATACAACGATTGAATTCAACACCCCTGGTACGACAGATTTATTTTTCATGTTCAGTTGGTTTTGTTGCCGAAAATTTAAAACGAAGTATTCATCTACACATTTGAAACTGCTGAACGACCAAAAGTTCATTCATACAAGGGCGTTTGCCAAGGTGGTAAGTGATGCGTCGAATTGAAATGGCTTCGTTGAGGTTCATTCGTGCAAGAAGTTACTTCATATATATTTCTTACACCAAGGAGTGGTAAACTGTCTAGAACCATAATTTCCCAAAATCCTTTGATCAGGAAAAAAGGATGACAATGGAAGGTTGAAGAATAGATAATGAAAGATTGAAGAAAGCAAGTAAACAAACCTTGCATGTCAAGGTATAGCGAAACAGAATAACAAGAAAATAGTACTCCACACCCTCGAGATAAAACTTGAGGAATAAGGAGTGGGGGGCTAATGATATGCATATTTGGGACTCATTCATCATGGGCTTCACTTAACAAGAAAAGGTGAACCAACTATATATACTACATGTATACCCTCTCAACCTTGTTGGGCAAGAGAACACAAACAATGCAACGGAACCTCTTTGCCCATTACTTGAACAAACTAATGAAGTAACTAAATGATATCCAAGGCAAACAGACAACCAAATAATCTGAAAATAAGAACTCAATCACACTCACACACAATGCACGCACAAATTTTTACGTGGAAAACCTCCTC
This sequence comes from Platycodon grandiflorus, assembly GCA_016624345.1. NCBI lineage: Eukaryota > Viridiplantae > Streptophyta > Magnoliopsida > Asterales > Campanulaceae > Platycodon > Platycodon grandiflorus. The sequence continues at coordinate 33,028,856 of CM028365.1, read as the reverse complement.
AAGGCGAGAAGGAAAAACCACGGGACTGAGTCCAGAAAATTCTTCCACTATCAACGATAATAGGCAATATAGAGAGTCCTCCCTAGATTGAACTAGAGAAATACATCATCCACAATCATCAAGAGTTACAAACCCTTGGCAAACCTCATCAACAGATGATACAAAGAAAAAGAAGAATTCAAGTCAGGATATCACTAGAAAAACAGCCTTTTTGCAGAAGCAATATCTCCTTCTCCAGACCTCAGAACCCGATCTCGACCGTCCAAAAGTTGTATCTACCTGTCCTAAAGGTGTCCCTAAATGTTGAGCTCAATCCAACGGTTAACGAATTCGACAACGCACTTTTTCTGGGACTACGCTGTGCTGTGACGGGAATCTCTTTTTCTCCTCTCAAAATTGTGGCTCTCACTATGTATCTTCTTATTTCCTTCCACCCTTCAACCCTAATCTGATCTCTAGGTTTAAGAGAAGAGAGATTATGGGAAATACCCAATTTACCCCTTTTAAATTACTTAAAATTACTTCTCCGTATGTGCTTTAAGCACAAACACATACATATGGGCAACCTTTAGGCCATCCTCCAACTAGGAGGGAAACCCCAACAAATCTCCCCCTCATGACTAGGTCGAGGGATTTGCCATCCCGACAACTAAACGACAAGCTTCAAGCTTCTCCCTTGTTAATGTTTTGGTCAACATGTCCAAGCCATTATCATCGGTATGCATTTTCTCAAGTTCCAATAACTTGGAATTCAAAACGTCTCTAATCCAATGGTATCGAACATCAATGTGCTTCGATCATGCATAAAATGCAGAATTCCTACCAAGGTGGATAGCGCTTTGGCTATCACAAAACAACACATCCCTGTTCAGTTTGCGCATCATGCATATTATCATCAACTGGCTCAGCTACTGGTGCAGAATGAACTAGCTCAACTGGTTCTAAATCTACCAGATCATTATAGGACTCGGTCACTATCTGTTCTGCTTTCTTAATATCCTGTATAGTCTAATCCTCCATGAATACGACATCACGACTTCTGATAATCTTATTCTCAACTGGATCATACAGCTTGTAGCCAAAACTCATCTTGACCATACCCTAAGAAGATACACTCCATTGTCTTCATATCAAGCTTAGATCGCTCGTCATTTGGAACATGCACAAATGCCTTACACCTAAAGACTTTCAAGTGATCATAGGAAATATCTTTGCCACTTCAAACCATGCGGAACATCAAATGACAAAGGCACACAAGGTGAGAGATTTGATAAATAAACAACGATTTAAAGCGACCCCAAAATGACTTAGGCAGTCGTGCATGAGAAAGCAAGCATCTAACTCTTTTGACTAGAGTCCTATTCATTCTTTCGGCCAACCCATTCAACTGAGGAGTTTTTGGTGGAGCCTTTTGATGTTTGATGCCTTGAATCCTGCAGTACTCATCAAAAGAGCCTGAATATTCACCACCATTATCTGTACGGATGCACTTGAGCTTCCTTCTTGCTTGTCTTTCTACCAGTGCTTGAAACAGCTTGAAAACACCTAGAACTTGATCTTTCGATCTCAATGTATAAACCCATACCTTCCTTGAGTAATCATCTATGAAAGTTACAAAGTAGTAGGAACCACCTTTCGACCTTGTCTTCATAGGACCACACACATCTGAATGTACTAGCTCAAGAGGATTCTGCTTCCTTGTAGGTGGACGGCTTCCAATGGAAACTCTGTTTTGTTAATTTCCAGCCAAGCAATGTAGATACTTCTTGAAGTGATTATCCTGCAACCCAGGCAACTTATTCTTCTTTTTCAACACTGTTATGCCCTTCTCAGTCATATGAGCCAATCTTTTGTGCTATAACTCGGTAGCTTCTTCACCATTCACAACATTTGCCTCGCCACTCAACAGTTTTGCATGCATGACATATAAAGAGGAACACTTCTCTCCTTTTGCCACTACCAAAGAACCCTTGGACAACTTCCAAGTATCATTTTTGAAGGAGCTGCAAAACCCTTCATCATCAAGTCTCTCAACTGAGATCAATTAAATTCAAGCAAAAGTCAAGAACATGCTTCACATTCTTCAGAATTAGTTTCGCTCTAGTATGAGTCTCTAAGCATACATCTCCAATACCAGCAACTTTGGACAAACCATTGTTACCGACCCTCACTGCCCTGAAATCACCAGGTGTATATGAGCAGAAAAATTCCCTGTGAGATATAGCATGTACTGAAGCTCCACTGTCAATTACCCATCTATGCTCATCTAATGCTATGTTAACTTCATCAGTATCATATGCAATCAGGAAATCTTCAATTACATTAACTCGGTCTTCTTCAGATTCACTGTCATTTTGCTTGTGTTTATTCTACTTCCTATCTCTCTTTAACTTCCAGCAGTATTTCTTGATATGACCCGTTTCACCGCAGTGATAGCACTCCGTATCTGTAAACATGCCCTTGCCCCGAGACTTGCTTCTACTCTTGCCTTTGCCTTTTGGATCTCTACTTTTGCCTCTCCCCCTTTCAACTCGATCTCTATTTTTGCCTCTCCCCCTTTCAACTGTAACTAGTACATCAGACTGGGAAGAACTTTGGGAAGAAGAACTTTGAGTCTTCCTTCTAACCACTTCATTAAGAACTCCATTCTTGGCATAAGTCAAGGTCATCTCTCCATCTGGAGCAGAATTGCAATGTGATGTACGGAATGTCTCCCAAGAATCCGGTAACGATACAAGCAAATACAACCCAAGGACCTCATCATCAATTTCAATGTTCATGGATTTCATTTGTTGAACAATTCCAACATACTCATTGATGTGATCAGCTACAGAAGTTTTCTCTTTATACCTGCAGTTCATCCACTACTTAATCAAGTATATTTTATTATTCCCAGTTTCCTTGGCAAAAAGATCTTCTAAACTTTTCCATAGAGCCTTAGCATTCACTTCTTCAGCAACATGATTAGAAACATTATCATCAATGAACTGACGAATAAAGGCAGAAACTTGTTCATTCTCAAATTTTCAATCCTCTTTCGACGCAGTTTATTCGCAGCCAAAACAGTAGATGCCAACTCTTCACATAAAGCGATCTTTCATTTTCTCCTCCACATGTGATAATTAGTTCCATTCAGATTTATCATTTTAATGTTACTCTCCATAATGTTCAAGCTAAACACAAACAACCTTGCTTTGATACCACTTTGTTGGGCAAAGGAACACAAACAATGCAACGGAACCTCTTTGCCCTTTACTTGAACAAACTAATGGAGTAACTAAATGATATCCAAGGCAAACAAGCAACCAAATAATCTGAAAATAAGAACTCAATCACACACAATGCACGCACAAATTCTTACGTGGAAAACATCCTCAAGGCGAGAAAGAAAAACCACGGGATCGAGTCCAGAAAATTCTTCCACTATCAACGATAATAGGCAATACAGAGAGTCCTCTCTAGATTGAACTAGAGGAATACATCAACCACAATTATCAAGAGTTACAAACCCTTGGCAAACCTCATCAACAGATGATACAAAGAAAAAGAAGAATTCAAGTCGATATCACCAAAAAATAGCCTTGTTGCAGAAGCAATATCTCCTTCTCCAGACTTTAGAACCCGATCTCCACCGTTCAGAAGTTGCAGCTACCTGTCCTGAACGTGTTCCTAAATTTTGAGCTCGATCCAACGGTTAACGAATCCGAAAACGTACTTTTTCTGGGACTGCGCTGTGCTATGATGGGAATCTCTTTTTCTCCTCTCAAAATTGCGGCTCTCACTCTGTATCTTCTTATTTCCTTCCACCCTTAAACCCTAATCTAATCTCTAGGTTTAAGAGAAGAGAGAGTATGGAAAATACCCAATTTACCCCTTTTAAATTGCTTAAAATTACTTCTCCATATGGGCTTTAAGCACAAACACATATGGGCAACCTTTAGGCCATCCTCCAACTAGGAGGGAAACCCCAAAAAACCTATGGTATGTCTGTTACAACACTATAGACTTCTCTTTGGTTCATAAGCATAAAGAGTATACTGACAAACACGTTAGAGGATTTTTGTTAGAAAAATCACCCCGCACCCCTTACGGTTCTTTCTTCTTGACAGATCTAATCAACAACCAGATATTCGAGAATAGGCTATGGTGAGATCGCCAAACGATTTACCAAGCGAACATACAACGATTGAATTCAGCACCCCCGGTACGACAGATTTATTTTGCATCTTCAAAAAGAAAACACATAACATACCAATATTTGTAATAGGTCAATTAATTTTTTTAATCTGTGTGCTGAATCAAACAAGATACTGTTTTAGAAACTGAGGGCGTACATTTCACCATGATAATAATTTTATTTCCGTTCTTACTTGTTCCCAAAATTATGTATGCCATACCATCTAATATCGGACAAACAAAATTGGACTTCTTGTGTTTATTATTCAATCAAACTCCTCATTCCAACATGATTTTTTGTATTGATTTTATCTATTTAATTTGAATCATCTGACGAGAAATAGTCATACATTTCATTTTGCTTAAGAAACAAAAATGGAAAGTTAACTCCACTCAAGTGGATCCAACGTAGCCCTTTTCTCAAGCCACACTAAAGATACAATTTAGTATTGTTTACATCTTTTAACAGAGCGGTCGAGTGTTTAAGTCCTATTAGAGGCACCTTGATACTACTCGAGCCTCACTACTACTCGAGGTCGGGTGTTTAAAGTCTCACTTGAGGCACCATTTGTTCTAGTCACACTAAATACATCACATAGTCTTAATTGTAGTCATTCAAACACATTAAATAATTTTATATCTCCTCCAACCTTTTAATATATATATATTTGCCAAGGTGGCTACGAGAAGTGGGACGGTCAAGCTATCTCATTACGGTAAATATTTGTAAACAAGAGCCAAGTTGAAATGCTATATATTTAATTTTTTTGTAAATAAGGTATGTACAATCTCAACAATTATATATATATATATATATATATATATATATATATATATGTAGTGAACAAACAATTATATATATATATATATATATAAGGTATGCTATATATATATAAATATATATATATATATATATATGTAGTGAACAAACATACATATTTATCGTATATAACATATGTATATTTTGATCAACATTCTTAAGAAATACTCCCTCCGTTTCACCTAAAGAGTCAACGTTTGAAAAGTTTAATAATTTAATGATATATAAGTAGTGTTAAAGTTGGTTATAATTATAAAAATATTTTAGCATAGTTAATATGTTTGTACCACATGTAGAGAGTAAAGTTGATAGTTTTATGAAAATTATAGACATAATTTTTTTAAGTGGATTCTTTGAATGAAACATCCCAAAATAGTATAGTTCATCTTTGCCCGAAATGGAGGGAGTAATAGAATTGAGCAAACTTTTTGATATTTTAAACTCAACCATCAGTCTAATTTATGTATGAGATGCCCGATAAGTAGTGAATCAAATTGTGCAGAAATGATAATGTATATACTCCTAAATTTCAAATCGGATTCTCTATTTCAAAATGGTGTTTCATCTCCTATTTCAACCGTTAGATGTGCGCCACATGTGCATAAAAAGTCACGGGTTAATTAATGTTGTTTATTCACATGCACATGTGGCACACATCCAACAGTTAGAATAAAAAATGAAACACCATTTTGAAATAGAGGATCCAATCTACCTAAATTTTGATACAGGCATATAAGCTCCGAGCTGCTTTGCTGACAATAGCTTGAAATTGCTGTTCTGTCAATAGATGTTCTAAGAACTGACCCCGCGCTTACGGAAGGTTCACAGACCCAACAACACATTCCGGTTTGAGTAAGGCTGCAATTTTCTTGGAATACAAGGCTCTAGAATAGTGATTTATGAGATAATTACAAAATAAACCCTATACTAGTTTTAAAATTTCAATTTAAACTATGTATTTTTATTTTTTGTAAATTGAACCTTCACCTATTTATTTTTTTAATTAAAACCTTCGTCAACTTCTTGTTAAAACAAATGACGGAAGACTGATTTAGCAAACCACTTGGATCTTACGTGGAAATGGCGGAAAAATTATTCCAAAAACAACCTTGTACTATTTTTTTTATTTCAAAAAAAAAAACTTTGCTGTTAACGAATTTTCAAAACAAATATTTTAAAAAGAACATTGTACAATTAATATATTTTCAAAATAAACCCTGATAGTTTCTTTAATATCTTTTCATAATAAACCATGATCTTTGATTATTGAAATAAAAAATTAATAATGAGTTTATTGAAACCAGTTATAATCAATTTAATACCAACCACATTGCTATATATTATTAAATTAATATTTAAAAATGTAATTATTTAAATTAATTTGATTTTTAATAAAATATCTAATATTTTCTAAAATTTTAGTAGACAAATGCCTTAATAATATTATTTTCTTATAATGGAACATGAGATGCAAGTTTTGAGCATGATTGACTAAATATATTTATTCTGAAAAAATAAAAATAGAAAAATAATAAGTAAAAATTAATCACTCTCTAAAAGAAAACACGTAACAAACTACAACCTCTATCCCAAAATAATTATCGTTTTAGCAATTTGCACACAGATTTAAAAAGCTTATATTAAGACTGATCTACCCTTATTTAAACTCATTTGTTGTAGATAAGTTGCGTAAGTATTTTTTTTTTCTTTCCTCTTAACAACCCTCTTTAATGAGGGTAGTTTTGGTAGATTATAGGAAAATATTTTTTGAAGTTCTATAACGACAATTGTTTTGGAACAAAAAACTTTGCTAAAATAATAATTATTTTGGGACGGGGTAGTAATATTTACAATAAAATTAATTAATTTTATATAATGTGTAATGAATCAAACAAGTAAGTATATTTTTAAGAATAGAGGAGTATTGTTTTTTTTAGTATTATTATGAGTTACGAGTAGGAAAGCAAAGATCCTCCATAACTGTGGGCTATTTTTTTAGTATTATTCCGTTTTACGTAAAAAGTTAGTGTGTGTGTGTGTGTGTGACAGCAATGCATTAAAGTACTTCTTCATTTCCTAAATATTACGGAATAATTGTTATGTTTGATTGGACACACAAATTAAAATAAACTAATTTTATTATGAATATTAATACTCCTTTCGTTCATAAATAATTGTCTTCCTTTCACTTTTTGTCCGTTCTAAAATAATTATCTTGTTTCTAAACCTTTCTTTTAAGGAAAACACTTATGTGGATGAAATAGGTATATAAATACCCATAACCTACAACATTCCAGAGTTTATTTTGAAAATATATTAATTGTACAAGGTTCTTTTTAAAATACTTTTTTTGAAAATTCGTTAACAGCCAAGGTTTTTTTTTGAAATAAAAAAATAGTACAAGGTTTTTTTTGGAATAATTTTTTCGCTATTTTCACGTAAGATCCACGTGGTTTGCCAAATCAGTCTTCCGTCATTTGTTTTAACAGCAAGTTGACGGAATGATTTGATTAAGAAAATAAATAAAAATTAGTGAAGATTCAACATTCCAGGGTTTATGGTTTTGTTGTTCTACTACTACCTAGCTAGCAGGTGCACTTATTCTTTAGAATAGTCATTTATTTGAGTTATGGCTTTGTTGTTCTATATTAGCATGTGCACACATGAGTATATTAACAGGGTTGATATGAGTGAGTGCAAGGAGTTCTAATCGCATAAAGAAAAGGTTTATATGCAAGGAGTTCTAATCGCATAAATAAATAAAATATATATGTTTTTAATATTTAAGATAAGAAATTTGGTGTAAACGGTGAATATACTTGTATATATGTACGATTATAGCACAGTATTAGGGAATATTTGGCACTAAAAATACTTTTTTTATATAATGATTGAAAAAAAAATTAAATTAAGAGAAAATTGGGTAGTAATAAAAGGAGGGAAAGTAAAAAATTATAAATTTAAGTCTTTAAATCACGCGAAAATATTTCATATATAGTTCTAGAACACCACGTAACACACTTATGAGGTGCACCACGACCAATAACAACACACTATTGCGCCAAAGTGGTACAAAGCAGATGTTATTATTTTAAGTTATTTTGACACTATAGTGTGTCTCTATTAATCGTAGTGTGTCTCTATTGATCGTAGTGCATGTATAGGCAAGTCACATGATGCTTCTGGAGCATTAAATCTTTTCTCTTTAATTACTGAAGAGAACAAACCACTATTTCATTGCTTCAAACACAAAGCATATATTTTCCATTAAATGTCAACGAAGATAGTGGAAAGTTTTTGGTAACATACGCGCTAAACGCAGCCCCCCTTAATGCACTAAGCGCAGCCCTCCGGTGAAATTACTAACCTGCCCTTTTTTTTATTTTATTTTTAAAATTTTTCAAAACTAAATTTTAAATTACAGTTTCCCCCTAATTTTAGAAAATTTAAAACTGCCCCCTGGACTTTTTAAACTTACACCGCCCCCACTATTCAAACCTCGAAAATTACTAAATTGTCCTTGCTTTTTTCTCGAGAAAATTACTAAATTGCCCTTAATTTTTTCTATATATAGAAAGGACTTCTAACCTAACAAACTCACAATTTTCAGTTCATCTCTCTAAACTCAACATATTCTCTCTCTCTCTCTAGAAAGTTCTTCATCTCTCGCTCTATTTTTCTGCATTAAAGGTATGTTTTTCTTATACTTTGTATTAAATAAATTTGTTATTTAGTTATTTGTTTTGAATATATATGTTTGTCGCATATTTTTGTGTTAAATATGAATTTTGTGTTGTTATTGTTGTGTTATAATGTACCATTTAGACCAAAAAAAAATCGGGTATATGCTTTGTACCATGCGCATGTACGTATGTCATGCGCATGGTACAAGCGCATATTGCACGATTTATTATAATTTATTTAAAAAAATTTAAAAATTTGAAAATTGCATGCACATGCGCCTGTACCCGGCGCATGGAGACTTGTACATGCGCATGGTCTGGGCGCATGTACAAGCCTCCATGCGCCGGGTACAGGCGCATGGTGCACAATTTCAAATTTTTGATATTTTTGCACTTTAACCCTTGTATTTGTCATTTTTTTAAAATTGTTTCATTTCACCCCCTGAGTTTGTTAGTTTCGTTAAATATTTATGAAATTTTGCATTTTGCCCCTTGAGATTGTTAGTTTCGTTAAATTGAATGAAAATATGCAATTTTACCCCTTGAATTTTTTAATTTAGTTAAAACTTTGAGGTATATGAAAATGTTACACTTTTAATAAGTTATATGGCTAATCCAATTATTAATATCTTAATATTAAATTTTTATGTGATTTATTAGAAGTTACACTTTATTCCTAATTATTGCATTATGCTTAAATAATTATTAATAATATCTTAATTATTATTAAATGTTACACTTTATTAATATTTAAATATTAATAATTGATAATATTAATTTTTTCTCGATTTATTAAATGTTACACTTTTTTCCCAATTGCATTATGCTTATATTATTATGCGAATAGTATAAATATGATATATATATATATATATAAATATATATATATATTTAAAATCAATTTTTTTGTTCATGTAGATGGCTGATGACCGTGGAAAGAGGGTCATGGAGCATAGTTTGGACTATGAAGGGCGGGCGAAAGATCGGCGTGTTTTTGCATCGACGAGCGAGAGAGGACCTCCGCAGACAAAGACATGACATGCTATGATGGATGAGACGCCGGTCCCTTTGTCTTACCCCAACCCTGTTCGGTGGCACGGCTATCGGCCTACTCGGTTCCGTTTGGGGTAGGTTTTGATGCAACCTCCTCAGTGGGAGATTCAGCTTCGTGGGCTGAACATCACTCGCATTCTTCCGCAACGACCAATGAGGAAGAACGTCGTAACGAAGAATTTATTCAGTAGTTGGACGACGATATTGAGCCGGATATTGCCTTACCGGAACCAGTTCCTCGTGGTCGTCGTCGTCGCCCTAACCCTAGTAGGTGGCACTAGTAGTGGAATCGGCGGCCCGACGATTGGAGGTTGAGGAGCCACAAGACGGAGGCCCCCAAATCATCGACTTATTTGGTTATCTTGGGCATATCGCATGTGCTTTATGGACCGGACATATGGTAATCTTTACTATATCTAATTTTTACTTAATTCGAATTATATTTGTCATTACATAGAAATTATATTTTTATTGATGCGTCTATGTATTTACGTTCTTTTTTTTATGTTTAACAGAATAGACCTCCTCTACTCGGACTCCACGGTGGCGATCGGATGTATAAGTGGAGTTTAAACAATTTTAGGGCCACAGAAAAGTTTGAAGCAACGGGCTTGGCGCATTTGCAGAAATGCATGTTTCCAAATGTGAACATGCCTTTGATTTCTGCTTTCGTGGAAAGATGGTATCCAGAGACCAACCGTTTTCATCTTCCATTTGGGGAGATGACGATCACTCTCCACGATGTCTGGTATCTTTTACAGATACCTGCAGCTGGGTTCCCTGTTATAGGAGAAAACAGCCTTTCTGAGTTGAGGCCGAGGATAGGGGGTCTATTAGGGTGGACGGCTGACCAAGTGAATGCTGAATTCAAGACTCATTTGATCAAGCTCAACACCATTCAAAGAGAGTGTGGTACGAGCGGGCCAATGGTCGGTCCAGAACGAAAAGCGACTGCATATTTGTTGTGGACGTTGGGTGCGTCACTCTTCGTCGACAAATCAAAAAGTCACCTCACAACTTCGCCGTTCTTGGACCCATTGGAGGAGGTGCCCAACTATGCTTGGGCACAAGCGTTAGCATATCTATACCGTCGGCTCGGTATAGCATCTCGTCGAGATACAACACGATGGCCGGATGTCGACTCTGGAAGTAAGTTTTACTTGTTGGTTTAATTTATTAATGTGGAATCATTTGTATTTATTTTAATTTATTATTTATTAAATTGTTTGCGATTTAGGGTTGGATATATGAGTACTTCCCGAGTTCATCCTGGGCATGTTGAAAACGGACAACCGCAAGTCCATACGTAGCTCGTTGGCGCACGGCTACGTCGAGAAACAGGGAGCCCATCGGTACTTTGGATATGTACCGGAGACGACTTGATCAGTATACTGCTGAGGAGGTAAGATAAAATACCCCCTATACAATTTAAAATTATTGAGTTTCTTATTTTTTATTATGTTAATATATAGTTATTTTTTTATTAAGATGTTAGTTTATTTTATTCAAATGTTATGTTATTAATACAGGTTGTATGGCTTCTGTTAGGTCCAAGGTTGCTCTATATAGGCTAGAAGGGGGTTGAATAGCCTATGTCCAATTTTTGAAATTGATTCAAAAATCTTACTTCACTAGGGATTTAAAAATTTTGGGCGGAAGTCTTGTGAAGCACAGGACAAGTTGAGAATGGCGATCTTGGCGGGACAAGATCGCGGTTCTTAACATTGGAAATCGGAAATTTAAAGCAACACAATCAAATCACAATCACACAAAGAGACAGAATATTTAATATGGTTCACACTTATAAATAAGTGCTACGTCCACAACCAAAGTGGTCAACTTTGGATTTGAAAATCGTGTACTAAGTTTTTCCACTAGATATTTTACAAACTAAATCTCTAATGGATTGTGTACAAAAATTTTGTTGACCAAGTGTTTGTGTGGGAGAATTGATATCAATAAGATACAATTTTCGTGAGCTATGAAAAGCTAGGTGTTGCAATCAATGAAGAGCTTTAATGGTGATCGTCTTAGAGTGAGGCTCTTCAAAGAAGGATGTACGAGATAGGACGTTTAAGCTTTAATGCACTTGAAGAGGATGAAGAAGATTCGAGTTGTAGTTGTTGAAGTGTATTGAATGCAGCAATGGATTCTCCTTTTATATGCGGGAGGAAGCTAGGAGCCGTTGGTGGTCTTCTAATTTGAATTTAAGAGCAATTAATGCTCTAATCGTTGTTGACTCGATAGGTGACTGTAGCTTGCGCTGTTCCGACACTTTGCTGAAAATAGGCGGTGCAGTGCTTGCGGGAGGAATGTCCTTTTCGAGTTGTATGCCAAGAATGGAAACCTTCATTGAATGCGTTTTGCAGTTAACGTTGCATCGAAGTCAATGAAGTCCACAAATTAGGACATGTCTTAGGCGGTTCTCTTATCGGACGTTCTTAAGGTTCTTCAACATTGCGATGAAGCTTGGCCGATATGAGCTTGTCCGATATTCAAACGAAAGGCTGCGATGCATTGTTTGCCTATTGTGCGAGGACGTCCGATGTCCTATAGGCTATCTTCTTCAAGGCTACTTACAATAAGCAATCCTAGGCTATTCAAGCTATGTCTAAGTACAAGTTGCCACTCTAAGACACGCAGCCCATTAGTCACCTTGTCTTAGACTTAGGTTATGGATTCAAGCAAATCTAGGCTAAGATGCAACAATCTCCTCCTATTTGCTTGAGTCCATGACCCTACGAATACAATATCGGTGACCATGTTCAAGTCTAGTAATAACATGCTTGTAAGATTGATATATTAAATAAGCATGCCCTAGATGAACTTACATAAAGGTCATTGTATTCAAGAATTACAAAGTGTTTACAAACAGGAAATTAAGCATCGACACTTGTAATTAGGCGAATTTAAAGACATGCGAATAGGCGAATAGGCAATATAGGACATGTCTTTAAACCGGTGGTTTAAATTTCATGCACACATAATAAGCGATCATAGTAAAGCATGAAAGTTTTAAAACATAGACATTGTTAATTAAACAAGTTGTTTAATTACAAAGTTTAGCAAAAGATTATACAAAATATTATCGGCTGGTTCGAGAAGATGACCGAGATGATGCACGACCTTTGCCTTTGCACGATGAAGATTGCCCATAGCCTCTTGATGCCCATTTAGAGTCAACAAGACCTTAAGTCTTGCAATTTCTTCGTTTCTTGCTAGCTCTTCTTTAGTGTCGCCAATTCGAGGAGAGCTCTTTGTTCTTACGCTTGAGCGAGCATTATGCTCAATGAGCTTGGTCTGCGATCATTGTTGAGTCGGCCATCTCCTCCTTCATGGACGCAAGCGAGGCATCAATAAAGCCGAGGCGGTTCTCGGTAGTTTTGCGCTCCTTGCGATAGTAAGCCAAGTGCTTGGTCGTGAGAGTACGCGTCGCTCGCACGGAGGAGTGAACGAGCGATTTGCTGGCGTTGAGAGTGAAGCACAAGCTTGTAGCCGGCTTCAACCATGTCGATGACTGCATCATCTTAGTGGCGAGGTTGTCCCGGTTGGTTTCGAAGATGGCGGATGTCTTGGAGGAAGAGGTGAGATCGGGGCAAGGGCGGCTTGGCTTGCAGAGATGGATCGTAGGCGGGCATCAAAGCGGCCTTTGCACCCTTTGAAATCTCCATCACTTGAGTCATGCGTCGGCTGCACATGGGTGATGTGAGGCGATGCAGAGTTGGTGCGGGGCCTTGGTCGTCAACGAGATGACCTCAAAATCCTTCAAAAATTTGTGTGCCTCGGCGGGATAGGTATCGACGAGTCGGGATGACTCTGGAGGAAGGATGGACTGCGAGGGAAGGATGGGTGGTGGCTTGGGTAGGGGAGGGGGAGGATGGGTGGGGAAGAGAGTGGTTGGAGGAAGAGGTAGAATGGTGGTGGAGGAAATGGGAACATAGGTAGAAGGTGAAGGAAGGCTAGGGAAAACGCGAGGAACAGGGAAGAGCCTTTCTATGTAGATGACATAGGAAAGGGGTGAATAAAGAAGGGAGGAGGAGAAAAGAAAGGGAAAGGCTAGGAGAAAGGAAGAGAATAGGGATGAGAGGGTTGAAGCCAAGGTAAGTGGTGACTACATCAATGAAGGTGTAGACCACGGGGTGAAGAAGGATGGAAGGATGGCGGATAATGGAGAAGACGGGGGTTTAGGCGAGAGAGAGGAAGGGGAGATGTCCGATTTGGTAGGAAGGGAAGGCCTAGGTCCTTATGGATTGCAACCCATTGGTTGAAGATCATAAGATCTTGAACCGCGAGTTGTGGGAGAAAAGAGTTGTGACCAGGCGGGAGGAAGAGGGTCATAGTAGGCACCCCATTGAAAGATGATTTCACTGCGGACATAGGGACAGGAAATCTCTTGGGGTAGTCAAGGGTGGCTAAGAAAGGGTCGGTGTCGGCATGGTTGGGTTTAGGCTTTGTCTCGAAGGGCAGCGAGCGCACCTCGGGGTGTAGGTTGGTATAGGGGTTGGTTTTGAGGCGTTTGGGAGTAGGCGGATCGAAGAGGGAGAGATAGGTCGTTTGGAGGATGGTGGTTGAGAGGTGGTGGCAGGTGAGATGTATGGCTCTTGTGTGGTGGTTGTTTGGATGGGAGAGCGGAGGAAGGTGAGGAAGCGGGTGAGGTGGTAGTGGTAGTAGGCATAGGTGGTGAAGGTGGAGGAGAAGTGGCGGGATCGCGGTTCTGAGAAGTGCACTCTTCTTGGCACTCTTCTTATAACGTTTGCCATGTTTGGACTTAGTAGGAGTGGAAGAGGCGAAGGGTGGTGGAGATGATTTGGAGAGGCTGGTGGAGAAACAGCCGATGGAGAAGCGGTGGTGTGGAAACGGCCGTCGGACTGGGTGTGGATGAGACCTTAGGAAGGCCAAATGATTCGTCGTGGGTAGGAGGGTTTGTTTGGTTTTGGGTTGGGAGGATTGGGAAGTAGGTTTAGAGGGTTTGGAGAGGTCGGTGGTTGGAAGGATGATGTGTCCTTCTCAACAGTGCCTTTGAGCGGCGAGTTTCTGGTTGCTTGAGTTTGGGAGTGAGAGAGGGAGAGTGTTTAGGCTTTTGGATGGGGTTCGCGGGCTCATATGGATCATGATCCGGCTGCGAGGTCAAAATGTTCAGCGGCTCGGCCCAATAGGTGTAGGCTCCTCCTCCTCGGCGGGTAACCCGGCGGTGTAGGTGACTTTCCTCTTACCCTTCCGGCTTGGGTAGAGGGCCACGTAGCGTAGCAGCGGCGCGAGTGCGGCGGCAGGCGGCAGCGGCGGCCTCGGCCGCGTTGGTTGTCCTTTTGGCCATATCATCCCGATAGCGGGTGATGTTGTTGACCGTGAAGACGTAGGTGTTGGACACCTTGATGAGGTCGTCGATAGCGACCAGCTCATCAATCTCCTCATAACGTCGGAGGATGACATTAATAACCCTTACAAAGGGCCTCTTCATGGAAGGGTGAGCTTGGACTTCGCAACGCTCGGGATAGCATTGAGAAGATAATTTTGGGTTGAGTTGCTTGCGAAGGACCACGCTTTGGTCCACATCACCGTTGGGAGGTGAAGATGTCCCTCGAGCCATTTTTGAATAAGATGCTCTTGTCGAGCGATGGGCGATATGATAGGGGTTTTCGGGAAGAGGTTCTGGACATCTCGGAGAACCTCTCGGTTGGGCGAGATCCCTCATCATTTCCCAAGCAAGTGCCGATTCGGCATCGGTCAAGTCAATTTGCCTTCAACGGGCGGTCAAGGATTTCTCCAACATCCTTGTAGGTCAACTTGATGTAGTGGCCTCTGATGTAGCCCTTGATATAGCTTAAGTTGACTGGCTCAGAGGCATTAGCTGGTGGAGGAGGCAGAATCATCCTTGTATAGAATTCCTCAGCTAGATAGTTCTTTGTAGTGGGTGTCGTTGAGTTGGAACAGGGGAGAAGGCCACACTCGGCCAAATCTTTTAGAAGGGCATCACCGGCAGATGTGCTAATGATGGAGTCTCGGTCTATGGTCATCCCAGGATGATAGTTTGACACAGGAAGGATCGATTGGGAGCTCGGCGGCAATGCAGCCCTGGTTGGCTGCAGAGGCGGAAGATGAAGTGGTGGCGGCGGCCTTTGAGGATTTAGACTTTCCCTACATAATCGGCGGATGTGAGAACAGCATATATAGAAATCGGAGATATGCAAGAATCGAGATAATCAAGAAATCGCGAGATATTAACATAAACAAGTCTTGTTCGGATCAAAACCCAAAATATAGACAAATTGAACCAAAATATAAGAACAGTTCATCATCTGGGTTTTCAAATATCTACTGAGTTTGTCAGATTCAAGCAAACAAACTGATATAAACTGAAAACATAGTACCACAGGAATCTCTACAACACATTTTACACCCAAAAGCATGATTCAAGCAACAATCGCAATATACCACAGTTCATCAATGGTGGACGGTTTAAAACCTTAAATTAGGTCAAAACAAGATCCTAAACTGGATTTAAATGACTCAAGAAGGTGTAGAAATCCTTACCATTGATGATTTTAAGCTTGAAAACTTGAGAACTTTGTAGGTTTAAGAAGATTTGAATGATTGTAGATTGGAAGGTAAAGAGGTTTTTGAAAGTTTGAAAATGGCGGTTATAGAGCAAGTGAAGAGTCTTGTACATTTGTCCTTTTATACCTCGACAGGCCAATAAATGATATTTGATAAAATTTGAAATCCGCATTTATTACGATGAGTCACGTACGTATGGCGCCCTTAAGTCTGCCTATATTATCGAGTGCGCCTATTTTATCGAAGGCCGATGTGGAGATAGACACTTACCCAAGGTTGTCTATTTACTCGGCGAGTTGAGATCGGCGATCACATAGGCGGTTTAATAACAGTTTATGAAATAACTTAAAGAATTAGCTAGAAAGGATTAAGGATTGAGGTCAAGCATACCAAGCTCTCCTCTTAAATATGCAAACCTGGTTGAATCAAGTGGTTTTGTGAAGATGTACGCTACGATTCTCTGTAGGCACATATTGCATCCGATGTTACCTTTTTCAACATGATCTTTAAGAAAGTGATATCTCACATCAATGTGCTTTGTTTTGGAGTGCATGACAGATTTTGAGAGCGAAATTGCGATGTGTTGTCACACATTATAGGACAATCATCGGTTTGATCTCATAGTCCACTAGTTCTTTGTTTGATCCACAGCAATTGTGGCGGCGGCTACCAGCGGCTATGTATTGCTTCGATTGTTGAAGTTGAAACAGAGGTTTGCTTCTTCGGCCCATGAGACAAGTCTATTTCCTAAGAATTGACATGTCCCACTTGTGCTTTTCTGTCAACTTTACATGCAGCAAAATCGGCATCGAATAGCCTATAAGATTAAAAGATGAATCTCTAGGATACCGATTCCCAAATTGGGAGTATCTATCGGATATCGATGATTCTTTTTGCTTGTAGGTGAGACTCCTTTGGATCAGCTTGAAACCTAGCACAAACACAAACGGCAAACATGATATCGGGCCTACTAGCGTTAAGTATAAAAGTGAACCAATCATGCCTCTGTAGAGAGTCATGTCCACTTTCTTGCCCTTCTCATCTTTGTCAAGATGGCGGTTAGTAGCCATAGGAGTCTTGAAGGCTGTTTGCATTCTCAAGACCAAATTTCTTGATGACATCCTTTGCATATTTGGCTTGATTGATGAAGATACCATTTGAACTTTGTTGAATTTGAAGACCAAGGAAAAAGTTGAGCTCTCCCATCATGCTCATCTCAAATTTACTCTGCATAAGCTTTTCAAACCTTTTGCAAAGATTTTCATTAGTAGAACCAAATATAATATCATCAACATATATTTGAACAAGTAAGGAATGACCTTTATGCTTCATAATGAAAAGAGTAGTGTCAATTTGACCTCTTACAAAGCCTTGAGATATCAAGAACTTTGAAAGGGTCTCATACCGGCTCTTGGAGCTTGTTTAAGTCCATAAAGGGCTTTCCTTAGCTTGTAGACATCTTCTCTCCTTGAGCAGTCTATGAACCCGGTGGTTGCTCAACATAGACTTCTTCTTGAAGTTCTCCATTCGAAATGCACTCTTTACATCCATTTGATAAACTTTGAAGTCCTTGTAGGAGGCATAGGCCAAGAATAATCGATAGCCTCTAATCTTGCAACAGGGCAAATGTCTCATCATAGTCAATACCCTCCTCTGTATCCTTGGGCTACCAGTCTTGCCTTGTTTCTTGTAATGTTGCCGTTTTCATCCATTTTGTTTCTGAAAACCCACTTTGTGCCAATAACTGCTTGTCCTTTAGGCCTAGGGACTAGTGACCGGACTTGGCATCTGTCAAATTGGTTTAGCTCTTCTTGCATAGCTTCCACCCGACTTGGATCTTCGAGCTTCATCAATCTTTTGGGTTCAATGTTAGATACAAATGCGGTAGAATACATGCATTCGTTTCTTGAAGCTTGTCTAGTTTGAACACCGGCATTAAGATCTCCAATGATTTGAGTGATAGGATGATCTTTTACTTCCCTAACTTGCGAGTTGAACTTGTCCTATTGTATCGGCGAGTTGGATTCTTGAGAAGTAGAAGTGCTGAAGCTTGGTTTTCTAAAGGGTAGGTTAATTCCAAGGTAGGTTGTATGACTTCGGTGTGGAAGGCAAAGGGGATTCGGGTGTTCATTTGTTGGTTCGTTTGAGGATTCTAACGGGTTGACTCTTGGAAGATCTTGTGAAGAAGGAGGATCAGATCTAGGATTAGGCGTTACGTACTGTCTCATATTCATCGAATCATTAGTAACCTTAGGAGCCAAATGTGGCCCAATGAAATCAAATTCATCAAAAGAAACATGTACAGATTCAACAACTTTAAGTGAAGTTTTATTGTAAACTCGTATGCTTTTGAAAACTTGGCATATCGAGAAAAATTCCTTCATCACTTTTGGATTCAAACTTACCTCTATGTTCTCTACCATTGTAAAGAACATAGCATTTACAACCAAATATTTTAAAGAATCCAATGTTGGGAGCTCTGCCTCTCCATATTTCATATGGAGTTTTGTTATGAAATTTATTTATGATGGACTGTTTTGTGTGAAGCGGTGTTCACGCCTCGCCCAAATACATAGGCGGTTTGGCTTGGCAATCATTGTCTTTCTGCTTCAATGAGAGTTCGTTCTTCCTTTCGAACTCCATTTTGTTGAGGTGTGCCAAGCAGAGAAATTGTGACCAATTCCATGGTCATCACAATATTTGGCCACACCATTGTTCTTGAACTGTTCCATTGTACGATCGACATCGAGATATCATCCGGCTTCGAGTCGTAGTCTTCAAGAGTTCGATAATGATGTCATATGCTTCATCTTTGGAGGACATCATTTCTACCCAAGTAAATCTTGAGTAATCATCAACTACCACAAGAGTATACTTGCGCCACCAAGACTTGTAGTAGTTACAGTCCAAACAGATCCATGTGCAAGAGCCGTAGAGGTGCAGTTGTTGATAGGCAAGGCTTGCTTTTGAAGGAAGATTTATGTAGTTTGCCCAGTTGACATGCTCTGCAGAGGCGTGTGATTCAGGTGATATTTTAGGCAAACCGACAACTAGATTGTCTTTTGATAGCTTTTCAGTATTTGAAATTGAGATGACTAAGCCTTTTGTGCCACAACCATTTGTTGTCGGTTGATGACCTAGCAACCAAGCAAAGATTTGATTTTCTTCCAACGGCATTTAGGTCAACGGCATAGACATTCCCTTTTCGAATCCGGTCGGGATAGTTGAACATGTCTCATTGTCCTTTATGAGACATTGACTAGAGGAAAAGCGACATGTTAGCCCTTTATCACGAATTGTGATATGCTTAGCGGTGTGCTTTAAACCTTCAACTAGAGAGACTTTGTTGATGGAGAGATTGCCTCGATTATACTTCCATAACCAATGGTCTTCCCTTTTGAGTTATCTCCAAATATGATGAGGGACCTTTTGCTTCAACAATGCTTGAAAGAAGATTTGGATCACCGGTCATATGCTTTGAGCATCCTTGTCTAGATACCATAGATCTTTCTCTTCTTCATTGACGACCATGAAGCATTCTGAAATATAGACATTTAAGAATATGGTCCCCTTTTATTTTTGGGTCCTCAAGGTTAGCAACCTTTTGGGATCCACACTTGTTTAACCTTTGGAGGAGTAAATCCTCTAGATTTAGGTGTGAATCTCGAAGGCATTCATGAATCTCATGACCATGGCATTTGCGAAAGAGCATTTGTGAAATCCTTCAACATGAGTAATGATTTCTTTTTGAGGCTTCTTAATATCGGCAGTCTTTGGAATGATCTTTGGCGATAATTGGCCTATAGGACTTAGGCTGAAAATGCCTTTTCTTGTTGATGTTAGGTTTACCATAGGTAGACCTTTTATCAAAAGATTTTGTATTTGAGCACATGTCCTTTAAGCTTTTATCTGCGAATTCACTTCTTTTACCCTTTTATAGGCGTGTTGGGATCAGCGGTCTTGCCTTTGACAAATTTAATAGGTTTGAGTGAGAATTCCTAGACTTGCTATTAGTCATCCTGTTTTCTTAGGGTGACTAATGGCAGGTTTTAGTTGCTCGACTCACTATTAGCAGAGTCATTCTTTGGGTTGCTTTCTTTTGGACTTGTCTTTTGTGTTCTTGGGATAAACAAAAGGAACTTTGTTAAAGCCAAGTCCTTGCCTTTTGGGAGCTAGCTGGTCATAAGAAACTCCTACAACCAATTCTTCGGAATCACGGATGTCTCATCCTTTTGAGAACCTAGAAGAACTACCTACTTTGAACTCACTTTGGAAACCAATACCGCTTTGTCATCTAAAGTTTTCGGTTTGAGAGAATGGCATCAAAGTTTCCTTTAGAGTTATTCCAAGTATTGACAACCTTTTGAAGGTCATCTTTCTCGAATTTATCTTCTTGATGTGTTCAAGTAGGAAATCCACTTTTCGATCAAGGCTTTGTTCTCTTTTTGCAATTTGATACTTTCACTTCTTTGTCTATCAAGATCTTTGATCTTAGACATCAAGGTTGATTTCTCGAGACGACTAGTTCATGCTTCTTGGCTAATTTCACATAGGCGGCTTTGAATTTTGAAAACTCTTCCGGCATGTCTTTGTTAGCTTTGATGAGCTCTCCCTTTGATGGTTCATTGAGCTCATCATCATCATCTTGTCATCTTGTTGAAATGGTAGTGACCTCACTGAATCATGTGGTGACTCCTGGCCATAAGGCATATGTTGGCTTCTTCGGCAAAGTCACAAGAGTCATCCTCATCGGTGTCGGTGTCACACCATGTAGGTTGCTTTCATCAATGTCTTCACCACCATCCCTTTTTGTTTTTGAAATTTAGTTTCGGACGTTTCTTATAAAATTCATACTTTGGCTTTGGACATTTAGAGGCAAAATGGCCTGGTTTCCTACAGTTAAAACAAACTAGCTCATTATCCTTTTGATGGTCTGATTTATAAGGAGCGAGAATTTTTGGTTGGCGGTTGTTTTATAAGGAACGGCGTTTGTGAGAAGACGCCTATGTGATGATGGTTTATTAAACCTTTTGAAACGTTGATATTTCTTTACAAACATAGCAAAGGCTTCGTCGAAAGAATATCATCATCTTCATTGGATGTAGAAGGTGTTTCATCGGGTTTTGAACAGAAGGTTCGGTAGACATGGTGGTAAGGACAAGTTTTTAAAACTCTTTTCCATTTCTTGAGCTTGTTGGATCTCAAGCTCATAAAGCGAAAGACTAGCATAAAGGTTTCTAAGAGTCAATTTGTTTAAATCTTTTGACTCTTTCATGGCGATGATTTTAACATGCCATAGACTGCCTAGTGCATTTAGAAATCTCATGTTTATTTCTTTCTTTTCATACTTCTTTCCTAATGAATAGCAAGAGTTGACTACCTCATAGAATCTGTCATAGGCACTTCGCAGAGACTCTTTGGGATCCTTTTGAAGGAGTCAAACTTCGGATGCGGTATATAATTTGTTGTTCTTTGTCTCGCCATCACCTTCAAGATATTCAAGGATGGCTTCCCACATCTCCTTTCTTTGTGTCCAAGTTGATAATCTGGCGATAAGTACTTATATCAACACGGTAATGATGTTGATGGCCTTTCCATCCGAGCATCATTCTTTCGTCTTCATCATCCCACTCTTCTTCGGCTTTGGTACTTGTGCGGCGGTTGGATCTACCGCGGCGGTGTATTAGGCTTCATTGGAATTCGGGTCCATCGTGACACATTTCCACAAACGTTTATCAATTGAATTCATATGTCTTTTGACTTTATCTTTCCAGATGTCAAAGTGAACTTCATCCAAGACAGGACAATGGTTCACGTTTGAGGTTTCCAACATTTGGTGAGCAGCCATGATCTTTAATCTCTCAAGAGGTTAATCTTGGAAAAACTAGTTTTCAAAGAGTTAAGCTCGATACCAATTGTTAGGTCCAAGGTTGCTCTATATAGGCTAGAAGGGGGTTGAATAGCCTATGTCCAATTTTTGAAATTGATTCAAAAATCTTACTTCACTAGGGATTTAAAAATTTTGCGCGGAAGTCTTGTGAAGCACGGGACAAGTTGAGAATGGGCGATCTTGGCGGGACAAGATCGGGTTCTTAACAGATTGGAAATCGGAAATTTAAAGCAACACAATCAAATCACAATCACACAAAAGAGACAGAATATTTAATATGGTTCACACTTATAAATAAGTGCTACGTCCACAACCAAAGTGGTCAACTTTGGATTTGAAAATCGTGTACTAAGTTTTTCCACTAGATATTTTACAAACTAAATCTCTAATGGATTGTGTACAAAAATTTTGTTGACCAAGTGTTTGTGTGGGAGAATTGATATCAATAAGATACAATTCTCGTGAGCTATGAAAAGCTAGGTGTTGCAATCAATGAAGAGCTTTAATGGACTGATCGTCTTAGAGTGAGCTCTTCAAAGAAGGATGTACGATAGGACGTTTAAGCTTTAATGCACTTGAAGAGGATGAAGAAGATTGAGTTGTAGTTGTTGAAGTGTATTGAATGCAGCAATGGATTCTCCTTTTATATGCAGGAGGAAGCTAGGAGCCGTTGGTGGTCTTCTAATTTGAATTTAAGAGCAATTAATGCTCTAATCGGTTGTTGACTCGATAGGTGACACGTAGCTTGCGTCTGTTTCACTTTGCTGAAAATAGGCGGTGTGCTTGCGGGAGGAATGTCCTTTTCGAGTTGTATGCCAAGAATGGAAACCTTCATTGAATGCGTTTTGCGGGTTAACGTTGCATCGAAGTCAATGAAGTCCACAAATTAGGACATGTCTTAGGCGGTTCTCTTATCGGACGTTCTTAAGGTTCTTCAACATTGCGATGAAGCTTGGCCGATATGAGCTTGTCCGATATTCAAACGAAAGCTGGCGATGCATTGTTTGCCTATTGTGCAGGACGTCCAATGTCCTATAGGCTATCTTCTTCAAGGCTACTTACAATAAGCAATCCTAGGCTATTCAAGCTATGTCTAAGTACAAGTTGCCACTCTAATGTACACGCAGCCCATTAGTCACCTTGTCTTAGACTTAGGTTATGGATTCAAGCAAATCTAGGCTAAGATGCAACAGCTTCCGTATCACCATGACCCGACAGTTACCATCCTGATTAGTCTGTTTTGCGGTATCATACACTATAGGACTATTACGGAGGCATACATACCCGAGCGGTGTTTACGACAATTCGGGTATGTTCAGACAATCCCGGCTGCTCCTCAAGTCCCTACTAAGGTATATTTGGGTTTGAACCCAAAGTTATATGTGGTGGAGCACGATCCAAACAGGAGAAATTGGGATATGTGGCAAGCCCACTGCATTTCGCCCGAACGTTTTGGGTCATTTAGGTGTATTAATTCTAGTGATACGATGCCCGGGTATATGAGGTGGTTTAGGGCCCGATCTCATCCTCGAGTTGTCAGACCTGATTCCAGCAATGTCGTTGATGAAGGACCTCCGTCACCTAGTCGGTTGCCTCTAGCAGCTGTGAGTATTAAAATCTTCAAGATATTCATGGCGTATTTATTATTTATCGTTACGAATATTTATTTTGACTATTCTTGTCTACTTTTGTATTGCAGCGAATGCAATATTTAGGTAACCAGGCTCAACAGTACTTGATGCCTCGCGTACGGCGTGACCAGAATTACGATGAGGAAGAGTTCGATCAAGCTATCATAGATATATGCCACCACCTCCGTGATTGGATGTAGTTATATTTAAAATGTTAGGATTGATGTAATATTCTAGTTTAAGGACTTCCTTTATTGTATCTAATGAAGTTTATTTAAGAAAAAAACTACTTAACAAAACATGACTTTAAACAGATTGCATTAACAAACAAACAAAATATCATACAGTTTGACTCAACTCAAACCAATAGAGATCTTTTGAGGAATCCATAATGTTCCCACCATGGATGTCGGATCACAAATCCTTTGCCACCCGGCCACCGGGTGGCATCGAGCGAGGCCTCAAATCAATTTTAATAAAATGATCTGCACCATGAACCAGCGCAAGGGTAATAAATTCAGTTGGCGCTGTTTGTCCACCAAGACGTGGCTGTAGAGGCAAGAAATGGGAGCACCCGGCCTGTCTTGAAAAGCACTGTAAGATTCGTTGATACCGCGTTGCAACCACCAGTCCTAGATCGGTCAAACACAACCAATGTCGGTGTGGAGCCGTAGCCTCGTGATAGTCACATATGCGAACAGCTCTCATAAGTACATCTTTTGTCAAAGCTCTCCAATAAAGTTCCCAATTTTCGAACATCTCCTGAACTAGCTCGCGTCTCACCAAGTCCCACAGTTCATCGTCGCCATACACACAAAGGGCAATACATCTAAAACCACAATGCCCATCTCCCTTTACGTTAGTATGGTCGATTATGTACTTCAGAATCCAATGTGGAACGTCGGTTGGGTATGGAAAATCAGTGATAAACGTATGAGCATCATCAGTACTCATAGATCGGCGAGCTTGTCCATCACTTTGTGCTGGAAAGGATAATGACATGAGATCCGGATCCGGTCGCTGACTACCTGAGAATTGCTTATCGACATATTCCCAATCGGATGGGTCCCTCTTCGTTGACTTCCTGTTGGGAGGGCGCCCTTTGTGTTTCTTATCCGTAGCATGCTCCCCCAACTCAGACGCGTGTCTACGAATGACATTCCCTATCCTGGTAGAAAGCACGACCTTGTCAATATCTGATTGTGGACCGATATCAGACAAGAGATCTCTGAGCAAATCATCACCACTGCGTCTCGTCGTGGATAATTCCTCAGTCGCCTCCATATCTAAAGTCCTCCAGAAAATATTGATATCCGTGGGATCAAACGGGATTAGGTTTTGTTGCGCCTCAAGCATCTCATGAAGACATGGCAAGCCGTGGGACGATCGCAGAATGCATCGATCGATGCCATACCTTTCGAGTTTGTTAGCCTCCTTTAGTGTCTCTAGCTTAATCCACTCCTCGTCCATCAACTCGAAAGCCTTATGAGATACATTGCACGAAAGTTGTCGAACACGAAGCTTTTTTCAGTTAAAGTATGGACAACTGTGCGCGATTGCTCGAATTGAGCCTTTAGCTCGTTCAGCTGTAACTCAATATTGCTGTGTAGCTTCGAGAATATTGTGTCGAAACCCCCAGTGGCTGAGCCTAACCATCTCTTTAGCTGCGAATGAGTACTCTCGACCCTAGATGACAAAATATTGGACACATTTATTAATATGAGATGATAAAAATGTATAATATAGTTTATATTCTAATAAAGAAAAATTCATTTCAGTTTATATAAATCAAATATAATACCTGTTTGTCGTAGTATTCCCAAAATG
This sequence comes from Platycodon grandiflorus, assembly GCA_016624345.1. NCBI lineage: Eukaryota > Viridiplantae > Streptophyta > Magnoliopsida > Asterales > Campanulaceae > Platycodon > Platycodon grandiflorus. Next base: position 33,003,221 of record CM028365.1, on the reverse strand, counting down.
TAAAATATCTTTGGTCCACGCACAACAGAATTTCTTCTTGTATGGGTCCAGCCATTCTCTCATCACGTAATTCACTAACCCAAACTTGTTAGCCCATACTCGTACCAACGCAGCCAGATGTCCTTCAAATTTCTCCTCTGTTCGTGCATCAACAATTTTATGCCACCTAGACATAAATACTGGAGAAAAGTCTTTAGTCTTCGTGCGCTGAACCACATGCTTCTCCACATTCTTCGAAATATGTCTTTTACACAACATATGTTGGGCACCGGGAAAGAAATGCTGAATGGCTTTCATTAAAGCCAACTCTCTGTCAGTGATAAAAAGCTTTGGATAAATCTCCAAAAGTGCAAACAACTGCTGCAGCGTACCCAACACCCACATGAAAGAATCAGTGGTCTCGTCATGAATGAAGGCGAAAGCAATGTGGAAATTTTTACCGGTCGATGCCACCCCTATGATCTCCAACAACGGCAAGTTGTACTTATTTGTTTTGTACGTTGAGTCCAAAATGATAACTTGAGGAAACTTTTGTAACAGAATCACTGATGTTGGGTGCATTAACATGACATGTTTCAAAGTAACATCATCATCTTGAAATTCTTCCCAATGGTGGTAGCTATTGTCATACATCAGTTTGAAGAAATGTTGCATTGGTGTTGCTTCACCCATGTCATCCCTTTTTATTTTCTGTACCAAATTCTGCACTTGACGAAGCGAGCTAACATTATCAGGATCTGTATTATGCAGATGGTTGAGAATTTGCTTCGACTTCATATTGTCTTGTGTAAGTTGTTTAACGACTCCATAATCGTCTTTCAGTGACGTTCTCGATCTGTGCCACTGTCCATACTTAGTAAGTGGGTGGTTGTGTCGACGATTCTCACCAACGTGCACTTTCCAAAGATTACCACCAAGTTGCTGAACTGCAGTAACCTCAAATGGACATCCTATTTTCTTTGAACCGCGTTTTTTTCTTTGACTGGCATCAGCATCTCCAGTTACTCTGGGAGTTCCACTTCTTTCGCAACCAAAACAAACAATTTTCCTTTCATTTCTACTTCTATGCCGCTTAATCATCATATGCATGTTATTGAGATGCCCTGTAAACAGAATCCATTCCCCCACCTGTACTAAACTCTGAAATATTGCTTCTGTAACAAAGCACCCGTTAACATCCGGATAAATTGTTGTTTCATCTATAGGGGAACAATCCTGTAATTATTTAACCATGTGTAAGCAAAATTTAATATTAAAATTAATTCAATTAATCGGCCCAAACAAATAACATAGGCCACAAATAATTATTGTTTAAGCAATTATAATCAACATTTCATAGTAATTAACAAAATGTAAATAATGCAACTATATTAATTCATTTAATAGACCCAAAACTAATAATTATGTAACATAAAAGTTAACAAAGTTAAATTAAGAGGGAAAATAATTATTTAAGCATAATGCACAATGCAATACAAAAAAAAAACAAAGTGTAACATTTAATAAATCACATAAAAAATTTAAGCTAAATTACTTAATAATGCAATGAGTAAAAGTGTAACATTTATTAAGAAATCAAATAAAAATTAAATATTAAGATATTAATAAATATTTAATCATAATGTTATTGAAAGTGTAACATTTTCATAAACCTCAAAATTCTAACTTAATTAACAAACTCAGGGGGTAAATTGCATATTTTAATTCAATTTAACAAAATTAACAATCTCTAGGGGTAAAATGCAAATATACAAACAATTTAACGAAACTAACAAACTCGGGGTGAACGCAATAGTTTCAAAAATAGACAAATACAAGGGTTAAAGTGAAAAAAATTTAGTGCTACATGCGCTGTACAGCGCATAAAATCTTGTACATGCGCCCACCATGCGCATGTACAAGATTTTATGTTGTACTTTTTTTTTTTTAATTCTAAAACCGTGCAACATGCGCTTGTACCATGCGCATGGCATCCTATACATGCGCATGGTACTGGCGCATCTAGCTTTTTTTTTTGTCTATTTAACAGAAATAATTAATCCAAAAAATATACAATTTCGAATCAAATAACGCAAAGCACTTAATTTAATTAACACAAAGTAAAAAACATACATATTAACTGAATAATTTAAACAAAATTACCTCTGAATTGTCTGAACTGGACTCCCCTTCCGAGTTATTAGCAATTATTAGACATTTGGACAAAAAAAATTTAAAGTCTTGAGAGAGAAAGAGAGAGAGAGAGAGAGAGAGTAATTAGAGTGATAGATTGTGGATGAAAAGATGAAAAAAAAAATTTCATCCGTTCCTTTTTAAAAAAAAATTTGAGGGGTCTAAATGTATAATTTAGGGGGGCTATTATATAATTTTTGGGAGCCTAAGTTATAGGGGGGTGATGAAAGTTCGGGCGGCTTTAAATTATCTAAAGGCTAAGTTATAGGGGCATTGTAAAAACTAATAGTTCAGGGAGGCAATTTTAAATGTTCTAAAATTAGGGGGAAACTATATTTAAAGTTTAGTTTTTAAAAATTTTAAAAATAAAATATAGAAAAGGGCAGGTTAGTAATTTCGCCGGGGGGATGCGTTTAGCGCATTAAGGGGGGCTGCGTTTAGCGCCACTCTTTTGGTAAATGATAGTCCTTTGTTAGTCAAAAAGAATCAAAAGTGAACAACAACAAAATCAAGGAAAAATTTTGGGCCATCCCATTTATGAAATTTGAATTCTCTGCCGTACCTCATTTTTGTTTTCATTAGCTCATGTTTTTTTTAAGTAATAAATTGACTATTTGTTTCAAAATTATTCTAGTATATATCAACATATTACGCTTTTTTAAATATATTTTGTGCATCGTCAATGTATTTTGCGATTGTTTGTTAAAAATGTGCATCATTTTGTCACGTCAAGTATAAAGTGTGTATCGTCAAATGTATTTTTATGCTTTTTTTTTGTGTAAGAAATGTGTATCGTCAAATATAATTTTATGCATCGTCAATTATAACATTACTAATTTTATGCATCGTCAAATATAATTTTATGCATCGTCAAATATAATTATAACCCTAATCTGATCTCTAGGTTTAAGAGAAGAGAGAGTATGGGAAATACCCAATTTACCCCTTTTAAATTACTTAAAATTACTTCTCTGTATGTGCTTTAAGCACAAACACATACATATGGGCAACCTTTGGGCCATCCTCCAACTAGGAGGGAAACCCCAACAAATCTCCCCCTCATGACTAGGTCGAGGGATTTGCCATCCCGACAACTAAACGACAAGCTTCAAGCTTCTCCCTTGTTAATGTTTTGGTCAACATGTCCGAGCCATTATCATCGGTATGAATTTTCTCAAGTTCCAATAACTTGGAATTCAAAACGTCTCTAATCCAATGGTATCGAACATCAATGTGCTTCGATCATGCATAAAATGCAGAATTCTTACCAAGGTGGATAGCGCTTTGGCTTCGAATCTCCGTTACCGACTCGGGTCTCTTCCATTTCACCACCGCTTCGATCTTAAGCGGATCCACCGAAATACCATCTCCCGAAACAACATGGCCCAGAAACGAGACCTCCTCGAGCCAAAATGCACACTTGCTGAATTTCGCATATAACTTCTTCTCTCTCAACACCGACAATACGATCCTCAAATGTTTCTCATGCTCCTCCCGGGATTTGGAGTACACAAGAATATCATCAATAAACACCACCACGAAACAGTCTAGATAAGGCAGGAACATCCTATTCATCAAATCCATGAACACCGCCGGTGCATTTGTCAACCCAAATGGCATCATAACAAACTCGAAATGCCCGTATCGAGTTCGAAATGCCGTCTTCGGTATATCCTCCGCCCTAACCTTTAATTGATGGTCACCACTTCGAATATCAAATTTTGAATACACAACTGAGCCCTGTAGTTGGTCAAACAAATCGTCAATGTGTGGCAAGGGATATTTGTTCTTAATAGTCACCTGATTCAGCTCCCGGTAGTCAATACACAATCTCAAGGACCCATCTTTCTTTCTCACAAACAAAACCGGTGCACCCCACGGCGATACACTCGGCCTAATGAAACCCCGATTCAACAAACTCCTCCAACTGTACCTTTAACTCCTTCAATTCTGCCGGTGCCATACGATACGGTGCCTTTGACATCGGAGCGGTACCTGGCAACAATTCAACACAAAATTCCAACTCTCTATCCGGAGGTAAGTCATACTCCGTAGAAAACACATCCGGAAATTCCCGTACAATTGGAACATCCTCCAACATAACAACCTTCTTAGATTTATCAACCACACATGCTAAATACCCGGTGCACCCATGTGACAACAGTTTCCGGGCTTTCAAAGCCGATATCATACGAACACCACCCATGCATTTATCACCCTCAAACATAAATGGAAGCATATGAGGCAATTCAAAGGTGACAGTTTTCTTACGACAATCAACTATGGCATGATGAGTGTGCAACCAATCCATGCCCAAAATAACATCAAAATCACGGATAGGCAACACTACCAAATCCGCAAGCAAAACATGATCATCAATAACAACTTCGCATGCACGATGAACATCAGAAGCAACTAGGCACTCTCCCATCGGAGTAGACACCTCTAACACATAAGACAGCAATTCAGGCATAGTATGCAAGTGGCATACAAAGTGAGATGCAACATAGGAATGTGATGACCCTGGATTTATAAGGACTCGGGCTCGCTCTCTCGAGACAAATAAAGTACCTCCTATCACGTTGGGAGCGTCGGGAACACCCCTCTGATCTAAGGCTAACACTCGACCCTGAACCCTCGGTCGACTGTCGTTGTTCCTCTTCACCCCGTGTTCGATTGTGCACCACCCGAGGTAAACCCCTATTCCTCGAATCCTTTTGGAAATGCCGTCATCACCACACAACAAGCACCTCCTGTTTCATCCAACATCTCTCCTCCGAGTGCCCACCTTCTTGCGAAGTTACAAGTAAACCTCGACTCACCTGTCCCCGGCCTCCCTTGCTGTCCCGTTTGGCTGTCGGTCTAACCACATTCTTCCCTTTGTTAGGAGTCCCACCTGTGTTCTGCCTCTTCCAGTTTTGCTGCGAAAACTGCTGATTACCATCCCTGTTACCCGGCTTACCCCGGTGCTCCTCGATGTCATGTTCAATTTTGTATGCTTTATCCACCGCACTTTGGTAACTCGGTAGATCAAGCGGTAACAGTTGCTTTCTATACTCCGTCCTCAACCCCTTTACAAATCGATATACCTTCTTTTCTTCAGTCGGAATCAAGTGTGAACAATACCGTGCCAATGCCGTGAACCTCGCAGAATACTGTCCCACTGTCAACGTTCCCTGCTCAAGACTCAAAAACTCTACTTCCTTCTTTGCCTGTACCACGTCAGGGACAAAATGGTTCCTGAACTGTCGCAAAAATAGTTCCCAAGTTCGCTCCACACCTTCCTGTACCCAACTCGCTTCAAGTACTCGCCACCAATGTTCCGCGGCATCCTCTAACTTAAAAGCTGCGAATTTAATCTTGTCACCATCTGTACAGTCAATCGCTGCGAAGATCTTCTCAATTGACTCTATCCATCTCTCCGCCTTCATCGGATCCGGCCCCGTCATAGCTCCTTGGCTTCATTTTCAAAACCTCCCTAGTCTCGGTCATAATCCCCGTTGCCCCAGTGGTTGGGCCACCGGTGACCTCCCGTCCCAAACCCGCCATTGCTTGCCTCTAACTCTATATTCGCATGTTCATCTCCATCATCGACTGCATAAATCCCTGTATCACATTTACAATCCCTTCATTCTGATTACCCGGCATCTCAGGCTGTACCCCCGGCTGTCCCGTAGGTTGAACTCTAGGCTGTGTAGGCAGTGGAGTATTATCCTGCTCAGCTGAAGGATTCCCGGCCCCACTCGAGCCACCATCCTCAGTACTAATGACATGTCTAGTCTCAACCATGATGAATCACCTGCAATAAACACTCGACGTTAACGACTTAAACACACAACCAACCCTCCTAAGCCAAAGATTCTCTCCCGGCTAGCTAACTTATGCTCTGATACCAACTGTCGTGACCCGACCCGAGATCCGGTGTGAATCCCGCTCGAGCCGCGAGACAAATGCGGAAAACACGAAAATAGCATCTCAAAAATTTCATTTAAAAGAATGCAAAGTCATGAGAAAACCCTGTAATGCACGTGCAAGTTTTCTTTAAAACCACAAAAATCATTTAAACAATACTAAACCTCGACGGCGAAACAGGCCGGAGAAACAACACGTTAGCTAGCAACAACAACCTCGAGCTAACATGCTCGGTACATATATAAACATATCAGAGTAAGCGGAATTAAAGTTAACAAATATACATACAACCGCACGGCTACCATGCCGGCACAACAAAAGAATACATCATGTAACAATCAAGACATCTACCCAACAAATACATTGTTTAGATAACAAGTACACCCTCGGCCTCACCAAAAGAAAATACTTAGGCACAAGGTGCACTACCAAAAGATGTCGCCCAACGGACCCGAACTCGAACACTACGGATTCCTTGCCGGCGCTTGATCTAAGGAAAACAAATGAAAACAAACGGGGTGAGTTGAAAACTCAATAAGCTACTAATGCAACAATATGGCATGCTAGATGCAAGACATTAAAGATAACAAGTATTCATGTCATCGCAATATCATTTCAATACTAAACGGAAACAGCATGTATTGCACATAGCCAAACAACCCCATACTACACGAGAGAGGCTCGACGATCGCCAACCGTCCCATACCGATTAGAAACCATGACCAACAATCGTTCATATAGGAAGCACATAAGAACTGTAAGTAAACACATTAAAAGGGATACGGTGTCGAGGTACACCTCCGACCAAACCAATACTTTCAACCAACCAACCAATAATATACCAAGTGTAGAGCCGTTGTTGACGTGCTCGAACAAGAAAACCAATAACCAAATACAAACACATGTGAACCATCTTCTGTATTCACGTCGACGGGTGATCTCGGTCCCTACAACCCAAGAATCTACCACGGATATAGCTTACCATGGTTGCGTTTATTCCATACAACAAATGGCGCTATACCCCTACCGCGGCCAACGGTAGGGCGAGGCCCGATGTATTGGCCTTCGACTATTACGTAGCCCCAGCTCACGCAATAATCGAGCGTCAATACACCGCCAACAAATATGCCATGGACTTAACTAAATGCACAAGTAGATGTTTACTCGACATTTAAACGTAAAAGGTCATACTCCAAAGTAGGGAGTATACCACAACAACAACAACGATTGACAATAATATGTATGTCACAAGTGAGCCATAATAATCTCACACCACAAATAACCAACTTACAATAATTACGACAATTTACGTAATATTAAACACACAATCGGTGTAACCAAATTTTCTAATGAATCACTCGAATCATTCAAGTATTCCCCAAATCACACACGTGGTCTCATTGATTATGAAATCCTAACGAACTCCGTTAGAGTCATTTTCGGTTTCTAATGAGTTCGAGTTTACGCGAATTAATCATACCGTAAACTTAACAATTACTACTCATATTTCACAATTCTAACATGTAAACATGAGTCTTTAAACACAACCAAAAAGTCAACCACGAATTTAAAAAGTCAACATAGTCAAACATACTCAAATTTGATGATTTCTAACATATATCATCATCTCACAAGTCTAACATGTATAACAACTTATAGTAGAGGAAGAACAAGGGATAGTAGCTTACTTTCACAACACTACTGGAAACACGCTAATTACTGTCGGAATATTTACTGTCGGAATTTTCCGACAGTAATTACTGTCGGATATGTGGAAATTACGTCGGGATTTCGACGTAATGCTAATTTTTGGCGGGATAAATATTACGCCGGAAATAATCCGACGGAAATATCCGACAGATATCTGTATATTCTCGAATATACCTTTCGTCCGACAGAATTACCGTCGGCCTAGTCCGACAGCAATTTCCGACGGAATTAAGGGAATATTCTTCGAATATTCGTTTTGCATCGTCGTAATTTTGGAGATTAAAATTACTGTCGGATTCCGACAGTAAAATTCCGACAGTATTTCTGACGGAGAATTTCTGTCGGAGTTCTCCGACAGTAAATTCACTACTAGAAACACGCTAATTACTGTCGGAACATTTACTGTCGGAATTTTCCGGCGTAATTACCGTCGGATATTGGAAATTACCTCGGGATTTCCGACGGTAATGTTAATTTTTGGCGGGATAAATTTTACGTCGGAAATAGTCCGACAAGAAATATCCGACGAATACGTATATTCTCGGAATATACCTTTTCGTCCGACAGTAATTACTGTCGGAGTAGTCCGACAGTAATATTCCGACAGTAAATAAGGAATATTTCTTCGAATATTCCTTTTTGCATCGTCAGATTTTTGGAGATTAACATTACTGTCGGATTCCGACAGTAAATGTCCGACAGTATTTCTGACGGAGGTTTTCTGTCGGAGTTATCCGACAGTAAATTGAAAATAAACCCCTAAATCGAACAGCCCTCGATCTGTCTCTCTCGCTTACACTCTCTCTCTCTCTTACACTCTCTCTCTTCCTTCAAGGATCTCCGCGCCTCCGCCGTCCCCCACCGTCACCACCCCCTCCATGTCGCCACCGCCCCTCTAGCCGTGCTCGATCTCTCTCTCAGTTCACTCTCGCCACCGCCCCCTCCACCCCGCCTCGCCACCGTCACCCCTCTCGCTCAAACCCTAGGTATATATATTTTTTTAATTTTTAATTTTTTCTATTTAATTTATGTTTTGTTTTAACTTAGATTTTTAATTAATTTGTTGTTTATATTTTTAAATTTTTTTTTTTGAGTCCGCCGCGCCAGCTCCGTCGCGCCACTGCCGCCGTGCCACCGCCACCCTCTCGCTCTCCTTGCGCCACCGCCACCGCCACCCTCTCTCTCTCTCCCTAGGTAATTTCTAATTTGTTATTAATATAGAGGGTAACAAATTCAGTTTATGTTGATTTTTTGTACAAATTTTATTTATTTATTTATTTAAAGACTATGATTATATGGGTCGAACTCATACTGCATAAGTTGTAAGGAAACATAATAAACTAATTTTTGGTTAATATGATTGATTGCTATATACTTTTGGTAAAGTATTTTTACGAAGAGAAGGTTAGGTGTTCTCCTTTCTTGTTAATTATTTATTCCACCATAGAAAACTTGAGCTTTTTGGTATCTCTTTTTTTGTGCGGTTCTTCTGGACTACTGAATTCCAAAGTTTTGAAGGCCAGAAAGGAACTGATGTTTTCAATTTTTCCTTGGCCGCTGCATTTTATTCCTTTATAGTCAAAATTCAAGAATCTCCTCACCTTGGCTCCTCGTTGCTTAACCCGAGAACAGAAGCTTAATGAACTTTTCATTGGTTATAATACCTCATGTTCTCCTAATCAGAAAGTATATTATTCTGAATGTGAAGAACTAAATCACATGGAAAGGCTACTTAAGAACAGAGAAAGAGGTTGCAATTGATTACTCTTTGGTTATATTTCAGAGTTTCATTACAGATGTCTTTGATAAAAAAGAAGAAGAAGAAGTGAATATTGAGCATCAATATAACCACAGAAGTCTTGCTCAGATCCCTGCTCAACATATGGGATTTAATTTTTTTCCTTTTCAAACTTTCTGTTATGATGCAATAAACAATAACTTTCATTTTAACTTCTATAATTATGGGCATGCTTGTTTAGGTTCCATATTAATTGGTTTAATTTGGTTTTAGAGGAGTTTTAAACTGTGTCCAATTGATTTCCGGCCCTTGGTTAAACTGTGTAATGTCATGTCATATGGTATTTGATCAATTATGTACCTTCATATATATGTAGACATATGCTTGCCCACATTTGTGCAATTTGGAAAGATGATGATTAGGCTTCTTTTTGATGTAATCTGTTTAATTTGACTTTGACTTTTAAGTGGTATCTTGATTGTGATAGTAATGGATATGTGCTTTCTTAATGTTTATTGTTTATCCCAGTGTTGCTTATAAATACTTTTATTCCATGTGAGGTGATGTTCTACCTATGTTTAGACACATGTTGGTGTCTTCCATACAAAACAAAAACATTCACTTAAATATAAAGAAAGAAAATGCATACTAATAGAAACATGGGAATGGGAATTAAAGAGATACTAGTAAAATGAAAAAGGAAAAAATGTTTATATATACTCATAATGGATTAAGTAGTCTCTCCTTTAATTGCGGAGTCTTAAGTACAAAATCATTATTAATTGTTGGGTGTGTGTGGGGCCTCCTAATCATTGTGTTTGTGTTTCATACTTGTAGTAGTAGTAGTAGTATGTTTTTTTATAATGCTAGTAGACTTTTAACTAATTTAAACTCATTTAAAATGCTAGTAGACTTTTAACTAATTCCTTCTTAGACTTCTTAGGTTGTTCAAGTTTAATATGTTGATATTACATATTCTCCATTGAGAGTATTATGTTGATATTCATGCATTAGTTGAACCACTTAATGTGTTTCACTTCCCTTTAGAGATTTAATGTCTCTATTGTATGCCCGTAGCAGGATGGCACGAACTAGGAAGACCGCCAGATGTCGCTATGCATCCGATCTTATTTCAACTCGACACGCATTACGAGAACTTAGAGAACTTGAGGACCAACTGAATGTGGCCCTAGGTGAGACACCCCGAGTGGAGCAAGTGACCCCACCGAACCCTCCTGCACCGACCCAAGACTCCAATAGGAAATGTAATCATTAAGAGTGTGTTACACTCTATGTTTCGACTAGCATGTGTAGTATGTGGTATTGGTATCCAATGATACCGATCCGTTCCGTTGAATGTATTTAGAGTTCAAACTCTTATTATTATTTATGTTGACCTTGTGACTTATTGACGTGAATAGTGCATCACGAGCATGTTAACTTGCAATTCCGTTAGCTTTTTATATTGTCGGCTTGTGATAAAGCTGGTAGTGCAATTATTCATAACAGAGTCCTATGACTCGCGTGACGTCGAGGTGTTGCATTTATTGCACCCTTTGACTCAAGTCTATTCCGTTGATGATAGGATGTAAGCTAATAAATCAACTTTGACTTAAATCAATTAAACATATATTTCATCGATGATCATTCATTAATAAATTATAATATCTGGACACCGCGCGCCGGTGGTTCTTAAAGTTATCAAACTTTAAGAATGGACGTAGAACAAAAGGATATTATTTTTCATTAATGAATTTCGCTTGTTTCTTTACCCTATAAAGTTACATAAATTTCCCTTAATCACAACCTTAAATTCTAAACCCCAACCTAAACCCTAAATTGGACCCTTAAACAACCCTAAACCATATCTAAACCGTATCCAGTTAAAATTAATCAAATATATTTATCTTTAAAAAAATCAAGTTTTTAGAAAATTAGGATGTAAGCTATATAAGAAATCAACTTTGACTTAAATCAATTAAACATATATTTCATCGATGATCATTCATTAATAAATTATAATATCTGGACACCGCGCTTCGGTGGTTCTTAAAGTTATCAAACTTTAAGAATGGTAGAACAAAAGGATATTATTTTTCATTAATGAATTTCGCTTGTTTCTTTACCCTATAAAGTTTCATAAATTTCCCTTAATCACAACCTTAAATTCTAAACCCCAACCTAAACTCTAAATTGGACCCTTAAACAACCCTAAACCATATCTAAACCGTTCCGCTAAAATTAATCAAATATATTTATCTTTAAAAAAATCAAGTTTTTAGAAAATTAGGATGTAAGCTATATAAGAAATCAACTTTGACTTAAATCAATTAAACATATATTTCATCGATGATCATTCATTAATAAATTATAATATCTGGACACCCGCACCGGTGGTTCTTAGAGTTATCAAACTTTAAGAATGGACGGGTAGAACAAAAGGATATTATTTTTCATTAATGAATTTCGCTTGTTTCTTTACCCTATAAAGTTTCGAAATTTCCCTTAATCACAACCTTAAATTCTAAACCCCAACCTAAACCCTAAATTGGACCCTTAAACAACCCTAAACCATATCTAAACCGTATCCAGTTAAAATTAATCAAATATATTTATCTTTAAAAAAATCAAGTTTTTAGAAAATTAGGATGTAAGCTATATAAGAAATCAACTTTGACTTAAATCAATTAAACATATATTTCATCGATGATCATTCATTAATAAATTATAATATCTGGACACCGCCGCACGGTGGTTCTTAGAGTTATCAAACTTTAAGAATGGACGGGTAGAACAAAAGGATATTATTTTTCATTAATGAATTTCGCTTGTTTCTTTACCCTATAAACACTAAACCCTATCTAAACCCCTAAACCCGATCTAAACCCTAAATTCTAAATCATATCTAAACCCTAAACACTCAACTCTATCTAAACCCCCAAAACTCTATATAAACCCTAAACCATGCCTAAACCCTAAATATTATCTAAATCGATCTATCATTATATTCTCGTCATTCCCGGATCTAAAGCCGATCGTCCCAAATTTCCCACATCAATGTAGGTTTATTGATTCAAGATGGGAGATCCTTCAATTGAAGTATCTCTTTCATTCGCCGTGGAGCAATTACTAGATAAAATTTGTGTACGTCGTCGTTAATTATCTCTCGCCGAATTAAGCTTATTTAAGAAGAGGAATTCTTGAAAGCATCCAAGGACAACGGAGATGCTATTCTTTATGTCGTTGATAGCTGTCCGTCCTTTCATAGATCCTACAAATATTGCTCGTGAAGAAGAGTTCTCGGCACTTGGGATGACCTCAAAAGGGTTGAAAACTATTCTTATGCCGAGATGCTACTAAGTTTTGTTAAAGCTTAGTCTTAACTCCATGTAAGGATACTTTGCAATCCTTGTGAGCTCACTCCCAAAGTGCCGAAAACTCTTTTCACCAAAGAATATTTTTAGGCTTCAATGAACGATGGAGAGTGTCAACGACATAGGGAATTACAAAACTCCTTTGTCCTTGGATGCTTTCAAGAATTCCTCTTCTTAAATAATCTTAATTCGGCAGAGATAATTAACGACGACGTACACAAATTTTATCTAGTAATTGCTCCACGGCGAATGAAAGAGGTACTTCAATTGAATGATCTCCCATCTTGAATCCAATAAACCTACATTGATGTGGGAAATTTGGGACGATAGATGACGATGAGATAATATTTAGGGTTTAGTACGGTAAAGCGTGATGTCGACCGATGAATTGTGATTACCGTAATAAGTGTATTTTTCTCATACTAATCATTTGTTGCTTAATAGGAGTTATGTCGATCGACGATCGCAGCTTGGATGTATAATCGGAGGTTGCCGAATCGTAGTGGTATTACGATGAGTTCATTAGAGGTTTGAAGAGTTTTATCGAATTTGCTCTAGCGAACCCCAAATACATGAGTGGTAACAACATAAGGTGTCCATGTGATGGCCGCAAAATCGAAAGTACTTCCCTTCGATGATTGTGAGAAGCACCTTCTCCAAAGACGGGTTTCAAGTTGGGTACAAGCGTGGGTAGCTCACGGTGAGCAAATCGAGTAGTGTCTAGGCCGGAAAGTAACCAGCAGAGGATTCTGTACGTGAACCCGAACCGTAAATACGAGTGTGAACGATGAACCATTTCGTGGTATGGAAGATATGGTTAGGGATGTTGCTGGTCCTCATTTTGACCGGTCGGAGAACGCACGTCAAGAGGAGCCAAATCCCGCAGCCTAGTAAGTTCATTGAAGCTATGGAGTCTCGCAACGGAGAAGTTGTATCCGGCTCGAGCGCACCGCTTTGGAGACGTGGCCGAGTTCCTAAACATCAAGTCGATTGCAATATTAGTCAATCTGGTTTCAATCGTCTTATGAAAGCACCGAAAAAGCTTTGCCGAAAGGGAATAAGATGCCGAGAACTTCTATCGACAAAGAAGATGGTTGGGCATATTGGGTTGAAATATGAGAAGATTGATGCGTGCAAGAATGATTGCATGCTTTTCTACAAGGAAGATTCAAACCCGAAAGAATGTTCCGTGTGTGGCCATGATCGATATAAGCCGAAACGGAGGGCGCTCAAACGCAAGAAGAATGAACCTTATAAGCGGTTGCTTGCCGTTGACTCCGAGATTGCAACGCCTCTACGCGTCTAAAGCTAATTCGAAGCTATGCGTTGGCACAAAGAAAGCCCGCGAGGATGGCGTGTTGACTCATCCGTCGGACGGCTTGGCTTGAAACAATTTGATGCAACCCATCCCGACTTTTGCCGAAGCTAGAAATATCGTTGTGCATATGCGCGGATGGTTTTACTCCTTTCGGGCCTGGGGCGAAGTCCTACTCTTGTTGGCCGGTTATAGCTACCGTGTACAATCTTCCACCGTGGTTGTGTATGAGTGATCCTTATATGTTCTTGTCACTGTTCATACCGGACCGACTAGCCCCGGCAAGAACATTGATGTTTATCTCCGCCCTTTGATTGACGAGTTGAAAATGCTCGGGAAGACGGAGTGGAAACATGGGATGCATTCAAAAAGAAAATTTTAAAATGAAAGCCGCGTTGATGTGGACGGTGAATGACTTCCCCGCTACGGATGTTATCGGGTTGGAGCACACATGGGAAGCTTGCATGTCCTATCGTATGGATGACACTAAGTCGTTCACACTCGAGCACTCTCGTAAACCTTGTTGGTTTGATTGTCATCGTCAATTTCTACCGGATGACCACCCTTTTAGATCACGTAAGCCAATTCACCAAGAATAGGGTTGAGCGTGATGAGGCGCCTAGACGTTTGAGCGGTGAAGCTGTTTATGAAAAGGTGTCTAAACTACGTAAGACCGTGGGGAAGATGTATGCAAAGGATAGACTGCGAGATTTTGGTGTAAAGCATAATTGGACCAAAAGAGTATATTCGGGAGTTGCCTTATTGGAAAGATAATTTGATACGCCATAATCTTGACGTCATGCACATTGAGAAGAATGTGTTTGACAATATTTTTAACACCATTATGGATTGGAGGGCAACTACCAAGGACACACCCAAAGCCCGAATGGACATGAAAGACATATGTAAGCGGCCGCCTTGGAGCTAAAAGAGGTCAATGGTAAAACAGGAAACCCGTCGCTCCATACGTGCTAACCAAGGAACAAAGACTTCTAGTGTTGAAGTGGTTGAAGGGATTGAGGCTTCCAGACGGTTACGCTTCTAACATCGGAAATTGTGTAAATGTAGACGAAGGAAAGGTTCATGGTTTGAAGAGTCATGATTGTCACGTGTTACCGAACAAAGTTACTTCCTATTGCGCTTAGAGACTTGTTGCCCGACAATATATGGATTGCGTTAACCGAGCCGAGTGAATCATTCGAGCGTTATCATCCAAAGACTCGCGGGTTGATGACATGAGAAGACTCGAAGCGAGCATTGTCGTGACGATTTGCAAACTTGAGAAGATCTTTCCTCCGTCTTTTTTGATTCTATGGAGCATTTACCGGTCCACTTGGCATATGAAGCTAGGGTTGGGGGTCCATTCAATACGATGGATGTATCCATTTGAGAGGTAATAACTCGTCTCATAATAATCGTTTTCATGATCTATAACATATTTAAAAGTCGGTTATAGATTGAGTAACATTTTTTAATCCTGTCATTCATTAATGAATTAGGTATCTCGGTCATTTGAAAAGGAAGATGAGAAACAGGCAAAGGTTGAGGCCTCAATATGCGAGGCTATTATTATAGAGGAAATTGTTGCCTTTGCCGCGCAATATTTTCATCCCGATATTGAAACGAGATTGACTCGGGTTGGGCGCAATTACGATGGTGGAGAGCCCGATGTCAATGAGGACATCTCGTATTTAATGCTCCGGTCGGCCACTCGGTAAACCGGTTAAGACTCGAATGCTAAGCAATAAGGAGTATGAAGGCGAGACTCTATATACTCCTTAATTGTCCCGAGGTTGAGGAATATCTCAAGTAAGTTAATTATCAATTTCATTTAATTTTAGATAGTCGTCCGATTCAAATTAAAGTTGCAAGATGCACAAATAACTCGTATAAACTCTAAACCTAATGCAAGATGTTCGAAGATCAAGCCGAGATGATATATCCGACAATTGCGAGATATCGTGACGAGAAAGAGTTTCCGTCGTGGTTACGCAAATATGTAAATATCATTTCCTGGCTCGATTTATATGTAGACCTCTTATTAATGGCTCACCATTAAAAATGTCTATTATGCAATACTTTTCAGGTTTTGGAGCATCCTAATGACCCGCGAGTCGCGAGATTATCTCACATATCCGCAAACCGTTGATGAGAGTTACTATATACAACGGATATTATGTGAATGGCTATGTCTTCCATACAAAGGAATACGGGAGGGAAAACAAACAGATAACCGGTGTCAATCTTAAAGGCAACCTTGACTATTATGGTGTCCTTAAAGAAGTCATCGAGTTACGATATCTCGGGAGGAAAAATATAGTCCTATTCAATTGTGATCGGCGAGACGCCGTGCGAGGTATAAAAAGCACGACTTGTTTGACCTAATCGATGTGAAGCACACGTCTAGACATGCGGGTGATGATGTGTTTATCTTAGCATCACAAGCACAACAAGTCTACATGACACCATACCCTTATCGGCGATGAGAGGGGATGGTGGGCTTTGGAAGACCAAGGCCGAAGCACTATTGATATAGCATATCGGTCGACGACATAACTACGTAATCGTCACTAGAAGGATGTTATCAAGAGGATGAAATGCCCATACCTCCCGTTGTATCTTCGATAGTCATCCAATGGATGAAATGCTCGTGCCTCCCTTGGGCCTGGAGATAGTATTGCCCGTTGATTTGCCACCTCCTTCCCCGTCCGAAGACGAAATCCCGATTATTGAAGGTGATGCAAGAAGACGAGGTAAATGAAGGTGAAGAGGATTGGATGTCCGAGGATGAGACGAAGAAGAACTTGAGTTTTGTAGTAGCGACTCAAACGCCGAGACTGGAGAATCGAGAATGAAGAAAATGCAAACACCGAGAATGAAGACTCGAGTAGTCTTGCAATATGTACCGTTTAGGCTCTTTTATTTTTGTTAGAAAGTAAATGTCATGTGTAGAACGCTATTTGTATGTTACTTGTTATCATGAAGATGAGAGATTTTAATTTATGTTATGTATTTTAACTTAATTGTCATCTAAACTTAGCGTTAATTGTCAACATTAATATACTAATTTATATATAGACATGTCAGAGAGCGGTAGAGGTAGGAGTCTGACACCTAAGGTCCGACTTCTACCTACATGCATTACGGTACACGCTGCAGCCGACTGCTTGGAGCCCGAGGATGCACCCGACTCTCCCCACGAGCCGATGAGCGGGCCGGGTCCTCATCGACTCCAGATCATGGACACGCAGAAGATGGTCGGATTATCGTTACCATCTCCCCTTAAGCGTAAGTAATAATATTTCGCTTTAAAATTTTAATGCTTGTACGACATTGGTTACATGTTAATTGCATATTTGTATAATATATTTGTTTAATATTTGTCGTTTGCGGGCGGGTATCCCGATCCGACCCGCTTCCTTGGACGTATTCTCGAGATGAGGCACGAGGAGGCCACATTACTCTAGCGTGCCTACGGCGACCCGAGATGGTGGGATGATTTTAGGGTAAGGATTCTAAGGATATATAAAATATGTTAATGTTTAATAATTTAATAATTTTTATCAAAGTTTATAATTAATATGTTTAAATTGGTTAAACTTGCCTTCATTATTGTTGGCTGCGCACTCGACGCCGAGGCGCACGAGGCGTTTAGGTTTTGTGCGCGAAGAAGTTCCGCGACCGGATTTATGCATGAAGAAGGCGTGGAGGAGGGTGAGGGCTCCAAATTTCATCGATGATGTCCGCGCCGCAAGTACATTATAATAATATACTTGATTTAATTTCATTCCTTAAATAGATGAGAGATTTTTATATATTGTATCTCTATAACAATTTTAACATTTTCACAGTATACCGAGGGTTGGGATTCCGATGACGCTAGAGCCGCCGCCGATCGCAACAGTAATAGGCCGAGCGGCACGGGGAGGGTGAAGCACACCTCGGGTCGATCAACACCTCCGAGCACCACTTGCGCATGGTAAGGACTTTAATGTGTTGTATTGTAATTAATTAATACATGCTTTAATTGTTTTAGCGGTGCTTTAAATTGTTTTGTTGGGTAGCCATGTGGATGCTATGAAATCCATGGTGGCAGGCACCGATCGGCAAATATGTTGTTTTATAAGGGGTTTGAGTGTAAATGTAGAGTTTTAGAAGGGTTTGAGTGAAATTAGGCCTTTATGAATTCATCAAAACATACATATTATATGTTATTGTTTTACTTATGCTTTAAATTAATTTGTTGGGTAGCCATGTGGATGCTATGAAATCCATGGTGAAAGGGCACCGGTAACAATTAGGTTGTTTTAGAAGGGGATTGGGTGTAAATGTACTATTTTAGAAGGGTTTGA
Organism: Platycodon grandiflorus; assembly: GCA_016624345.1. Lineage (NCBI taxonomy): Eukaryota > Viridiplantae > Streptophyta > Magnoliopsida > Asterales > Campanulaceae > Platycodon > Platycodon grandiflorus. The sequence continues at coordinate 32,984,648 of CM028365.1, read as the reverse complement.
ATGTCAATAGGCGTTTTAGAAGGGTTTGAATGTCAATAGGTGTTTTAGAAGGGTTTGAGTGTAAATAGGCCTTTATGAATTCCTCAACATACATATTATATGTTATTGTTTTACTTATGATTTAAATTGATTTGTTGGGTAGCCATGTGGATGCTATGAAATCCATGGGGTCGGTAACAATTAGGTTGTTTTAGAAGGGTTTGAGTGTCAATAGGTGTTTGAGAAGGGTTTGAATGTCAATAGGCCTTTATGAATTCCTCAAAACATACATATTATATGTTATTGTTTTACTTATGATTTAAATTGATTTGTTGGGTAGCCATGTGGATGCTATGAAATCCATGGTAAATGGTAACAATTAGGTTGTTTTAGAAGGGTTTAAGTGTAAATAGGTTGTTTTAGAAGGGTTTGAGTGTACAAAAGCCTTTATGAAAGGGTTTTTCAGTTTAAATAGGTTGCTTTAGAAGGGTTTGAGTGCAAATAGATTGTTTTTGAAGGTTCTGAGTGTAAATAAGTTGTTTTAGAAGGGGTTTGAGGGTCAATAGACTATTTTATAACGATTTGAGTCTTAATAGGTTGTTATGAGAATGAATTGAGTTCAAATAGGTGTCTTAGTAGGGTTTGAGTGTATATATAGGTCGTTTTTATTGTTTTCTTATAAGTTGATCGTGTTATAGCTTAATATGTGTTCTTTGCTAATTTTAATTCATTATATTTGTAGAATCAATACTACGGTACCGAGGTACCGATGACCGATTTATTTGTCGCGACCCACACCACTCCCGCTCCTCCCGGTGCCGATTCCGATTGTCTTTGTCGATGAGACAGAGAGAGCATTTGTAAGTATTACTTAAAATATTTTAATTCTATTTTGTTTATTAGTTAATGGTAAATGTTAATATTAATGTTTTTATGTTTTTTGTGACACAGAGAGCCTATAAGGACTCTATGTCCACGCAGGTCGCCGAGGGGCTTGTCCAGACGACCCCTGAGGTGCAGACGCCATTTGTCTCCGACATTTGGCATTCGGTCACGCGGAGTCAAGGAAGAAGAGGGAGATCGCCTACGGCTTTGGTGACCACGGCGCCGCTTTAGACCAGCGGATCGACTTCTTCCTCGGCGACCACGTCTTCGGTGCTCGGAACCGGCGGCCTACCGAGCGTGCCCCGCTCGAGAAGACGCAGACTCGAGCATTGCGGCGGCGGTGCAGCGCAGAAGCCGAGGAGGTGCAGCAGACGGCAATGGATGCAGCAGCGGAGGAGGAGGCGCAATGACGCGACAGCGGATGCAGCAGAGGAGCACGAGGCGCAGAGACGCGCGATGCGGCAGCGAGCGAGCCTAGAAAAGGCGACGGCGGTTATGGGGCGAGCCTACTAGGCGTAATATATTTGACCCCCTCCACAGAGACACATTTATTTTAGTCTTTAATATTTTAATTTGTATATATATTAATTTTAATTTAGTTTATGTTTTTAGTTGTTGAATTAGTTTTGTTGCTGTGGTGTGTGTGTGATTTGTGTATATATATAATTGTTATATCGTGCAAAAATAACAAATTTTTAAATTTCAAATTTTATTTTTTTATTTTAATTAAAATTATCGTCGGAAGTTCCGACAATTAATATATTATTTAATAATTATTTATCGACGGAATATCCGACAAGAATTACCGTCGGAATTTCGCGGTACATGCTTGTTCAAGTGTCGATCTTGTCGGATATAGTCCGACGGAATTACTGTCGAATATCCAACATAATTTCGGACGATAATTCGGAGGATCCGACAGAATTAATGACTATCCAACAAGTAATTTCGCGGTAATTGCGTGGAGGATCCGACAGTAATGCGTCGGATATATCCGGCGATTATGCGTCGGATCCTGACGAATTACCGTCGGATGCCGCATCGTCGGAATATAATTACCGTCGAAGATTTACGTCGGAAGCGCGGAGCTCGTCCGACGTAAAATACGTATTTCTTGTCGGAATTTTGAATTACGTCGGAATTCTCCGACGAAATACGTGTTTTCCAGTAGTGCAAGAAAATCTACCCAATGAATTCCCAATCCAAGCTTAGCAATGGATTCCCCAAGTCTTAAGCAGTCCAAAGATGGTGTTGCATGCAAGAATCTATGGTAGGATGAAGAAGGAGATGAATACACACACTAATCTCACTATGCATCTCCCACACAAACTCTCTAGGCTTAAGGAAGAAATGAAGTGTTTTTGGAGTCTCTCTCATGGTGAAGAGTGACTTAAATATGGTCAAAAGGTCAAGCCAAAAGTACAACACTTACAGCCAAAAGTTCAAGGTCTAAAGTCAAGAAAATTACAATTCAGTAATTCTGTTCGTACCACTTCGCACGGCCGTGCCACACTTTGGCACACGGCCGTGCCAAAGTTACTGCCCAATTCTGGACTCTCGGATTAGCCTCGCACGGTCGTGCCCTATGAGGTGCACGGTCGTGCCAAACCCAAAATCTTAAACCCAACATTCTGTTACTCTCGCACGGCCGTGCCATATAAGGCGCACGGTCGTGCGAAGCCTTCCAGTGTAATGAAGTGTTAAAACTCCATTTCTAAGGCAAACAACACAATCCCAAACACATAAAATGAAGCTTTAAATGCATATCAACTCAAATTCATTTAACCATGAAACTCCTAACACATTTTCATATACTAAAAAAGTGTCCAACAAACTCAATTGTAAGTGTAAAAGAATGAGATTTGCACATGAAATGATAGCGTCAAAATGAAAGACATAACATAGGAAGAATGCAAATGATGCAAATGGTGCGGGCGTTACAATAGGACTCGGTCACTATCTGTTCTGCTTTCTTAATATCCTGTATAGTCTGATCCTCCATGAATACGACATCACGACTTCTGATAATCTTATTCTCAACTGGATCATACAGCTTGTAGCCAAAACTCATCTTGACCATACCCTAAAAAGATACACTTCATTGTCTTCATATCAAGCTTAGATCGCTCGTCATTTGGAACATGCACAAATGCCTTACACCTAAAGACTTTCAAGTGATCATAGGAAACATCTTTGCCACTTCAAACCCTGTCTGGAACATCAAATGACAAAGGCACACAAGGTGAGAGATTTAATAAATAAACAACAGTATTTAAAGCCTCACCCCAAAATGACTTAGGCAGTCGTGCATGAGAAAGCAAGCATTTGACTCTTTTGACTAGAGTCCTATTCATTCTTTTGGCCAACCCATTCAACTGAGGAGTTTTTGGTGGAGCCTTTTGATGTTTGATGCCTTGAATCCTGTAGTACTCATCAAAAGAGCCTGAATATTCACCACCATTATCTGTACGGACGCACTTGAGCTTCCTTCTTGCTTGTCTTTCTACCAGTGCTTGAAACAGCTTGAAAACACCTAGAACTTGATCTTTCGATCTCAATGTATAAACCCATACCTTCCTTGAGTAATCATCTATGAAAGTTACAAAGTAGTAGGAACCACCTTTCGACCTTGTCTTCATAGGACCACACACATCTGAATGTACTAGCTCAAGAGGATTCTGCTTCCTTGTAGGTGGACGGCTTCCAATGGAAACTCTGTTTTGTTAATTTTCAGCCAAGCAATATAGACACTTCTTTAAGTGATTATCCTGCAACCCAAGCAACTTATTCTTCTTTTTCAACACTGTTATGCCCTTCTCAGTCATATGAGCCAATCTCGTGTGCTATAACTCGGTAGCTTCTTCACCATTCACAATATTTGCCTCACCACTCAACAGTTTTGCATGCATGACATATAAAGAGGAACACTTCTCTCCTTTTGCCACTACCAAAGAACCCTTGGACAACTTCCAAGTATCATTTTTGAAGGAGCTGCAAAACCCTTCATCATCAAGTCTCTCAACTGAGATCAATTAAATTCAAGCAAAAGTCAAGAACATGCTTCACATTCTTCAGAATTAGTTTCGCTCCAGTATGAGTCTCTAAGCATGCATCTCCAATACCAGCAACTTTGGACAAACCATTGTTACCGACCCTCACTGCCCTGAAATCACCAGGTGTACATGAGCAGAAAAATTCCCTGTGAGATATAGCATGTACTGAATCTCCACTGTCAATTACCCATCTATACTCATCTAATGCTATGTTAACTTCATCAGTATCATATGCAATCAGGAAATCTTCAGTTACATTAACTCGATCTTCTTCAGATTCACTGTCATTTTGCTTGTGTTTATTCTACTTCCTCTCTCTCTTTAACTTCCAGCAATATTTCTTGATATGACCCGTTTTACCGCAGTGATAGCACTCCGTATCTGTAAACATGCCCTTGCCCCGAGACTTGCTTCTACTCTTGCCTTTGCCTTTTGGATCTCTACTTTTGCCTCTCCCTCTTTCAACTCGATCTCTATTTTTGCCTCTCCCCCTTTCAACTGTAACTAGTACATCAAACTGGGAAGAACTTTGGGAAGAAGAACTTTGAGTCTTCCTTCTAATCACTTCATTAAGAACTCCATTCTTGGCATAAGTCAAGGTCATCTCTCCATCTGGAGCAGAATTGCAATGTGATGTACGGAATGTCTCCCAAGAATCCGGTAACGATCCAAGCAAATACAACCCAAGGACCTCATCATCAATTTCAATGTTCATGGATTTCATTTGTTGAACAATTCCAACATACTCATTGATGTGATCAGCTAGAAGTTTTCTCTTTATACTGCAGTTCATCCACTACTTAATCAAGTATATTTTATTATTCCAGTTTCCTTGGCAAAAGATCTTCTAAACTTTTCCATAGAGCCTTAGCATTCACTTCTTCAGCAACATGATTAGAAACATTATCATCAATGAACTGACGAATAAAGGCAGAAACTTGTTCATTCTCAAATTTTCAATCCTCTTTCGACGCAGGTTTATTCGCAGCAAAAACAGGTAGATGCCAACTCTTCACATAAAGCAGATCTTTCATTTTTCTCCTCCACATGTGATAATTAGTTCCATTCAGATTTATCATTTTAATGTTACTCTCCATAATGTTCAAGCTAAACACAAACAACCTTGCTTTGATACCACTTTGTTGGGCAAAGGAACACAAACAATGCAACGGAACCTCTTTGCCCTTTACTTGAACAAACTAATGGAGTAACTAAATGATATCCAAGGCAAACAAGCAACCAAATAATCTGAAAATAAGAACTCAATCACACACAATGCACGCACAAATTCTTACGTGGAAAACCTCCTCAAGGCGAGAAAGAAAAACCACGGGACCGAGTCCAGAAAATTCTTCCACTATCAACGATAATAGGCAATACAGAGAGTCCTCTCTAGATTGAACTAGAGGAATACATCAACCACAATTATCAAGAGTTACAAACCCTTGGCAAACCTCATCAACAGATGATACAAAGAAAAAGAAGAATTCAAGTCAGGATATCACCAAAAAAATAGCCTTGTTGCAGAAGCAATATCTCCTTCTCCAGACTTTAGAACCCGATCTCCACCGTTCAGAAGTTGCAGCTACCTGTCCTGAACGTGTTCCTAAATTTTGAGCTCGATCCAACGGTTAACGAATCCGGAAATGTACTTTTTCTGGGACTGCGCTGTGCTGTGATGGGAATCTCTTTTTCTCCTCTCAAAATTGCGGCTCTCACTCTGTATCTTCTTATTTCCTTCCACCCTTAAACCCTAATCTAATCTCTAGGTTTAAGAGAAGAGAGAGTATGGAAAATACCCAATTTACCCCTTTTAAATTGCTTAAAATTACTTCTTCTCCATATGGGATTTAAGCACAAACACATATGGGCAACCTTAAGGCCATCCTCCAACTAGGAGGGAAACCCCAAAAAACCTATGGTATGTCTGTTACAACACTATAGACTTCTCTTTGGTTCATAAGCATAAAGAGTATACTGACAAACACGTTAGAGGATTTTTGTTAGAAAAATCACTCCGCACCCCTTACGGTTCTTTCTTCTTGACAGATCAAATCAACAACCAGATATTCGAGAATAGGCTATGGTGAGATCGCCAAACGATTTACCAAGCGAACATACAACGATTGAATTCAGCACCCCCGGTACGACAGATTTATTTTGTATCTTCAAAAAGAAAATACATAACATACCAATATTTGTAATAGGTCAATTAATTTTTTTAATCTGTGTGCTGAATCAAACAAGATACTGTTTTAGGAACTGAGGGCGTACATTTCACCGCGATAATATTTTTATTTCCGTTCTTACTTGTTCCCAAAATTATGTATGCCATACCATCTAATATCGGACAAACAAAATTGGACTTCTTGTGTTTATTATTCAATCAAACTCCTCATTCCAACATGATTTTTTGTATTGATTTTATCTTTCTTTTTTTTGATTTTTTTTTATGATGTCGTAAGGGGGCGTGGGAAGGGATCGAACCTGAGACCTCACACTTTGTGAAGTCCCAGCTCTACCACTGGTAATTTGAATCATCTAACGAGAAATAGTCGTACATTTCATTTTGCTTAAGAAACAAAAATGGAAAGTTAACTCCACTCAAGTGGATCTAACGTAGCCCTTTTCTCAAGCCACACTAAAGATACAATTTAGTACTATTTACATTTTTTAACGGAGCGGTCGAGTGTTCAAGTTCTATTAGAGACACCCTGATACTACTCGAGGTCGGGTGTTTAAAGCCTCAATACTACTCGAGCCTCACTACTACTCGAGGTCGGGTGTTTAAAGTCTCACTTGAGGCATCATTTGTTCTAGTAACACTAAATACATCACATAGTCTTAATTGTAGTCATTCAAACACATTAAATAATAAGGATTGGGGTATGATTTATATCTCCTCCAACCTTTTAATATATATATATTTGCCAAGGTGGCTACGAGAAGTGGGACGGTCAAGCTATCTCATTACGGTAAATATTTGTAAACAAGAGCCAAGTTGAAATGCTATATATTTAATTTTTTTGTAAATAAGGTATGTACAATCTCAACAATTATATATATATATATATATATATATATATGTAGTGAACAAAGATACATACTTATTTATCGTATATAACATATGTATATTTTGATCAACATTCTTAAGAAATACTCCCTCCGTTTCACCTAAAGAGTTAACGTTTGAAAAGTTTAATAATTTAATGATATATAAGTAGTATTAAAATTGGTTATAATTACAAAAATATTTTAGCATAGTTAATATGTTTGTACCACATGTAGAGAGTAAAGTTGATAGTTTTATGGAAATTATAGACATAATTTTTTTAAGTGGATTCTTTGAATGAAACATCCCAAAATAGTATAGTTCATCTTTGCCCGAAATGGAGGGAGTAATAGAATTGAACAAATTTTTTGATATTTCAAACTCAACCATCAGTCTAATTTATGTATGAGATGCCCGATAAGTAGTGAATCAAATTGTGCAGAAATGATAATGTATATACTTCTAAATTTTAAATCGGATCCTCTATTTCAAAATGGTGTTCCATCTCCTATTTCAACCATTATATGTGCGCCACATGTGCATAAAAAATCACGGGGTAATTAATGTTGTTTATTCACATGCACATGTGGCGCACATTCAACGGTTAGAATAGGAGATAAAACACCATTTTAGAATAGAGGATCCAATCTGCCTAAATTTTGATACAAGCATATAAGCTCTGAGCTGCTTTTCTGACAATAGCTTGAAATTGCTGTTCTGTCAATAGCTGTTCTAAGAACTGACCCCGCGCTTACGGAAGGTTCACAGACCCAACAACACATTCCGGTTTGAGTAAGGCTAGCTGCAATTTTCTTGGCATACAAGTCTCTAGAATAGTGATTTATGAGATAATTACAAAATAAACCCTATATTAGTTTTGAAATTTCAATTTAAACTATGTAATTTTATTTTTTGTAAATTGAACCTTCACCTATTTATTTTTTAATCAAAACCTTCCGTCAACTTGTTGTTAAAACAAATGACGGAAGACTGATTTAGCAAACCACTTGGATCTTACGTGGAAATGGCGGAAAAATTATTCCAAAAACAACCTTGTACTATTTTTTTATTTCAAAAAAAAAAAAACTTAGCTGTTAACGAATTTTCAAAAATATATTTTAAAAAGAACCTCGTACAATTAATATATTTTCAAAATAAACCCTGATAGTTTCTTTAATATCTTTTCATAATAAACCATGATCTTTGATTATTGAAATAAAAAATTAATAATGAGTTTATTGAAACCAGTTATAATCAATTTAATACCAACCACATTGCTATATATTATTAAATTAATATTTTAAAATATAATTATTTAAATTAATTTTATTTTTTAATAAAATATCTAATATTTTCTAAAATTTTAGAGACAAATGCCTTAATAATATTATTTTCTTTAATGGAACATGAAATGCAAGTTTTGAGCATGATTGACTAAATATATTTATTCTGAAAAAATAAAAATAGAAAAATAATAAGTAAGAATTAATCACTCTCTAAAAGAAAACACGTAACAAACTACAACCTCTATCCCAAAATAATTATCGTTTTAGCAATTCGCACACAGATTTAAAAAGCTTATATTAAGACTGATCTACCCTTATTTAAACTCATTTGTTGTAAATAAGTTGCGTAAGTATTTTTTTTTCTTTCCTCTTAACAACCCTCTTTAATGAGAGTAGTAAATAAGGGTAGTTTTGGTAGATTATAGGAAAATATTTTTTGAAGTTCTATAACGACAATTGTTTTGGAACAAAAAACTTTGCTAAAATAATAATTATTTTGGGACGGGGTAGTAATATTTACAATAAAATTAATTAATTTTATATAATGTGTAATGAATCAAACAAGTAAGTATATTTTTAAGAATAGATGAGTATTGTTTTTTTTTGTATTATTATGAGTTACGAGTAGGAAAACAAAGATCCTCCATAACTGTGGGCTATTTTTTTTTTAGTATTATTCCGTTTTACATAAAAAGTTAGTGTGTGTGTGTGTGTGTGACAGCAATGCATTAAAGTACTTCTTCATTTCCTAAATATTATGGAATAATTGTTATGTTTGATTGGACACACAAATTAAAATAAACTAATTTTATTATGAATATTAATACTCCTTTCGTTCATAAATAATTGTCTTCCTTTCACTTTTTGTCCGTTCTAAAATAATTATCTTGTTTCTAAACCTTTCTTTTAAGGAAAACACTTATGTAGATGAAATAGGTATATAAATACCCATAACCTACAACATTCCAGAGTTTATTTTGAAAATATATTAATTGTACAAGGTTCTTTTAAAATACTTTTTTGAAAATTAACACCAAGGTTTTTTTGAAATAAAAAAATAGTACAAGGTTTTTTTTGGAATAATTTTTTCGCTATTTTCACGTAAGATCCACGTGGTTTGCCAAATCAGTCTTCCGTCATTTGTTTTAACAGCAAGTTGACGGAAGGATTTGATTAAGAAAATAAATAAAAATTAGTGAAGATTCAACATTCCAGGGTTTATGGTTTTGTTGTTCTACTACTACCTAGCTAGCAGGTGCACTTATTCTTTAGAATAGTCATTTATTTGAGTTATGGCTTAATTTGTTGTTCTATTAGCATGTGCACACATGAGTATATTAACAGGGTTGATATGAGTGAGTGCAAGGAGTTCTAATCGCATAACGAAAAGGTTTATATATAGTTCTAGAACACCACGTAACACACTTATGAGGTGCACCACGACCAATAACAACACACTATTGTGTCAAAGTGGTACAAAGCAGATGTTATTATTTTAAGTTATTTTAACACTATAGTGTGTCTCTATTAATCGTAGTGTGTCTCTGTTGATTGTAGTGCATGTATAGGCAAGTCACATGATGCTTCTGGAGCATTAAATCTTTTCTCTTTAATTACTGAAGAGAACAAACCACTATTTCATTGCTTCAAACACAAAGCATATATTTTCCATTAAATGTCAACGAAGATAGTGGAAAGTTTTTGGTAAATGATAGTCCTTTGTTAGTCAAAAAGAATCAAAAGTGAACAACAAAAAAATCAAGGAAAAATTTTGGGCCATCCCATTTATGAAATTTGAATTCGCTGCCGTACCTCATTTTTGTTTTCATTAGCTCAAGTTTTTTTTAAGTAATAAATTGACTATTTGTTCCAAAATTATTCTAGTATCAACATATTACGCTTTTTTAAATATATTTTGTGCATTGTCAATGTATTTTGTGATTGTTTATTAAAAATGTGCATCGTTTTGTCACGTCAAGTATAAAGTGTGCATCGTCAAATGTATTTTTATGTTTTTTTTGTGTAAGAAATGTGTATCATCAAATATAATTCCATGCATCGTCAATTATAACATAACTATTTTTTTATTATATTTTTGTGCATCGTGAAGTGGGTTATTAAGTGTATCGTCAAATGTACTAACTGTAATTTTATACTTTGTTCCCAAATTGCCCCTATTACAATCTATCACAAACTGCCCTGTTATAGATTAGTATTAAAACACCACAAAATGGATGTATTCAAATTTTTACATCGTTAATGGATTTTTTTATGATTTTTTGTGTGTGTAAGAAATGTGCATCGTCAAGTATAATTTTTTGTATCGTTAATTATAATAGTTCTATTTTGCCAATAACACCATGTTTTGTTCAATTAAATGAATCGCGATGCATGAAAACAATTTGTTTATACAAATGTATACAGATTTTGGTCTATTCAGGAAGTTGAAAATAAAAAGTACGTACATGAAACTTCTGCAACTTCGGGGTCTTGTGTTTTCCTTGTTCTGGTGTTATGTTCTGGTTTCGAAGACATTTTTTGCTTGCCTTTTCGCAAATCGTCTGATGTTTCTTTTGATGTTTGTTTTGGGTTTTTAGAATCACGTGATGTTTTAAGTTTTTGGAAGTTTTAGGGTTTTGTGCGATGCATCGTTTTTTTGTGTTTGAAAGTTGTGCATCGTAAGTTTGAAAAAGGTAATTTGTGCATCGTCTAGTGTTGCGATATATTATTTTTGTTTGTGATGCACAGTTTCCTTCCTTGTTTTATATGCATTTTTATGATGCATCGTTTGTTGTTTTGCGATACACGGCGTCCATTGTTCTGTGTTTTTAAAGGGCATAGATGACATTTCGTAACAAAAGTATCTTTTAGCGAATTCAAACAATTATCGTGGACCTTAGCGAATTCAAATTGTCTAAAAACGGACCGGCCCAAATTTTGCCCAAAAATCAATCCAAAGTTGGGCCGCCTTTTCTTGCAGCAGTGTAAAACCGAAAATGGAAAATTTTGATATCATTCCAAGCAAAAAGTTCACTATACTATTTTGGAATGTTCCACTCAAAGAGTTCATTATAAAAAATTATGCCTACAATCTTCATAATACTTTCAACTTTACCCTCCACATGTAGTACAAACATATTAACTATGCTAAAATATTTTTGTAATTATGACTAACTCCAATCCTAGTTATATATCCCTTAATTATTAGACTTTTCAAACGTGTATTCTTTGGTTGGAACGGATAGAGTAAGAGGGTACATTGGCAACAATATGATACAGAATATTTCATATTCACTCCTGAGATTTGATCAAATTTCACTGCCCGTCTAGAGGTTTTGATTAATTCCAGTGTTCCCCCTTTTGTAAACACCATTAGTTTACACCATCACCCAAAGGGTAATTTGATCTCTTATGCCCATTATATAACCAAACACACATGGCTAACATTTACTCCTATTTAATTACACTTTGTTTTCGCTAACAAACTCAAAATAAAAGAACCTCTAATTTCTTAACTGACCCAAGTCGGGACTGGAAAATAATATTATTTTTGATAGTTTATTAATTTACCCAGTATTAATTAAAGAGGTTCTACTGTACTTGTACATTATACCGTTCTTATTTTTATTTTTTTTAATTTCCCACCTCACTTGTACTCTAAATTATATACACTATACAACTCTAATTCCGGACAAACAAAATTTGCGCTCTTACTGAGTGTTTATTATTTAATGGGTTAATTACACCATTAGTCCCTTGACTATTAACTTTTTTACCATTAGTCCCTTAACACATTTTTTTTCAAATTTCAGTCCCTAGAGTACCAAAACTAGACACGCTTAGTCCTTTTGTTCGATGGCATTATAATTTTTCTATTAAGTCAGTCATGTGCCCAACATGTGACTTTGGTTAAGGGCTTTTATGAAATTTCATGTGTAAGATTGTTTGTAATACTTCAACAATTTATTCTTTTCTCTCTCTCTCTCCTCCCCCCCCTACCACCACCACCTCCACCTCCTTGTCCTCCACCTCATTCTCTCCCCTCCCTAACATCTTCATCCCCTTCTACCATCCCAACCCCCAACAATAAAAAATTATACACAACTTTGCTTCTTCATCACAGCAATACACCGGATCCGTCATGTCACCGGCGATTCAAAGAGAAACTTTTTCTATAAACCAAAATTCGAATGAAATGAAATAGAAACGTATAGATCGAAATGAACACAAGGGCAATCGATCAGTTGATCGTTAACAATCCGAACACATTTCATGACTATACAACAGGAAAATGATACAATCAACCGTTTAATTTGATGAAAAAAAATCAGATAAAAAAAAGAGATCGGAGTTGCAGATCGGAAAAAAAAGCCATGGCTGTCGAAGCTCTTTGTTGCTAAGGAGTTGCAGAGAGAAAGATATCGGAGTTGCAGAAAAAAATTGTGCCCCTGCTTTGGTTGATACCGGATGAAGCGAGGGAGACCACCACATCCTCAAGCGTGGCCCCTTCATCCTCTAAGACTAACTCTTTGTCTTCCCTACCGCTGGAGGCCGCAATTACCTCAAACTCTTCTTCTTCCGCGACGGCGCCGCGGACGCTGCGTGGCTCCTCTCTGTGTGGGTCCGGTGGAACGTCCGCTATCTCAAAATCGCTCCTCTCAACCTCCCGTGTACTGGGTTTCGTCCTGTGTTCTTCGTCTTGCAATGTAGAACAAGAAAAACAAGAAGAATTAATCTCATCTTTTCTCAATTTTGACTTGATCAAGGACGTTAATTTGTTCGTTGGAGTGATTGAAGAATGGGGGAGGGGGATCCTAAATTGGTCACATTATGTAATCGGAGTGAGAGATAGTCAGATACAAAATTATTGGCAAACACATATACTGATTAGTTAAGTTGTCATTGTTGTATGCGCACTGGTGATTGGGGGTTTGAATGAGGTGAAAGACAAGGTGGGGGGAAGGTCAGTAACAGAGATGGTAGGAAGAGGATGAAGATGTGGGGTGGGGGGAGGAGAGAGAGAGAGAGAGAGAGAGAGAAAAGAATAAATTGTTTAAGTATTACAAAAAATCTTACACATGAAATTACATAAAAGCCCTTATCCAAAGTTACGTGTTGGGCACATGACTGACTTAAAGAAAAATTTTAACAGCATCCAACAAAAGACTAAGCATGTCTAGTTTTGGTACTCTAGGGACTGAAATTTAAAAAAAAAATTGTTAAGGGACTATTGGTAAAAAAGTTAATAGTCAAGGGACTAATGATGTAATTAATGCTTATTTAATCAAACACTTTAATCCAACATGATTTTCACAAATTTTTGATTTTATCTGATGAATAATGTGACATAGAAAATGGTAGTTTTTCATTTTGCGTATGAAACATGAAAAGAAGGTTAACATCCACTCAGGTGAAGTGAATGAGTGATTATGCATTAACTTGGTTAGTAAAAAGACATTTGCAGTATTAAAAAGTGGGCAAACTACATAAATTGTCCTTGTACTTTTCGGACTTTTTGAGATTCGTCCTAATCCCATGCCATTGGTCCCTAAAACGAGTTTCCTTACGCAATTAGTCCTTCCGTTAATTGTCGTTAATTTTTTTCCATTAAGTAAAATCACGTGCATTTGACGTGATTTTTTAAGGGGTAAAATAGTCATTTTTTAGATATAGTATAGTGACTAATTGTGTAGTTTGTACAATATAACAAAAAGTAATAGGAAAGGTGAGAAAATGCTTTCTTTTCTACTGCCTTGATGTTCTAAAATCATAAGTATATCTCTCTCCTTCTTCAATCCAGACCTTTCTTTTTCCCCTTCTTCCCTCAACTCTTCCCCCAATTTTCTCCTTTTTCCTTTTCAGTTCACACACACAAACCATCTTCGTCTTTCTTCCAAGAAGAATGGTTTCTCTCTCTAAAATTTAAAGAGAGGTTTCTCTCTCTAAAACCCAACTCAATCTTTCTTGGAGACCTTGCTGGCTTGAGACTGATTGTCAATTCAACCCCAAATTGAAGCAAACCATTCGTCACACTGTGAGCACCGGGGTGTCTACACACACCAAATTGCCTTCTTCTTATTCTGGGTATTTGTTACAAAGCACAAGAGGAGGAGGAGCTGACAATGGCAACGGTGGATTAACGGAGTTTGGCATAAGACGTTCCAACATCGACCTTGTAAATGGTAATGTTGGAAAGAGCGACATGTACATTGCCGGCAAATAGGATTTTAATCGTTTTCTGGATTTGGGGGTGTATGACAATATGAGGGGGCCGATTAATGAAATTGCTTTGGTAATGAGCAAATCTTTGACGAAATCGAGGCCGTTCTGGGAAATGAGTAACAATACGAATAATTGATCAGTGGAAATTTGGTGGGTGTGTGAAGGGATGAAGAGAGAGCATATGAGGATGACGTATACGGTGGATGACATGAAATTAAAGAGAGAGAGAGAGAGAGAGAGAGAGAGAGAGAGAGAGAGAGAGAGAGAGAGAGAGAGAGAGGCGGGTTAGGGACATAATTGGGTAGTTAGCGGGTTAGCTCTCTCTCACACCTAGCAAAATCGTTCCCTCCATTAATGTCTTCTCCTGTAACATTGCCAGCCATGGTGGATAGAGGGGAAGGGGGTTGGCATAGAGAAGAATATCCTTTTATAAAGTTTTAAAAAATAAAATTAATAGGGATAGTTTTGTCTATTCAAAGAAAAATTGCACGGACAATTTCACCCCTAGACAAAATCACGTGAGAAGCACGTGATTATATTTAACGGCTAAATAACTAATACGATTGGATGGAAGTACCAATTGCGTTTAACTTGATAAGTAGAAGGACAAAATTTTTGCAAAAAATTGTTAAGGGACGAATCTCAAAAATTCCAAAAAGCATAAGGACCATTTGTGTAGTTTACCCTTAAAGAGCCAATTAAGTTGAAATGTTAAAGACCTTATTATTAATTAAGTTTGAAAATTTCTCGTTAGTTTGACTTCTAGGGTTAGCTAGCAATTCGTTTGTTGCATGTTGATAAGCATGCAAAACCAGTCATACAAGTGCAATGGATTTTTAAGCTCTTGGTGGTTGAGTTTAGCCAGGGCTGAGTCGAGTAGTGGACTGTCAAGTCGACTAGGGTTGATGAGCCGATAAGTAGACCGCCAATCTTAGCACGGATGAATAATTAGTAATGGCTCATATTTGGCTCAAGCTTGAAAGAAAATTAGAGCACCAACCTTAATCTTGGCTTGAGAATTTATCACTCCCCCATCTTTCAAAATAGTCCCTTTTCTCGCACATTTATTATGTCTTAAAGTAATAGAATTTCAATCATTGAAACAATATTAGTAATATTATTAATAATAATTTGTATAAATCCTTGGTTAAAGTCTAAGTGAGACTATTTTTCTGAAAAGGAGGGTTATATTTTTCTCATACTTGACCCAAGCTATGCCGCCTAGCTTGGCCAGAATCTGAACTCGCCATCTCGAGGTTGCATTCTCAAGCTCGGTTTGAAATCGAAAAAAGAGCAAGTTAGACATCCTCAGCTAGAAGAGGAAAAGGAAAGTGGGAACAGTAGGAAAGAGCTGAATTACTTTCGTACATTTTGGCATCAAGCATTTATACAACAACAATATATATATATATATATATATATATATATATATATAGAGAGAGAGAGAGAGAGAGAGAGAGAGAGAGAGAGAGAAAGTAGAATAATGGAATAATTGGTTATGAAATTTCAAACATGACATGCGTTAAATTATTAAACAATTGCAAGAGAAAGAAAGTTTACAAATGTAGGATAGTATTTTTCTTCCAAAAAGAGAATCATCGGCACACTAATTAGTAAGAAAATAATTGATTTTATATAAAAACTTGTAGGTTTTGTAATTTTAATGACGTCTATGTGAGAATGAGATCATCAATCTAAGTATGTTAAGCAAGATAGACAAGCAAGACAGAAAAGGCTGGGGGTATCGAGTGTCATTAGTCCAAAGTCTAAGGGAGTTATTAGTACACTATGTAAAGCTTAGTCAGTTAGTTGGTTATTAGCTGTTAGTAGCAGTTTATCAGAAGTTAATCCTTCTGTGTTGGTTATGTATATATACTTCCATATGGAATATTTGTAAGACAGGAGAAATGAGATTACTTTTTCTCTCAATTTACTTCTTATCAATTTTATCATGGTATCAGAGCCAATCTATATTTCAACACTTTTTTCTCTTCTTTCAACACTTTTTTTCTCTTCTTCTTCTTCCACGAACTCTGTTCTCTCTCTATTTTTCACCACACTCATTATGGAGTATGAAAGTCCAGAAGGAGATCATAACACCAATCATGGTGGACATCAAATCCCTAATGAAGTGGTTGTTGATGCATATGATCTAGATGCTTCAATTCTGCAGTTACATCCTTCACATCCGCTATTTCTTCATCCCAATGACCATCCTGGTATGATTCTAATCACTCAAGTCTTGAATGATTCTGTTAATTTTGGGCAATGGAAGATGTCTTTGATAATTGCCCTCTCTGCAAAGAACAAATTAGGTATGATCGATTAATGGTAGTAACCAAAAACCTTTGCCATAATCGAAGTATTTTACTCAGTAGGAGAGATGTAACCATATGGTGATATCTTGGTTGCTAAATGCTGTTGCTCAAGAAATTAGGGCAAGTATTGTTTATATTGGTACTGCAAAAGATATTTGGGAGGATTTGAATGCATGATATTCATAGAATAATGCTCCAAAAATCTTTCAAATAAGGAAGAGTTTGACTGAGGGCACTCAAGGAACCTCTAGTATATCAACTTATTTCACTAAATTTAGATGTCTTTGGGATGAACTTATAAATGTTGCTAGCATTCCAAAATGTGTGTGTAATTGTGTTTGTGGTGCTGTTCAAAGGCAAGAGGAATATGAACAAGAGCAAAAACTTACACAGTTTCTCTTGGGGTTGAATGATAGCTTTAAAACTACTAGGGGTCAAATAATAATGATGAACCCTCTTCCAGCCTTGAGTAAAGCTGAGAACCTTTTGCTCCAGGAAGAAAGTCAAAGGAAGAATTGTAATATCAACACTGATAATGTCAATATGACAGATCTATCTGCAGATTTACTAAGCAAGATTGGAAACAGAAATTTTAGAGCAAAAACTGGTGGAGGTAGTGGAGTCATTCAGTAAGAGGAAAATTTTGGTGTGATTTCTGTCATGGTGATTCTCATACCAAGGACAGGTGTTTTTACTTACTTGGATACCTTGATTGGCTCAAGATGTATGGAACTAAACCAGATATGTCCAAAATGCCCATGAACAAGAACAAAGTTATGGCTGCAAATGTCTCTAGTGTCAACAACACTGCTGGGGTAAAAACTGAAGATTGCAATTCACATCCATTGAATGATCTCACTCCTTCACAGCAACAACAATTAATGCAACTTCTTGTCAACACTACTACTGTGGCTGATAATCCTGAGTCACATATTGCAGGTACATTTGTAAGGTTTTCTAATTTTGTCAACTTAAGCTATTGTTAAGTTACCAACAGATCTAAAAGCTTAAGCTGATAGATAGGGACCCAACAATGTGTAACGCCCGCAACATTTGCATCGTTATATCGCATATAATTTCGTGTGTACTTTTTGCATATCTCATATCGTCATTTGCATCATTTTACCGAGAATGATTACATGTGTTTCGTGTGCCATATAATTGCTTGAAGCCTTGTAATTTATCGTACTTAAAACTTGTTACAAGCGAGGAGTGATTGGACCTAGGAAAGAGGGGAAAACAAACTGTATTTGGACCTAATAGCCTTGGCACGACCGTGCAGTTATGTTGGCACGGCCGTGCGAGAGATTCCAGAATGCCAGAGTTGAATTTTAAGCTTGGCACGACCGTGCAGCCTAGTTGGCACGGCCGTGCGAAGCCACCCAGATTCCAGACTTAGCCATATAAGTTTGGCACGACCGTGCAGCCAAGTTGGCACGGCCGTGCGACGTTGGCACGACCGTGCAGCTTGTCAGCACGTGCGCGCAAAAGTTCAATAAGTGGCCAGCAGCGCGCCACGTCAGCAGACCGAAAACACTCTCTCTCTCAGCCACTTAAATGAACCAAAGAGAGTTTAAACACTCTCATTTTCACCCCATCTTGCCTTAGAACATAGAGAGAGAAAGGAGAGGGTTTAGAGAGAGAAAGTGGAGACATTGTGAGTTTGTGGAAGAATCTCGACGATCCGACCACACCATCGCGAAGGGCTTGCCGAGGGGAAGCTTTTCTACCGATTAGATTTTCGTTTCTTTTCACTTTTCCGACGAGAGGTAAGCTACTACCCCCTCTTCTTCTCGTTTTATGTCTTTTATGGCATCCTAGACTTTCATTACGTAAAGTTACCATGCTAGATACGTGTATATGTGATTCTTGCCATAAATGCCATTTTTGGACTTGTAAAGTATGTTGCTAATTGTTCTATGATGTTGGAAAACTCGATATTGGGCGATAATATGCTAGGATTAAAGTGCAAGATCATTTTCGTAACTCGTCATCATTAGTAACCTAAAATGACTCTAACGGAGTCGGTTAGGGTGCGATAATTAATGTGACCACGTGTGTGTTTTGTGAGCTCTTTGGATGCTCGAGAGACCCGTTGGGGGATTGGTTACGCGATACACGTATATTGGTATTGTGTTAAGTTGATGTTGGTATTATATGGCTATGTGTACTAGAATTATTGGTGTATATTAGCATGTTTTTGTGGGTGTCGTTATACTCCCTACTTTGGAGTATAATGCTTTTATTTAATGTTAAGTAAATATTACTTGAACATTTGGTTGATTAGTTAATGTGTCGAGTAAACATCTACTTGAGCATTGTTTAAGTCCATGGCATATTTGTTGGAGGTGTATTGACGCTCGGTTATTGCGTGAGCCGGGGCTACGTAATAGCCGAAGGCCAATACTGGCCTCGCCCTACCGTTGGCCGCGGTAGGGGTTATAGCGCTAAGTGTTGTACGGAATAAACGCGACCTTGGTAAGCTATACCGTGATTGTTTCTCGGGTCGTTGGGGACCGAGTCTTCACGTTGACGTGGATACGGAAAACGGTTCACCTTGGTTTTGATTATTGGTTCGATGATCGGGTACGACATCAACGGTTTCTCCATTTGGTATTATTGGTTGGTTGGTTGGAAGTTGGTTTGTCGGAGGTGTACCTCGACGGTATCCTTTTATATGTGTTACATATTGCACCTATGTGAGTTGCATGTTATGTGACTTATGTGATGAATTACTCGATGTGATGATAATTGGAAATGATTATATTATGTTAACCATGTTATACGCAAGTCTTATTCTGTTTGCATCTCGCATGCCATATTGTTGCATTAGTAGCTTATTGAGTTTTATAACTCACCCCGTCCATTGTTTATTGTTTTCCTTAGATCCCGAGCTGCGAGAAACCCCTGATCGTTCGTTGTTGTCCGGCGTCGTCTACGTCATTCTTTTGGTAGTGCTCCTTGAGCCTGGTATTTTCTTTTGGTGAGGCCGAGGGTACATATGTTAAGTAAACATTGTAAAGTTGGGTAGTAGTCCCGTACATGTGGTTTATTCATATTCTTTTGTAGATGCCGACATGGATGTCGGGCTTTGTAAACGTTACTTAACTTTATTATTCCGCGCACTCGATGATATTACATGTTTGGTCCCGAGCCTCTTAACTCGTGGGTTGTTGGTTTTATTATGTGATTGTTTCCGGCCTTTGTATGCCGTGACGTGTTGTTTTGGTTTTAAAATAAACATACACTTGCATTACGGGTTTTATGCATAAAAAGTGATTTTGAAATTGTGCATTTTGTGTCCCGTCTCACGAACCGGACGAGATACCATATAGGATCTTGGGTCGGGTTGTGACAGTTGGTATCAGAGCCTAAGTTAGCTCGCTGGGATTTGGTATCCTTGGCTTAGGTGGGGGTTGGTTGTGTGTGTCTGAGTCGTTAACGACGAGTGTTTATTGCAGGCGAACAGTCATGGTTGAGACTCGAAATGGAGCTGGTTCTAGTAGGGCCGCGGAGGCCGAAAGGGATACCCGTCGAACCGGACCGAACCCATCTCCTAATCAAACTACCGGACAGTCGTCAGAGAGTCCTATGAATCAGAATGAGGCCTTCATGCACACGATGCAGGGGTTTATGCAGACTATGATGGAAATGAATCGACAGACTATGGATATGAATCGACAAGCTATGGATGGACAAGGACAAGTGGGTGGTCAGAGAGTAGTGCAACCGGCCGGGGGAGTCGGGGATAACGACCGCCGATTGGAAAGGTTTTTGAAGATGAAACCGAGGAGCTTCAATGGTGAGCCGGATCCGGAGAAGGCCGAGAGGTGGATTGAGTCGACGGAGAAAGTTTTTGCAGCATTGGGATGCACTGATGAGGAAAAGATTAAGTTCGCCACATTCAAGCTAGAGGATGCGGCTGAACATTGGTGGAAGGTTTTGGAAGCTAGTTGGGTACAAGATCAGACAGTGAGGACATGGGAGCTCTTTTTGCAGCGGTTTCGGAACCAGTTCGTTCCGGATGTGATTCAAGCGAGGAAGGAAGTGGAATTTCTTGGATTGGAGCAAGGGAGTCTATCGATAGCTCAGTATTCTGCAAAATTTATTGAGTTATCTCGATACTGCACACATTTACTACCGACGGAGGAGAAGAAAGTCTACCGTTTTGTGAAGGGATTGAGGACCGAGTACCGGAAGCAACTCATACCACTCGAGTTGGCAAACTATCAGCGGGCAGTGGACAAAGCCTACAGAATTGAGCACGACATTGAGGAGCACCGTACGAAGCAGGGAAACACCAGTGGGAATCAACGGGGTAATACTAGTGGGACTCAACAGTCGGGACAGTCGAGGTGGAGGAATCAGAATAACCGGGGAGCTGACAACAAAGGGAGAAATGATAACCGTAGGGGAGGACAAAATCAGAAAAAGACAGAGAATCGAGGGAACACTGCACAGGGGCAGCGGGCCCAAGGGGTGACATGTACATTTTGTTTGAGGACTGGTCATACGGAAGAGAGATGCTGGAAGAAACAGGGGAAATGTGTCCTCTGTGGTGATAGCACGCACTTCCAGAGGGATTTCCCAAGGAATAAAGGGGTCCAACTGGGAGGTGCGCAACAGAATACGGCGCCAAAAGAGATAACGAGGGTCGCCCTAGAGTCCAGGGGCGTGTCTTCGCCCTAGACCAGAATAGAGTACCCGAAGCCACCAATGTCATAGGAGGTACCTTGTTTGTCTCTAGTGTTAAAGCCCGAGTGCTCATAGATCCAGGATCATCTCATTCATACATTGCATCGCATTTTGCCTGCCATTTGCATCATATGCCTGAATCATTGCCGTATGTGCTTGAGGTGTCTACTCCGATGGGAGAGTGCCAAGTAGCTTCGGATGTTTATCATGATTGTGACGTCATTGTTGATGGCCACCATTTACCTGCTGATTTGGTTGTTTTGCCTATACGGGATTTTGATGTGATTTTGGGTATGGATTGGTTGCATGCACATCATGCCGTGGTTGATTGCCGTAAGAAGTTTGTTACTTTTGATATGCCGAATATGTCGTCTTTTGTGTTTGTTGGTGATAAGTGCATGGGTGGTGTTCGCCTTATTTCGGCTTTGAAAGCCCGTAAGTTACTATCTCGTGGTTGTTCGGGGTATTTGGCCTATGTAGTGGATAAGTCTAAAAGGGTGGTTATGTTGGATGATGTTGCGGTTGTTCGTGAATTTTCGGATGTCTTTTCGGATGATTATGAATTGCCCCCGGATAGAGAGTTGGAATTCTGTATTGAGTTGTTACCGGGTACCGCGCCGATATCGAAAGCACCGTATCGCATGGCGCCGGCCGAGTTGAAGGAATTGAAGATTCAGTTACAGGAACTGCTTGATCGGGGTTTTATTAAACCAAGTGTATCTCCTTGGGGTGCACCGGTGTTATTTGTGCGGAAGAAGGATGGCTCGTTGAGGTTATGTATCGATTACCGGGAGTTGAATCAGGTTACAATTAAGAATAAATACCCACTCCCACACATTGATGATTTGTTTGATCAGCTTCGAGGTTCCGTAGTGTACTCCAAACTCGACCTTAGGAGTGGTTATCATCAGTTAAAGGTTAGAAAGGAAGATGTTCCTAAGACAGCGTTTAGGACTAGATACGGACATTTTGAGTTCGTGGTGATGCCCTTTGGGTTGACCAATGCACCCGCGGTGTTTATGGATTTGATGAATAGGGTGTTCTTGCCGTATCTTGATTGTTTTGTGGTTGTCTTCATCGACGACATTTTGGTGTACTCGAAGTCTCGGGAAGAGTACGAGAAGCACTTAAGGATTGTATTGACGGTTTTGAGGGAAAGAAAGTTGTATGCTAAGTTTAGCAAGTGTGCCTTTTGGTTGGAGGAAGTGACATTTTTGGGACATGTGGTGTCAGGCAAGGGGATTTCGGTTGATCCGACTAAAATTGAGGCCGTGGTGAGTTGGAAGAGACCCGAGACGGTGACGGAGATTCGGAGTTTCTTGGGGTTAGCGGGTTATTATCGGAGGTTTATAGAGGGATTCTCTAAGATTGCAACCCCTTTGACGACTTTGACTCAGAAGAATAAGCCGTTTGTATGGAGTGATAAGTGTGAGGCAAGTTTTCGATCGGGAATTGAAGGAAAAGTTGACTACGGCTCCTATCTTAGCATTGCCAAATGGACATGATGGGTTTGTGATTTATAGCGATGCTTCGAAGGAAGGTTTGGGTTGTGTCTTGATGCAGAATGGAAGGGTCATCGCTTATGCTTCACGGAAGTTGACTCAGTATGAACAGAACTACCCGACACGATCTCGAGTTGGCTGCGATTATTTTTGCTCTTCATAAATGGAAGCATTATTTGTATGGGGCTAAATTTGAGGTATTCACTGATCATAAAAGTCTTAAGTATTTATTTTCACAAAAGGAGTTGAATAATCGGCAGCGTAGGTGGATGGAGCGGTTGAAGGATCATGACTGTACTATCTTATATCACCCGGGAAAGGCCAATGTTGTGGCGGATGCGCTAAGTAGGAAAGCGTATGTTTCATGTTTGATGACTAGGGAATGGAAATGCTGGAGGACATTCGTGATTGGGGTCCTGATGAATCTAGCCATGGGGTGATTTTTGCTAATATTCGGGCTACTCCGGTGTTGTTCCAACGGATTAAGGAGACTCAAGAGAGTGATCCGGAGTTGAAGAGGGTGATTGATGAGTTAGGTGGGGGTAAGACCCCGGATTTTGCTAAGAATAGTGATGGTATCTTGACATTTCGGGGTAGAGTTTGTGTACCGGCGATTGAGGAAGTGAAACGACAAGTGTTAGATGAAGCCCATAAGTCTAAATACACAATTCACCCCGGGAGTACCAAAATGTATCGGGATTTGAAGAAGAATTTTTGGTGGAATGGAATGAAGAGGGAAATTGCCGAGTTTGTGTCGAAGTGTTTGACGTGCCAACGGATTAAAGCGGAGCATCAGAGGCCAGCTGGGTTGTTGCAACCTTTGGAAATTCTGGAATGGAAATGGGAGAATATTGCAATGGATTTTGTGACAGGGTTACCGAGGACTCGACGAGGTCATGATGCGGTTTGGGTTATTGTCGATAGATTGACTAAATCGGCCCATTTCCTTCCCATTGCGATTTCGGATTCGTTGGAGAAGCTTGCTTCATTGTATATTCAGGAGATTGTGAGGTTGCATGGGGTGCCAGTGAGCATTGTATCGGACAGGGATCCGCGGTTTACTTCTCGGTTTTGGCAGTCACTTCAGAGTGCTTTAGGGACGAAGTTGAATTTGAGTACAGCATTTTACCCGCAGACCGATGGACAGTCCGAGAGAACGATTCAAATACTTGAGGATATGTTGAGAGCTTGCTCAATGGACTTTAAGGGAATTTGGGATTCGCATGTGCCATTGATCGAGTTCGCCTACAATAACAGTTATCAGTCGAGTATTGAGATGGCTCCGTATGAGGCACTTTATGGGAGGAAGTGTCGTTCTCCGATTTGTTGGGATGAAGTTGGTGAAGCGAAGTTGTGGGGCCCTGAGATGGTACATGAATCGACGGAGAGTGTAAAAGTTATTAGGGAGAGATTGAAAATGGCCCAGAGCAGACAAAAGAGTTATGCCGACAATAGACGTAGGGATCTTGAATTTGAGGTCGGTGATCACGTGTTTTTGAAGGTTTCACCTCGGATTGGAGTTAAGAGGTTTGGAAAGAAAGGAAAATTGGCCCCGAGGTTTATTGGACCGTTCGAGATCTTGGAAAGAATTGGAAAGTTGGCGTATAGACTTGCATTACCACCATCGATGTCAGGTGTCCATGGTGTATTTCACGTGTCGATGTTGAGGAAGTATTTGACGGATGCCTCACATGTGTTGGAGTATGAGCCGGTGGATTTGACACCCGACCTTTCGTATGTTGAGCAACCGTTTCGAATTTTGGATAGGAAGGAGCAAGTATTGAGGACAAAGACTATACCCCTCGTGAAAGTGTTGTGGAGGAATCACAATGTCGAGGAGGCCACTTGGGAGACTGAGCAGGAGATGCGTGAGAAATATCCCGCACTGTTTGATGGAGTTGGTAAGTAAATTCGCGGACGAATTTATTCTAAGGGGGTGAGGATGTAACGCCCGCAACATTTGCATCGTTATATCGCATATAATTTCGTGTGTACTTTTGCATATCTCATATCGTCATTTGCATCATTTTACCGAGAATGATTACATGTGTTTCGTGTGCCATATAATTGCTTGAAGCCTTGTAATTTATCGTACTTAAAACTTGTTACAAGCGAGGAGTGATTGGACCTAGGAAAGAGGGGAAAACAAACTGTATTTGGACCTAATAGCCTTGGCACGACCGTTTATGTTGGCACGGCCGTGCGAGATTCCGAATGCCGAGTTGAATTTTAAGCTTGGCACGACCGTGCCCTAGTTGGCACGGCCGTGCGAAGCCACCCGCATTCCGACTTAGCCATATAAGGTTGGCACGACCGTGCGGCCAAGTTGGCACGGCCGTGCGAGGTTGGCACGACCGTGCGGCTTGTGCACGGCCGTGCAGCGAAAGTTCAATAAGTGGCCGCAGCGCCACGTCGAGACCGAAAACTCTCTCTCAGCCACTTAAATGAACCAAAGAGAGTTTAAACACTCTCATTTTCACCCCATCTTGCCTTAGAACATAGAGAGAGAAAGGAGAGGGTTTAGAGAGAGAAAGTGGAGACATTGTGAGTTTGTGGAAGAATCTCGACGATCCGACCACACCATCGCGAAGGGCTTGCCGAGGGGAAGCTTTTCTACCGATTAGATTTTCGTTTCTCTTCACTTTTCCGACGAGAGGTAAGCTACTACCCCCCTCTTCTTCTCGTTTTATGTCTTTTATGGCATCCTAGACTTTCATTACGTAAAGTTACCATGCTAGATACGTGTATATGTGATTCTTGCCATAAATGCCATTTTTGGACTTGTAAAGTATGTTGTTAATTGTTCTATGATGTTGGAAAACTCGATATTGGGCGATAATATGCTAGGATTAAAGTGCAAGATCATTTTCGTAACTCGTCATCATTAGTAACCTAAAATGACTCTAACGGAGTCGGTTAGGGTGCGATAATTAATGTGACCACGTGTGTATTTTGTGAGCTCTTTGGATGCTCGAGAGACCCGTTGGGGGATTGGTTACGCGATACACGTATATTGGTATTGTGTTAAGTTGATGTTGGTATTATATGGCTATGTGTACTAGAATTATTGGTGTACATTAGCATGTTATTGTGGGTGTCGTTATACTCCCTACTTTGGAGTATAATGCTTTTATTTAATGTTAAGTAAACATTACTTGAACATTTGGTTGATTAGTTAATGTGTCGAGTAAACATCTACTTGAGCATTGTTTAAGTCCATGGCATATTTGTTGGAGGTGTATTGACGCTCGGTTATTGCGTGAGCCGGGGCTACGTAATAGCCGAAGGCCAATACACTGGGCCTCGCCCTACCGTTGGCCGCGGTAGGGGTTATAGCGCTAAGTGTTGTACGGAATAAACGCGACCTTGGTAAGCTATACCGTGATTGTTTCTCGGGTCGTTGGGGACCGAGTCTTCACGTCGACGTGGATACGGAAAACGGTTCACCTTGGTTTTGATTATTGGTTCGATGATCGGGTACGACATCAACGGTTTCTCCATTTGGTATTATTGGTTGGTTGGTTGGAAGTTGGTTTGTCGGAGGTGTACCTCGACGGTATCCTTTTATATGTGTTACATATTGCACCTATGTGAGTTGCATGTTATGTGACTTATGTGATGAATTACTCGATGTGATGATAATTGGAAATGATTATATTATGTTAACCATGTTATACGCAAGTCTTATTACTGTTTGCATCTCGCATGCCATATTGTTGCATTAGTAGCTTATTGAGTTTTATAACTCACCCCGTCCATTGTTTATTGTTTTCCTTAGATCCCGAGCCTGCGAGAAACCCCCAGTGATCGTTCGTTGTTGTCCGGCGTCGTCTACAGTCATTCTTTTGGTAGTGCTCCTTGAGCCTGGTATTTTCTTTTGGTGAGGCCGAGGGTACATATGTTAAGTAAACATTGTAAAGTTGGGTAGTAGTCCCGCACATGTGGTTTATTCATATTCTTTTGTAGATGCCGACATGGATGTCAGGCTTTTGTAAACGTTACTTAACTTTATTATTCCGCGCACTCTGATGATATTACATGTTTGGTCCCGAGCCTCTTAACTCGTGGGTTGTTGGTTTTATTATGTGATTGTTTCCGGCCTTTGTATGCCGTGACGTGTTGTTTTGGTTTTAAAATAAACATACACTTGCATTACAGGGTTTTATGCATAAAAAGTGATTTTGAAATTGTGCATTTTGTGTCCCGTCTCACGAACCGGACGAGATACCATATAGGATCTTGGGTCGGGTCGTGACACAATGTATATCAATCTCAACACTCCCCCTCACGTGTGACTCGTCCACACTTGGAGAGACGAACAAATATGCACCATTAGGGCATCACAAACCAAACAGAGTGACAACAACATGCACTCACAATATTTCGGGTAACAAATGCAAGCGGGACGACTCGAACCCAAGACCTTGCCAAACCAGAGCTTTGATACCATGTTAAGTTACCAAATCATCTAAAAGCTTAAGCTGATAGATAGGGACCTAACAATGTATATCAATCTCAACAGCTATCTCTCCAATCTTAACCTGTATGCCACTGAGTGGATCATTGACACTGGTGCCACAGATCACATAACCTCTACTTTTTCTCTTCTTGTTAATCCTATTTCTATTGATTCCATTATTCATCTTCTTAATGGCCATACTGCTAGAATTTCACACAAAGGCAAATTCATTCTCACAGAATATATTATTATGCATGATGTCTTGTTTGTTCCTGCCTTCAAATATAACCTTCTATCAGGAAGCAAACTAACTCTTGACAGCCAATTCAATCTTGTTTTTTCTTCTTCTGTATGTCTTTTTCAGGACCAAGCAAAAGGAAACTGAAGGGGATTGGTAAGCTCGTTGGAGGGTTATACAAGTTTATGGTACCTAGGCCCAATTCTATTTCTAATAAAGTCTTAGCAAATAATTCTACAGTATGCAATAGTATTTTAAATTACTCTTCCACCAAAGATCTCAATCTTTGGCATTTGAGACTTGGTTACATTCCAGTTAATTCTTTGAAACATTTAGGTGTTTGTACTATCAAGCAATCTAATTCTATAAGTCCTTGTGATGTATGTCATTTTGCTAAACAAATAAAGCAATCATTTCATGCCAGTGATTCTCATTCTAATACTCAGTTTGCTTTATTACATTGTGATGTTTAGGGCCCTTATAGACATGTCACCTACAATGGATATAATTCTTTTCTTACAATCATTGATGATTATTCAAGAACTTCTTGGACTTTTCTTCTCAAATCCAAAGATCAAGTTTTATCACACCTACAAAATTTCCTTATTATGGTAAAAACTCAATTCAATGCTATTGTCAAAGAGATTAGGTCAAACAATGGTACTGAATTTTTCAATTTTCCATCAATTCTTTTCTTAATTCTCATGGTATTTTCATCAAAGTTCTTGTGTTGCTACTCCCCAACAGAATGGAAGAGCTGAAAGGAAGCATAGGCATTTACTTGAGTTAGCTAGGGCTCTTCGATTTCAGGCTCATCTTCCAATTCATTTATGGGGTGAATGTTTATTGACAGCAACTTATATCATAAACAGACTTCCTAGCACCATTCTTAATTTCAAAACTCCTTTTGAAAGTCTTCTTGGTCACAAACCCTCTTACACTCACATCAAAGTCTTTGGCTGTTTATGTTTTGCTTCCACATTGAGTCACAACAGGGATAAGTTTGGACCAAGAGCCAGAAAATGTATTTTTCTGGGCTATCCCTATGGCAAGAAAGCATACAAATTGTATGATCTTGAAACTCGATAGGTTTTCTGCAGTAGAGATGTTGTAGTTTATGAACTGTTATTGCCTTTCTCTGAAAAACCAGCCTCTTCTACAGATATAAATACTTCATTGTTTCCCACTATGTCTGATATGCCTCTGGATGAGTTACCTACCTTTGAGTACTCTTTACCCTTTATGCTCAATACTTCAGACACTATTTCTCCACTGTGTGATCACAACTCTGAGTTTACCCATGTTCCCATTCCTGATCCAACTCACAACATTATTCCTCTTTCATCTCCAATTTCTAGGTCAGTTAGGACAAGAACAATCCCTGCAAGGTTCAAGGACTTTACTAATCTTCCTTTCAAGATACCAACCTCTAATGCTTCAATTGTGACCAGGTACTCTCCCTACTCTATTGCTAACTTTCTATCATACACACATTTATCTACCTCTTATCAAACTTTTATTGCCAACATTGATTCTTCTTTTGAACCAAAAACATATAATCAGGCTATCAGACATCCTCAATGGTGTAAGGCTATGACTTTAGAATTAGAAGCCCTTGAGAGAAACAAAACTTGGATTCTTCAACCTTTGCCTGATGGGAAGAATGTTGTGGATTGCAAATGGATTTATAAGATTAAACATGAACCAGATGGTACTATAGACAAATACAAAGCAAGGTTGGTTGCCAAAGGATTCACTCAGACAGAGGGTTTGGACTACTTTGAAACTTTTGCACCTGTTGCAAAAATGACAACAGTGAGACTATTGTTAAGTATTGCTGCTATGAAGAACTGGCCTTTGTCTCAAATGGATGTATCAAATGCATTTCTTCCTGGAGATCTCAATGAAGAAGTATTCATGACTCTTCCACCAAGCTACTGTCTTTCTACCAAGTCTGATACACCACTGGTTTGCAAGCTTATGAAGTCTTTATATGGCCTCAAACAGGCACCTAGACAATGGTTTCACAAGTTATCGACTACATTAAAATCCTTTGGCATCACTCAGTCCTTGAATGATCCTAAATTATTCACTCAAGCCACTACTGCTGACTTCACTGCCTTATTGGTTTATGTTGATAACATTGTCATTACAGGCTCCTCTTCCACTGCTATTGATGTTCTTAAAGGGCAATTGCATTCTGTTTTTTCTATAAAAGATCTTGGCCCACTAAAGTATTTTTTAGGTCTTAAAATAGCCAGGAATTCTTCTGGTATCTGTCTTCATCAAAGGAAATATACAATTGACATTATCACAAAAACATGTCTGCATAATGCCAAAGCATCCAGTCTGCCCATAATTCAACACCATGGCCTTACTTCTGATTTAGGGGATTTGTTAACCAATTCAGATCAATATAGAAGGTTAGTTGGAAGATTAATCTACCTCACTATCATAAGGCCTGATATTGCATTTGCTGTCCATGTCTTGAGCCAATTCTTGGCCACTCCCAGACAACCACACTTGGAAGCAGCCTTGAAATTGGTGAGATTTCTCAAGTCCTCTCCTGGTCAAGGGCTATTTTTCTCTTCTACTACAGTTCCTACTTTCTCAGCCTACTGTGATGCAGACTGGGCTGCATGCCCCACTACCCGAAATTAGTTACAGGTTTCTGTGTGTTCCTTGGTTCATCTCTCATTTCCTGGAGGAGCAAGAAGCAACAAACAGTGTCCAAATCTTCAGCAGAATCTGAATATAGAGCCATGACAAGTACTTGTTGTGAATTGACTTGGCTTCTGGCTCTTCTCAAAGATTTCAATCTTTTCAGTCCCACTCCTATTCCTTTTTTCTGTGATAACAAGGCTGTACTCCACATTGCTGCAAATCCTGTGTACCATGAAAGAACTAAGCACATAGACATTGATTGTCATATTGTGCGAAAGAAAATAGCCAGGGGGATGATCTCCACAGCTCACATTGCTTCCTCTGACCAACCAACCGACCTCTTCACAAAGGCTCTTTCCTCTGTTTAGCTCCAACATTTACTTTCCAAGTTGCAAGTGGTTAATTTATTTACCTCTTCCAACTTGAGGGGGGGTATTAAGCAAGATAGACAAGCAAGACAGAAAAGGATGGGGGGTATAGAGTGTCATTAGTCCAAAGTCTAAGGGAGTTATTAGTACGCTATGTAAAGCTTAGTCAGTTAGTTGGTTATTAGCAGTTAATAGCAGTTTATCAGAAGTTAATCCTTCTGTTTTGGTTATGTATATATATATACTTCCATATGGAATATTTGTAAGACAGGAGAAATTATCAGAGATAAAAATCAGACTTGATTTCATTGCGATATCATCTCCAGTATTTATCAATCAGCAGCCTTTAGTTTAGCTAGCATATCTATCAATCACTGTAAATTAGCCCAACATCCTTTCTTTAGTTAGCTTATTCGTTCCGCTGTGATTAAGCTCTCTCCACTGTGATTAAGCTCTCTTGTAGTATATATTGTAACTTACAATACTGGAATAATTGCAAGTCTTCCATTGTTCTGTAAACCTGTTTATGGTATCAGAGCAGGCATAATTTTTTTTTCCCAGTCTCCTCAACCTTGCTTCAATGGCTTCCTCTACCATTCCGAATGCTGCTGACCCAAAAACTCCATTCGTTATTGTTAACCTCACCAATATCCTAAAACTAACAACAACAAATTACTTATCATGGAAGCTTCAAATTGAAGCCACCCTCATTGGATATGGCCTCTTCAAGTTCTTGGATGGTTCCTTCCCGGCACCATCTCCCACCATCACCGTAGAATCAACCACCATCACGAATCCCGCCTATGATACTTGGCTTCGGCAAGAAAAGCTTCTCTTTAGAGATCTTATTGGTACCTTGGAACTTACCCTTGTTCCTCTCATCTCTCGATCCGAAACTTGCAAAGCAGCTTGGGACACCCTTGCCAACACTTTTGCCAAACAATCACGAGGCCATCTAAAATCTATGCGCGACAATCTGAAAGCCATCACCAAAGGCTCTCAATCAATCACAGAATACATGCATGCCATCAAAATGTGCACAGACCAACTAGCCATCCTTGGAGAACCTATGAATCTGGAAGACATTACCGATAAAGTACTTGAACACCTTGACTCTAGCTATCAAGGCGTCATTGATGTAGTTCATGCTCATGATACACCTATTGGGTTTGATGAACTCCATGAAAAATTGCTAAACAGAGAACTTGTCATAAAATCCCAAACCACACCTCCCTTCACCTTCCTGCTTCTGTCCATGCCACCACCACTCGCAACCCACCACCACACGCAACCATCACCCGCAACTTATACTCACCACCACCAGCCAACCCCACCTACCGCCCACAACAATATCACAAAACCAACACCAAATGCCCCAACACAACCAACACCACCAACACGAGTGGGTACCAAGGCAAATGCCAATAGTGTCATACACACGGTCATTCTCTTCAACGCTGCCCCATTTTCCAAGAGCATTTTCCCAATATCCGCCCACCTCCCAGGCCCACCACAAATCAGTTCGCCCCTCAAGCACATGTTGCAACTGCTGGCCAGTCTAACCCCTCATCTCCATGGCTTCTTGATTCGGGTGCCTCTCACCACGTCACTCATGATCTAGGCAATCTCGCCCTTCATCATCCATATGATGGCTCGAAAGAAATAGTCATTGGCAATGGTGCAGGGGTCCCTATCACTCACACTGGTTCTCTCTCACTTCCCACTCCACACAAATTTTTATCTTTGTCAAATGTTCTATGTGCTCTTTCTATGACTCGCAATATTATCTCAATCTCTTAGTTATGTTCTGACAATAACGTTCTAATTGAATTTTCCTCTAATTCCTTTGTTGTGAAGGATCGTCTTACGGGAGCACATCTTCTCAAGGGTCCAACTAAGCATGGCATTTACGAATGGCCATCTTCTACACCTATCCTAGCAT
Organism: Platycodon grandiflorus; assembly: GCA_016624345.1. Classification (NCBI taxonomy): domain Eukaryota; kingdom Viridiplantae; phylum Streptophyta; class Magnoliopsida; order Asterales; family Campanulaceae; genus Platycodon; species Platycodon grandiflorus. The sequence continues at coordinate 32,951,985 of CM028365.1, read as the reverse complement.
TATCTAGCGTCAAAGCATCCGCAATAAATTGGCACCATCGTCTTAGACATCCTTCCCACTCCATCCTTAAAATGTTAATCTCTACTTTTCACCTTAATGTTTCTAGCAATCTTTCCTTATTTTGTAACGCGTGCCAATGCAATAAAAGTCACAAGCTTCCCTTTGGTCAAAATACATTACACTCTTATGCACCTCTTGATCTCATTTACACCGATTTATGGACATCCCCCGTTTATTCTCTTGATGGCTACAAATATTATGTCATTATTGTTGATCATTTCACCAAATACATTTGGTTTTATCCACTTAAAAATAAATCTGACACAAAATTGGTTTTCATTAGGTTCAAAGCCTTGGTTGAAAAGTTTTTTGAAAAACATATCAAAATAATTTTTTCTGACAATGGGGGGGAATATCAAGCTCTAGAAACGCTTCTTACGATTGACGGTGTCTCTCATCTTACATCTCCTCCTCATACTCCTGAGCACAACGGCTACGCTGAACGACGTCATCGTCACATAGCCGAAACGGGTCTCTCCCTTCTTGCTCATGCTAATCTTCCCTTAGAGTTTTGGTCCCATGCTTTCACCACTGCTACATATCTAATCAATCGACTTCCTACTCCTACTCTATCAAATCAATCACCCTTTCATCGTCTCTTTAGATCCCCCCCAAATTATCTAAAACTCCGCAGCTTTGGTTGCCTTTGCTATCCGTGGTTGCGACCTTATACACAACACAAAATAGAACCCAAATCTATTCCTTACATCTTCATCGGTTACTCTAAAACTCAAAGTGCCTACCATTGCTTAGATCCTCTCACACACAAGGTTAATACCTCCCGTCATGTTTGATTCGTTGAAACTGATTTTCCCTATGCTACACTTACCGCTCCAAAGTCCATCTCACCTACACCTTCTCCTGAGCAATGGCGTGCCATGACAATTCCAATTGTTAGGTCCAAGGTTGCTCTATATAGGCTAGAAGGGGGGGGTTGAATAGCCTATGTCCAATTTTTGAAATTGATTCAAAAATCTTACTTCACTAGGGTTTTATAAATTTTGCAGGCGGAAGACTTGTGAAGCACAGACAAGTTGAGAATGGCCGATCTTGGCAGACAAGATCGCAGCTTAACGATTGAAAATTTAGAAATTTAAAGCAACACAATCAAATCACAATCACACACAAATAGACAGAATATTTAATATGGTTCACACTTATAAATAAGTGCTACGTCCACAACCAAAGTGGTCAACTTTGGATTTGAAAATCGTGTACTAAGTTTTTCCACTAGATATTTTACAAACTAAATCTCTAATGGATTGTGTACAAAAATTTTGTTGACCAAGTGTTTGTGTGGGAGAATTGATATCAATAAGATACAATTCTAGTGAGCTATGAAAAGCTAGGTGTTGCAATCAATGAAGAGCTTTTAATGGACTGATCGTCTTAGAGAGAAGCTCTTCAAAGAAGGAAGTACAGATAGGACGTTTAAGCTTTTAATGCACTTGAAGAAGATGAAGAAGATTCAGAGTTGTAGTTGTTGAAGTATGTTCAATGCAGTAATGGAGTCTCCTTTTATATGTAGGAGGAAGCTTGGAGCCGTTGGTAGTCTTCTAATTTGAATTTAAGAGCAATTAATGCTCTACTCTGGTTGTTGACTCGATAGGCCGGCCCGTAGCTTGCGCCTGTCTCCGACACTTTGCTAAAAATAGGCGGTGTGCTTGCAGGAGGAATGTCCTTTTCGAGTGTATGCTAAGAATGGAAACCTTCATTGAATGTGATTTGCAGGTTAACGTTGCATCGAAGTCAATGAAAGCCTCAAATCAGACATGTCTTCGCAGCTTCTCTTATCAGACGTTCTTGAGGTTCTTCAACATTGCTGATGAGGCTTGGCTGATATGAGCTTGTCCGATATCCGAAAGGAAGACTGCTGATGCATAAACTGCCTATTGTGCAGAGGACGTCCGATGTCCTATAGGCTATCTTCTTCAAAGCAATATACAATAAGCAACCCTAAACTATTCAAGCTATGTCTAAGTACAAGTTGCCACTCTAACAGACACGCAGGCCCATTAGTCACCTTGTCTTAGACTTAGGTTATGGATTCAAGCAAATCTAGGCTAATTATGCAACAATCTCCTCCTATTTGCTTGAGTCCATGACCCTACGAATACAATATCAGCTGACCATGTTCAAGTCTAGTAATAACATGCTTGTAAGATTGATATATTAAATAAGCATGCCCTAGATGAACTTACATAAAGGTCATTGTATTCAAGAATTACAAAGTGTTTACAAACAGGAAATTAAGCATCAGACACTTGTAATGAGACTAAGTTTAAAGACATGCAGATAGGCAGAATAGGCAATATAGGACATGTCTTTAAACCAGTGGTTTAAATTTCATGCAATCACATAATAAGCAGTTCATAATAAACATGAAAGTTTTAAAACATAGACATTGTTAATTAAACAAGTTGTTTAATTACAAAGTTTAGTAAAAAGATTATACAAAATATTATCGGCCGGTTCGAGAAGATGACCGAGATGATGCACGACCTTTGCCTTTGCCTGATGAAGATTGCCCATAGCCTCTTGATGCCCATTTAGAGTCAACAGCAGCCTTAAGTCTTGCAATCTCTTCGTTTGCTGCTGCTAGCTCTTCTTTAGTATCGGCCAATTCAGAGGAGAGCTCTTTGTTCTTCTGCTTGAGCAGAGCATTATGCTCAATGAGCTTGGTCTCGCCGATCATTGTTGAGTCCGGCCATCTCCTCCTTCATGGACGCAAGCGAGGCATCAATAAAGCCGAGGCGGTGCTCGCAGTTCTGCGCTCCTTGCGATAGTAAGCCAAGTGCTTGGTCGTGAGATTACGCGTCGCTCGCACGGAGGAGTGAACAGAGCGATTTGCCTGGCGTTGAGAGTGAAGCACAAGCTTGTAGCCAGCTTCAACCATGTCGACGACCTGCATCATCTTAGTGGCGAGGTTGTCCCGGCTTGGTTTCGAAGATGGCGACGTCTTGGAGGAAGAGGCCGAGATCCGGCCGGGGGCGGCCGGCCGAGATGGATCGTAGGGCATCAAGCGGCCTTTGCACCCTTGAAATCTCCATCACTTGGGTCATACACCGCACATGGGTGATGTGAGACCGATCTCGCAGAGAGTTGGTGCGGGGCCTTGGTCGTCAACAGAGATGACCTCAAAATCCTTCAAAAATTTATGGACGGCCTCACAGATAGGTATCGACGAGTCGATGACTTGCGATGGTCCCGCCGGGGGAAGGATGGCGGTGGCTTGGGTAGGTGAGGGTGGAGGATGGGTGGTGGGAGACAGGATTGGCTAGAGGATGAGGGAGAATGGATGGTGGAGGAAATATCAATAGAGGGTGAAGGAAGGCTAGGAAAGATGCGAGGAACAGGGAAGAGCCTTTCTATGTAGATGACATATGAAAGGGGTGAATGAAGAAGGGAGGAGGAGAAAAGAAAGGGGAAAGGCTAGGAGAAAGGAAGAGAAGAGGGATGAGAGGGTTGAAGCCAAGGAAAGTTGTGACTACATCAATGAAGTGTAGACCACGGGGTGAAAAAGGATGGAAGGATGGCGATAATGGTGAAGACCGGGGTTTAGGCGAGAGAGGAAGGGGAGATGTCCGATTTGGTTGGAAGGGGAAGGCCTAGGTCTTTATGGATTGCAACCCATTGGTTGAAGATCATAAGATCTTGAACCGCGAGTTGTGGGAGAAGAAGAGTTGTGACCAGCAGAGGAAGAGGGTCATAGTAGGCACCCCATTGAAAGATGATTTCACCTGACATAGGCCGACAGGAAATCTCTTGGGGTAGTCAAGGGTGGCTAAGAAAGGGTCGAGTCGGCAGGTTGGGTTTAGGCCTGCTGTCTCGGACGCAGAGCCCGCACCTCGGGGTGTAGGTTGGTATAGGGGTTGGTTTTGAGGCGTTTGGGAGGAGGCAGTCGAAGAAGGAGAGATAGGTCGTTTGGAGGATGGTGGTTGAGAAGAGGTGGCAGTGAGAAAGATGGCTCTTGTGTGGTGGTTGTTTGGATGGGAGCAGAGGGAGGAGGTGAGGAAGAAGGTGAGGTGGTAGTGGTAGTAGGCGAGGTGGTGAAGGTGGAGAAGGTGGAGGAGAAGAGGTTTCATCGGCGGTTCCCACAAAATGTACCTTCTTCTTTGCACTCTTTTAAAACGTTTGCCATGCTTGGACTTAGTAGGAGTGGAAGAGGCGAAGTTGGTGATTGAGATGTTGTGGTGGGAACTGTGGAGGAACAATGGAGAACGGTGGTATGGGACGCGGGGGTGTGAGGATGAGACCTTAGGAAGGCCAAATGATTCGTGTGGGTAGGAGGGTTTGTTTGGTTTTGGGTTTGGAGGAATGGGAGGTAGGTTTAGAGGTTTTGGAGAGGTCACCGGTTGGAAGGTTGATGGGTCCTTCTCAACACGCCTTTGAGCGGTGTTTCTGGTTTGTTTGAGTTTTGGGGTGAGAGAGGGAGAGTGTTTAGGCTTTTGGTAGGAGGCTCAAGAGCTCATATGGGTCATGGTCCAGCTGAGGTCAAAATGTTCAGCGGTGCAGCCCCAATGGGTGTAGGCTCCTCCTCTCCGGTAACCCGCGGTGTAGGTGACCTTCCTCTTACCCTTGCCGGCTTGGGTAGAGGGCCACCGATAGCAGCGTGCAGCAGCAGCAGAGCGATAGCGGCAGCAGCAGCCTCACCGCGTTGGTTGTCCTTTGGCCATATCATCCCTATAGCGGGTGATGTTGTTGACCGTGAAGACGTAGGTGTTGGACACCTTGATGAGGTCGTCGAAGCGACCAGCTCATCAATCTCCTCATAACGGCGGAGGATGACATTGATAACCCCGACAAAGGGCCTCTTCATGGACGGGTGAGCTTGGACTTCAAAGAACGCTCGGGACAGCATTGAAAAGATGATCTTTGCCCGGTTGAGTTGCTTGCGAAGGACCAGCTTTGGTCCACATCACCGTTGGGAGGTGAAGATGTCCCTCGAGCCATTTTTGAACAAAATGCTCTTGTCGAGCGAGATGGCCGATATGATAGGGGTTCTCGGGAAGAGGTTCCTAGACATCTCGGAAAACCTCTCGGTTGGGCGACCCCTCATCATCTCCCTGCAAGTGCCGATTCGGCATCGGTCAAGTCCAATTTGCCTTCAACAGGCAGTCCAAGGATTTCTCCAACATCCTTGTAGGTCAACTTGATGTAGTGGCCTCTGATGTAGCCCTTGATATAGCTTAAGTTGACTGGCTCAGAGGCACTAGCTGGAGGAGGAGGCAGAATCATCCTTGTATAGAATTCCTCAGCTAGATAGTTGCTGTAGTGGGTGTCGTTGAGTTGGAACAAGGGGAGAAGGCCACACTCAGCCAAATCTTTTAGCAAGGCATCACTAGCGGATGTGCAAATGATGGAGTCTATGTCGATAGTCATCCCTGGGTGATAGCTTGACCTGGGAAGGGTCCTTATAGGGAGCTCAGCAGCCAATGCAGCCCTGGTTGGCTTTGCAGAGGCGGAAGATGAAGTGGTGGCAGCAGCCTTTGAGGATTTAGACTTTCCCTACATAATCGGCAGATGTGAGAACAGCATATAGGAATCGGCAGATATGCAAGAAACAGCAGATAATCATGCAATCGGCAGATAATAACATAAACAGTCTGTTCGATCAAAACCCAAAATATAGACAAATTGAACCAAAATATAAGAACAGTTCATCATCTGGGTTTTCAAATATCTACTGAGTTTGTCAGATTCAAGCAAACAAACTGATATAAACTGAAAACATAGTACCACAGGAATCTCTACAACACATTTTACACAACATAAGCATGATTCAAGCAACAATCGCAATATAGCACAGTTCATCAATGGCGGACAGTTTTTAAAACCTTAAATTAGGTCAAAGCAAGATCCTAAAACTGGATTTAAATGACTCAAGAAGGTGTAGAAATCCTTACCATTGATGATTTTAAGTAGAGAGACTTGAGATTTTGGAGGTTTGAGAAGATTTGAGCTGGATTACAGATTGGAAGCTTGAGAGGTTTTTGAAAGTTGAAAATGGCGGTTGTTGAGAGTTGTGAAGAGTTACTGTACATTTTACCCTTTTATACCTCGACAGCCACTAAATGGAATTTGATAAAATTTGAAGTCCGCATTTATTACCCGATGAGTCACCGTACGTATGGCGCCCTTAAGTCTTCCTATATTATCGAGTCGCCTATTTTATCGAAGACCGCCGATGTGGAGATAGACACTTACCCAAGGTTGTCTATTTACTCGCAGAGTTGAGATCGGCCGATCACATAGGCGGTTTAATAAAGCAGCTTATAAATAACTTAAAGAATTTGCTAGAAAGGATTAAGGATTGAGGTCAAGCATACCAAGCTCTCCTCTTAAATATGCAAACCTGGTTGAATCAAGTGGTTTTGTGAAGATGTCGCTACCCGATTCTCTGTAGGCACATATTGCATGCCGATGTTACCTTTTTCAACATGATCTTTAAGAAAGTGATATCTCACATCAATGTGCTTTGTTTTGGAGTGCATGACAGATTTTGAGAGATCGAAATTGCCGATGTGTTATCACACATTATAGGACAATCATCGCTTTGATCTCATAGTCCACTAGTTGTTTGATCCACAGGTTGTGAGGCCTACCGCCAGCCTATGTATTCTTCGCTTGTTGAAGTTGAAACAGAGGTTTGCTTCTTCGGCCCATGAGACAAGTCTATTTCCTAAGAATTGACATGTCCCACTTGTGCTTTTCTGTCAACTTTACATGCAGCAAAATCAGCATCGAATAGCCTATAAGATTAAAAGATGAATCTCTAGGATACCGATTCCCAAATTGGGAGTATCTATCGATATCCGATGATTCTTTTGCTTGTAGGTGAGACTCCTTTGGATCGCTTGAAACCTAGCACAAACACAAACAAGAAACATGATATCGTGCCTACTAGCGCTAAGTATAAAAGTGAACCAATCATGCCTCAGAGAGTCATGTCCACTTTCTTGCCCTTCTCATCTTTGTCAAGATGGCGTTAGTAGCCATAGGAGTCAGTTTGCATTCTCAAGACCAAATTTCTTGATGACATCCTTTGCATATTTGGCTTGATTGATGAAGATACCATTTGAACTTTGTTGAATTTGAAGACCAAGGAAAAAGTTGAGCTCTCCCATCATGCTCATCTCAAATTTACTCGCATAAGCTTTTCAAACCTTTTGCAAAGATTTTCATTAGTAGAACCAAAGATAATATCATCAACATATATTTGAACAAGTAAGGAATGACCTTTATGCTTCATAATGAAAAGAGTAGTGTCAATTTGACCTCTTACAAAGCCTTGAGATATCAAGAACTTTGAAAGGGTCTCATACCGCTCTTGGAGCTTGTTTAAGTCCATAAAGGGCTTTCCTTAGCTTGTAGACATCTTCTCTCCTTGAACAGTCTATGAACCCGGTGGTTGCTCAACATAGACTTCTTCTTGAAGTTCTCCATTCGAAATGCACTCTTTACATCCATTTGATAAACTTTGAAGTCCTTGTAAGAGGCATAGGCCAAGAATAATCGATAGCCTCTAATCTTGCAACAGGGCAAATGTCTCATCATAGTCAATACCCTCCTCCCGTCCGTATCCTTGGGCTACCAGCCTTGCCTTGTTTCTTGTAATGTTGCCGTTTTCATCCATTTTGTTTCGAAAACCCACTTTGTGCCAATAACCGCTTGTCCTTTAGGCCTAGGGACTAGTGACCGACTTGGCATCTGTCAAATTGGTTTAGCTCTTCTTGCATAGCTTCCACCCACTTGGATCTTCCGAGCTTCATCAATCTTTTGGGTTCAATGTTAGATACAAATGCAGTAGAATACATGCATTCGTTTCTTGAAGCTTGTCTAGTTTGAACACCAAAGATTAAGATCTCCAATGATTTGAGTGATAGGATGATCTTTTACTTCCCTAACTTCGCAGTTGAACTTGTCCTATTGTATCGGCAGAGTTGGATTCTTGAGAAGTAGAAGTAATTGAAGCTTGGTTTTCTAAAGGGTAGGTTAATTCCAAGGTAGGTTGTATGACTTCGGTGTGGAAGGCAAAGGGGATTCGGGGTTTTGAGTGTTCATTTGTTGGTTCGTTTGAGGATTCTAACACAGTTGACTCTTGGAAGATCTTGTGAAGAAGGAGGATCAGCAGATCGGGATTAGGCCGTTCGCACTGTCTCATATTCATCGAATCATTAGTAACCTTAGGAGCCAAATGTGGCCCAATGAAATCAAATTCATCAAAAGAAACATGTACAGATTCAACAACTCTAAGTGAAGTTTTATTATAAACTCGTATGCTTTTGAAAACTTGGCATATCCGAAAAATTCCTTCATCACTTTTGGATTCAAACTTACCTCTATGTTCTCTACCATTGTAAAGAACATAGCATTTACAACCAAATATTTTAAAGAATCCAATGTTGGGAGTTTCGCCTCTCCATATTTCATATGGAGTTTTGTTATGAAATTTATTTATGATGGACTGTTTTGTGTGAAGCGGCGGTGTTCACGCCTCGCCCGAAATACATAGGCGCTTGGCTTCAATCATTGTCTTTCCCGCTTCAATGAGAGTTCTGTTCTTCCTTTCAAAGAACTCCATTTTGTTGAGGTGTGCCAACCAGAGAAATTGTGACCAATTCCATGGTCATCACAATATTTGGCAACACCATTGTTCTTGAACTCGTTCCATTGTCCGATCGACATCGAGATATCATCCAGCCCGAGTTTGTAGTCTTCAAGAGTTCAAGAATGATGTCATATGCTTCATCTTTGGAGGACATCATTTCTACCCAAGTAAATCTTGAGTAATCATCAACTACCACAAGAGTATACTTGCGCCACCAAGACTTGTAGTAGTTACAGTCCAAACAGATCCATGTGCAAGAGCCGTAGAGGTCAGTTGTTGATAGGCAAGGCTTGCTTTTGAAGGAAGATTTATGTAGTTTGCCCAGTTGACATGCTCTGCAGAGTGTGATTCACTGATATTTTAGGCAAACCGACAACTAGATTGTCTTTTGATAGCTTCTCCAGGTATTTGAAATTGAGATGACTAAGCCTTTTGTGCCACAACCTGTTGTCGTTGATGACCTAGCAACCAAGCAAAGATTTGATTTTCTTCCAACAAAGATTTAGGTCAACAAAGATAGACATTTCCTTTTCGAACCCCGTCAGATAGTTGAACATGTCTCATTGTCCTTTATGAGACATTGACTTGAGGAAAACCGACATGTTAGCCCTTTATCACGTAATTGTGATATGCTTAGCGATTGTGCTTTAAACCTTCAACTAGAGAGACTTTGTTGATGGAGAGATTGCCTCGATTATACTTCCATAACCAATGGTCTTCCTTTTGAGTTATCTCCAAATATGACCGAGGGACCTTTGCTTCAACAATGCTTGAAAGAAGATTTGGATCACCATCATATGCTTTGAGCATCCACTGTCTAGATACCATAGATCTTTCTCTTCTTCATTGACACCATGAAGCATTCCCGAAATATAGACATTTAAGAATATGGTCCCCTTTTATTTTTGGGTCCTCAAGGTTAGCAACCTTTGGGATCCACACTTGTTTAACCTTTGGAGGAGTAAATCCTCTAGATTTAGGTGTGAATCTCGAAGGCATTCATGAATCTCATGACCATGGCATTTGCGAAAGAGCATTTGTGAAATCCTTCAACATGAGTAATGATTTCTTTTTGAGGCTTCTTAATATCGCCAGTCTTTGGAATGATCTTTCTCGATAATTGGCCTATAGGACTTAGGCCGATAATGCCTTTTCTTGTTGATGTTAGGTTTACCATAGGTAGACCTCTTATCAAAAGATTTTGTATTTACAGCACATGTCCTTTAAGCTTTTTATCTGAATTCACTTCTTTTACCCTTTTATAGGCGTGTTGGGATCAGCAGCCTTGCCTTTGACAAATTTAATAGGTTTGAGCCGAGAATTTCTAGACTTGCTATTAGTCATCCCCGTTTTCTTAGGGTGACTAATGGCGGTTTTAGTTGCTCGACTCACTATTAGCAGAGTCATTCGCGATTGCTTTCTTTTGGACTTGTCTTTTGTGTTTTGGGATAAACAAAAGGAACTTTGTTAAAGCCAAGTCCTTGCCTTTGGGAGACTCGCTGGTCATAAGAAACTCCTACAACCAATTCTTCAAAGAATCACTTCGATGTCTCATCCTTTTGAGAACCGAAGAACTACCTACTTTGAACTCACTTTGGAAACCAATACCGCTTTGTCATCTAAAGTTTTCGGTTTGAGAGAATGGTATCAAAGTTTCCTTTAGAGTTATTCCAAGTATTGACAACCTTTTGAAGGTCATCTTTCTCGAATTTATCTTCTTGATGTGTTCAAGTAGGAAGTCCACTTTTTCATCAAAGCTTTGTTCTCTTTTTGCAATTTGATACTTTCACTTGTTGTCTATCAAGATCTTTGATCTTAGACATCAAGGTTGATTTCTCGAGACACTAGTTCATGCTTCTTGGCTAATTTCACATAGGCGCTTTGAATTTTGAAAACTCTTCCAAAGATGTCTTTGTTAGCTTTGATGAGCTCTCCCTTTGATGGTTCATTGAGCTCATCATCATCATCACTGTCATCTTGTTGAAATGGTAGTGACCTCACCGAATCATGTGGTGACTCCTGGCCATAAGGCATATGTTGGCTTCTTCAAAGAAAGTCACAAGAGTCATCCTCATCGTTGTCGGTGTCACACCATGTAGCAGATTGCTTTCATCAATGTCTTCACCACCATCCCTTTTTGTTTTTGAAATTTAGTTTCGGACGTTTCTTATAAAATTCATACTTTGGCTTTGGACATTTAGAGGCAAAATGGCCTGGTTTCCTACAGTTAAAACAAACTAGCTCATTATCCTTTTGATGGTCTGATTTATAAGGAGCGAATTTTTGGTTGAGCAGCTTGTTTTATAAGGAACGGCTTTGTGAGAAGACCGCCTATGTGATGATGGTTTATTAAACCTTTTGAAACGTTGATATTTCTTTACAAACATAGCAAAGGCTTCGTCGAAAGAATATCATCATCTTCACCGGATGTAGAAGGTGTTTCATCGTGTTTTGAACAGAAGGTTCAGACATGGCCGGTAAGGACAAGTTTTTAAAACTCTTTTCCATTTCTTGAGCTTGTTGGATCTCAAGCTCATAAACCGAAAGACTAGCATAAAGGTTTCTAAGAGTCAATTTGTTTAAATCTTTTGACTCTTTCATGGCGTGATTTTAACATGCCATAGACGCCTAGTGCATTTAGAAATCTCATGTTTATTTCTTTCTTTTCATACTTCTTTCCTAATGAATAGCAAGAGTTGACTACCTCATAGAATGTCATAGGCACTTCGCAGAGACTCTTTGGGATCCTTTTGAAGGAGTCAAACTTCGGATGCAGTATATAATTTGTTGTTCTTTGTCTCGCCATCACCTTCAAGATATTCAAGGATGGCTTCCCACATCTCCTTTCCGTGTCCAAGTTGATAATCCGATAAGTACTTATATCAACACTGGTAATGATGTTGATGGCCTTTCCATCCGAGCATCATTCTTTCGTCTTCATCATCCCACTCTTCTTCGGCTTTGGTACTTCAGTGCTTGGATCTACCGCGCCGCTGTATTAGGCTTCATTGGAATTCGGGTCCATCGTGACACATTTCCACAAACGTTTGTCAATTGAGTTCATATGTCTTTTAACTTTATCTTTCCAGATGTCAAAGTGAACTTCATCCAAGACAGACAATGGTTCACGTTTGAGGTTTCCAACATTTGGTGAGCAGCCATGATCTTTAATCTCTCAAGAGGTTAATCTCGGAAAAACTAGTTTTCAAAGAGTTAAGCTCGATACCAATTGTTAGGTCCAAGGTTGCTCTATATAGGCTAGAAGGGGGTTGAATAGCCTATGTCCAATTTTTGAAATTGATTCAAAAATCTTACTTCACTAGGGTTTTATAAATTTTGGGCGGAAGACTTGTGAAGCACAGACAAGTTGAGAATGGCCGATCTTGGCAGACAAGATCGCAGTTCTAATGATTGGAAATTTGAAATTTAAAGCAACACAATCAAATCACAATCACACACAAATAGACAGAATATTTAATATGGTTCACACTTATAAATAAGTGCTACGTCCACAACCAAAGTGGTCAACTTTGGATTTGAAAATCGTGTACTAAGTTTTTCCACTAGATATTTTACAAACTAAATCTCTAATGGATTGTGTACAAAAATTTTGTTGACCAAGTGTTTGTGTGGGAGAATTGATATCAATAAGATACAATTCTAGTGAGCTATGAAAAGCTAGGTGTTGCAATCAATGAAGAGCTTTTAATGGACTGATCGTCTTAGAGAAGCTCTTCAAAGAAGGAAGTACGATAGGACGTTTAAGCTTTTAATGCACTTGAAGAAGATGAAGAAGATTCGAGTTGTAGTTGTTGAAGTATGTTGAATGCAATGGAGTCTCCTTTTATATGTAGGAGGAAGCTTGGAGCCGTTGGTAGTCTTCTAATTTGAATTTAAGAGCAATTAATGCTCTAATCGGTTGTTGACTCGATAGGCCGGCCGTAGCTTGCGTCTGTCTCCCGACACTTTGCTAAAAATAGGCGGTGCTTGCAGGAGGAATGTCCTTTTCGAGTGTATGCTAAGAATGGAAACCTTCATTGAATGTGATTTGCAGTTAACGTTGCATCGAAGTCAATGAAAGCCTCAAATCGGACATGTCTTCGGCAGTTCTCTTATCGACGTTCTTGAGGTTCTTCAACATTGCCGATGAGGCTTGGCCGATATGAGCTTGTCCGATATCCGAAAGGAAGAAGCGATGCATAAATTGCCTATTGTGCAGGACGTCCGATGTCCTATAGGCTATCTTCTTCAAAGCAATATACAATAAGCAACCCTAAACTATTCAAGCTATGTCTAAGTACAAGTTGCCACTCTAACAGACACGCAGGCCCATTAGTCACCTTGTCTTAGACTTAGGTTATGGATTCAAGCAAATCTAGGCTAATTATGCAACACCAATACTTCTAAACCCATCTCCATCTACACATACTGCCCCACCCTCAAATAATACGCCTAGCAGCCCTCCACCGAGCATAGACACAGATCACCAGCCCACCAACTGACTAGCCTGACCAACTACCTCCACCACCACCACCACCCATCGGTATTGTCACTCGAGCCAGAAACAATATTCACAAACCCAATCCCAAATACAACCACCTTACAACTCTTCAACCAAAATCCACTGAACCCACTACTGTTTCTCAAGCTCTCAAAGATCCTTTATGGAAGCAAGCTATGCTTGATGAAATTACCACATTACACAATCTTGGCACTTGGGATTTAGTTTCGCCCGAACATAGTCGAAACCTTGTTAAAAGCAAATGGGTTTTTCGTATTAGTACAATCCTGATGGTAGCATTCAAAGATACAAAGCTCGCCTAGTTGCTAAAGGTATTCAACAACGGCCCGGGATTGACTATACTGAAACCTTTAGTCCTGTTGTCAAGCCCACTACCATCCGCATCTTACTCAGACTTGCAGTGACTAACAACTGGCATCTACGCCAACTTAACATTAATAATGCATTTCTCAATGGCACACTTCATGAGGAAGTATACATATCCCAACCACCCGGCTTTATTGATGTAAACTTTCCCACTCATATATGTGTGCAAACTTTGCAAGGCTATCTATGGCCTCAAACAGGCCCCTCGTGCATGGTACACTGAATTAGCTACTTTTCTCCTTGGCTCCAGCTTCAAACGGTCCACTGCCGATGCATCATTCTTTATTCTTCATTCCTTCACAACCCACATTTATCTTATTGTGTATGTGGATGATATTATTATAACTGGTCCAAATGCTACTAATCTTGATGCTTTTGTTACGAGTTTTTCTACCAGGTTCTCACTAAAAGATCTTGGTACTTTATCCTACTTTCTTGGCGTTGAAGTTAACCCAACCCAAATGGGTCTATTTCTAAGTCAACGGAAGTATATTATGGACCTTCTTGAACGCTTCAACATGCAACACGCAAAGCCCGCTTCCACACCCATGGTTGTCACTCCCTCTCTCTCCTTAATGGCGGGTGACCTCATCGATAATCCGACTGAATATAGGGCAGCAGTCGGGAGTCTCCAATACCTCACTCTTACAAGGTCCGATGTTGCGTTTGCCGTCAATAAATTGTCACAATACATGCATAAGCCACGCACTTCCCACTGGGCAGCTCTTAAGCGCCTCATGCGCTACCTCTATGGCACTATGGACAAAGGGTTCAGTATTGTTCGTGACTCTCCATCTACGCTATATGCCTTCGCCAATACTGATTGGGCTGGGAACAAAGACGACTATACTTCTACCATGGGTCATGTTGTCTTCCTTGGTAAAAATCCTGTCACTTGGAGCTCTAAAAGGCAAAATTCCATAGCCCGTTCATCCACTGAAGCTGAGTATAAAGCTGTTGCATCAACTACTGCTGAACTAATGTGGGTTCAAAATCTTCTCAGTGAGCTTGGCACTCCAGTTACACATACTCCAGTTATATATTGTGATAACCTTGGAGCCACATATCTAAGTGCTAATCCAGTTTTTCACTCCAAGATGAAGCACATAGCTCTAGCTTACTACTTCATTAGGGAACAAGTTCAGAATGGTACTTTACGAGTTACCCATGTTTCTACTGGTGATCAACTTTCTCACAAAGCCATTATCTCGCCCTCGCCTTGAAGTGCTTGTGTCCAAGATCGGCCTCACTGACAGATCGTCCGTCTTGAGGGGGAATATCAGAGATAAAAATCAGACTTGATTTCATTGCGATATCATCTCCAGTATATAACAATCAGCAGCCTTTAGTTTAGCTAGCATATCTATCAATCACTGTAAATCAGCCCAACATCCTTTCTTTAGTTAGCTTATACGTTCCGCTGTGATTAAGCTCTCGCCACTGTGATTAAGCTCTCTTGTAATATATATTGTAACATACAATACTGGAATAATTGCAAGTCTTCCATTATTCTGTAAACCTGTTTAGAAATGATATTACTTTTTCTCTCAATTTACTTCTTATCAATTTTATCAATGTAGCACGTAAATCAAGGATAAAATGATAAAATTAATATTAAAAAAAAATAAATAGACATTTCGTTAAAAGGACTAAAAAAAATTATGAACTTTTTTTAAAAAGGTGCAAGCAACAAATTCAAAGGCCTAAAAAGGCAAGCTCATTTCGTAATAACGAACAAACCGAAACCAACCAAACAAATAAGTGGCTAATTAACACACGGCACGGCGCACGCCCCTCCAACTCCAACGCCAACCCTGCCATGCCATGTTCAATATTTGTACCTCATTCCCCTCCTCAGCTCTCTCTCTTTATTTAATTTTGAAAATAATAATAACAGTAATAATAGATAGCAGTAGTAGACAGTACGGCATTTTCCTTTTTCATCAGAAGCCATAAACATTTCCGCCTTTCCCGACGCCAACATCATCCAGTCCTCCTTAATAAACAACTTTCAGATCATATTGAACCTCAGGGGTAGCGAGTGTAAATTCCTTATTATTAAGGGGTAATTAGAGAGCCTTATGTTAATTAGTTAAAAGCCAACTATATATTAAATTACTCGGTTATTTAGTTACTAGGAAAGCAAGCAGTGTATATTCATTCAGTAATTCACTTCTCTCTCTCCAAAACAATTCTCTCCAGATTAACATTTCCTCTCCAAGAAGATTGTATCAAGATTCATTTAGTTCTTTAATGAAATTCATGGAGTGATTCATCGTCATCCCTCAAGATTAACACTTCCTCTCCAAGATTGTATCAAGATTCATTTAATTCTTTAATGAAATTCATTGAGTGATTCATCGTCATCCCTGATCAAGATTAACACTCCTCCTTTTCAACTGTTCCTCCTCCCTCTACGGTAACACTCTCTCTCTCTCTCTCTCTCTCTGACCGTGAAACCTTGCCACAGTTTAATTTGGGTAATGTTGCGTACGTGATATTTCTCGTAAATAATATACTTACATTTTTATCAACATTTTTGGAAAAAAAATGTGATCAAATTTTTTGAAATTTAATCTATATATATATATATATATATTGCCACAGTTTAATTTGGGTAATGTTGCGTGATATTTGCGATATAACTTATTTGTCGTAAATAATATACTTACATTTTTATCAACATTTTTGGAAAAAAAATGTGATCAAATTTTTTGAAATTTATATATATATATATATATATATATATATATATATTGCCACAGTTTAATTTGGGTAATATTGCGTGATATTTGCGATATAACTTATTTGTCGTAAATAATATACTTATATTTTTATCAACATTTTTGGAAAAAAAATGTGATCAATTTTTTTGAAATTTAATATATATATATATATATATATATATATATATATCAATTTCCGAAAGAATCTTTGAAATAGGGGCATTCTCATTCTAGCTTCCAAATGGGAAAGAGGCAAGTCATTAGCTGAACTAATGGTCTCGCTTCCAAACTATATGGTTGTGACTAAGTGCATCGCCTCTCGAAGAAAAAAAGAGAGAATTGGGGTAGAGGCATCTTTTGGGCTGTGCCCCTCCCTCCAGTCAATATGGACACTCTTAGGAAGGATCTCCCGGAGTGGTTTACGAAGTGGAATGTTCTCGCACGGGCTGTCAAAGGTATAGCACCTAATCAATCAAAGGAAGGGCGTCTCGAAAGGAGTTCTTCTAGCGGATAAGGCTTAGAAAGTGGGAAATGCCGCGCGTGCGCGCCCGTACTCTAATTCACGCGCAAGAAGTACCCCCTGGGGCGAGGGGAAAGGCTTAAGAGTGCATTAAGTACTAAAATGAAGATTTCATGTCACGGCAGGCCCCTACTTTAGGGCTTGATCCACTTATAACTTCCTAAACGGAGCTCTCCCTCTATTCTAGAACAGCTATGACTTTGCTAGAGGTGAACTTAGCGGTAACATACTTTATTCGTTTTTCAACTGAATCTCCATATCCTTGAAAGAGCAAGAGCCTTGAGATTTCAAGTCGGTCTTCAGTACTAGTGTCAGCTGGCAGGTTTGAAGAGGTCTTTCCTGGTCTATCTCCAGACTTGGCCAGATCAGTCGCAGGTGGCATGCATCGTCCACTCTTTTTTAGTATGGGGCTTGTCTTCCGGCTGCGGCTTGTGTATTCCGGAGGAAGAATATTGTCTCAAAAGAGGTAGCGGCAAAGAGGACTGACTACTCACTTTGGTCTTCCTTTTTCGCAGCTAAGAATAGAGTGCGCAGTAGCGCAAACAGAAGAGAAAGTTTGCAAAAAGAGAGAACGCTAGGGAGGGAGAATGGATCTATATTGGTCTAGGCAATGCTTTTAATGCTCGCACAGACGAAATAGAATACCGGATTGTTCCTTAGCCGCTCGTGAATCGAATCCTTCTCGGAAATCGCCACAACGCTGACATCGATCTTTTCATACGTACTAGCTAGACCCGCTGGGAGTACAGGCTCGGAAGAAGGAAGCCGCTTACATGACTTCCACCTCTTACCAACTTCCAATATTAATACTTAATATAGGCATTAGATGGTCGAAAAGAAGGGCGTCGATTGGCCTTCCTTTTTCTTTGGATTCTAGAGCTAGGCACTCAATTCTATATCTTTCACCGAATTTGGAATCCGCTCTTCTCTCTTTCTTTTTCCGTGGAGCGCTAAGAAGCAAGGGATAAAGAGACTGGGGTGGGATCTTAGAGCCCGTTTGTTCGCGCGTTTTGGCCAAAACGCAGGGTTAAAACCCAGCTTATTCCTTAACTTAGCGTTTCAATGCTGCGGTAGAAAACGTTGCGTTTTCAAAACGTAGCTGCGTTTTAAAACGCTGGAATTCTTAGCTTTTTCCCAAAACGGAGATTTTAAAACACAATAAGGAATAAAAAGCAGCGTTTTGACATAATATCTCAAACGCATTTATAAAGAAAAAAGCCGCGTTTTAAATAATCTGCGTTTTAGAAACGCTGCATTTTTAAAATTTTTCAAAACGCTACACCAAACGGGCTCTTAGTCTCAATCCAGACCACTGCATCGGACACAGCAAGCACGATTTGATATTCGGTGTCTGATGGCTCGCAGGCAGGCACCTATTTGTTTGGACAATTTGGGAAATGATCATCCCAGTACTTTGACAGTCAAAAATTAATACCCCCTCGTACCTATTATTTTTATATCATTTCTTATTTTTTACAAAATAAATATGACTTAGTAGCCAATTGAAGCATGAATTATAAAATATTGCTTAAGCAAAATAATAAATACTCCTTTCGTTTTAGGTAAAGAGTTCACTTTTAACTTTTTTGGGTCAACTTAATTAAAGTTTAACCAATACTTTACATAAATTTAGTTGTTTTTAAAAAATTACGATCCATAGTATTCTTAAAGTAGTTTTTAATTAATGAAATTTTATTTCAAAAAACATAATTAAGGTATGTAAAATTTTAATTTGATTTAGTTACATGTTGATTTCTAAAAAATGAAATTGGACTCTGCCTCTCTAGAACGGAGGGAGTGTTTCTTAAATGTCATAATTACTATTTAATTTTAAATTAAATTAAATAATTATCTTATTTGATTAATTTTCAAAAGAATAATATTTTTAATCAAATAATTGATTGAGTGAATTTATGTTAAAAAATGTTGTATACAATGAAGTTTTATAATGAGTAGTACAATATGCCAAAGTTATGTATGGTTCGATTATTCAAAAGTAGAAATATTTTTAATTAAGACCCACCCCTTTTGGTATAACGTTTTAATTTCTAAACGCAACATTTTTAAAATGCAGATTATTTAAAATGCTAATTTTTAAAAACAAAAACAAAATGATGTTTCTTTTCGTTTCTTTTATTTTTCTAATTTTATGCATTATTAAGAAAGTTAATTTTTTTTTTTTTTACTTCTTCTTCCATGATCTCAAATTATTAAGTGTCCCCTATCAATTAATATTTTTACACACAAGTTTTAATATATAAAATATCTCATTCTCTTTGTTATTTCCTTTGATACTCTAAAGTAATTTTGTTTGTTGTTGTGTCAAGTCAATAAGACGACTCGTCTCATTTTCTATCTTACAAACTAATTAAGAGTACTATAGACAGACGTGTAGTTGATTACATGAAAGAAAATCTTCAAAACAAGAAAGAAAGAAAGAAAGATGAGGTTTATTTAGGACACGTACGGCCGGGACATATATAAAAGAATGAGTAATATATATATATATATATATATATATATATATATATATATATATATATATGGGGAAGTATTTAATGGTTACTTTTTTATTTAACCATCAATGATTACTCTCATTTTCAACTATTAGATCAAAAATTAAAGGTTGAGATTTAATGCATTAAATGACTCACCTACTTGCATTAATTGTATTTTCCAACTAACCATTAAATCTCAACCTTTAATTTTTGATCCAATGGTTGAAAATGAGAGTAACCATTGATGGTTAAATAAAAAAATAACCATTAAATACTCCCCCATATATATATATATATATATATATATATATATATATATATATATATATATATACTCACTACAATAACGTTACTACTATACTTTGTTTTGTTTCGTATACTCACTCTCAGCTGAATCTTAATTTATTGCCATAATAGGAATGAATACATATGCTGGAAGTAATTGTTAGTTAAAATTTTTAACAGTTTTCTGCCATATCTATAGTGTTCAATTTCGTAAACATGGTTGCATTTTGTATTAGTAGTTGACTGCTCATTGGGAGCTATGTTTTTTCATATGCATGATGAAATTAATGTCTACCCAATGATCGATACCCCCCACCGAGACCAAAATAAACTTAAAATCAGATACCCCCACGGTAGTGTAGTTGTCGTGATCACCGTAATTCACTTGGCTGTTTAGTCTGCCTTGGTCGAGGAAAAGGTCATTTCTCTTTTCTCCGTGTTTAGGGAAAGCATCTGAGAGTTTGAAACTCATAGGACCAGTTTCCCTAGCTATTAGGAATCACGAACGAGCTTCTCATTCTTCTTCTAGTCCCCTTGCTCGTGCATGGTTCACTCAAACTAAGTTTGAATTAATGCATTTGGAAATACTTACAGCTGAAGACATAGGGGCATATATTGGGATGAAGCAAATATACAGGTTGTCCTTTATCTATTTCCAAAACCATAGCTAGCAGGTTCGTCCTTCGTGCTCGCTCGCTCGCTAGCTAATTTCCAAGTCCCTGCAAGAAGAAACAATCCTATTAATTAGTCCATGCTTAGGTTTATTAGTTTGGTCATTTTGTTTTTGGACAAATGAAAATGAAATGTATCACTGTTTCTTTAATTAGGATGGAGGGAATATATATATATATATATATATATATATATATATATATATATATATATATGTTCTATCTCTTGTTTTAATTGCTAAACTAATTAATATACTCCACTATGCTAGTTACTTAGATTGATGATGTAAAAAAGTAATAGTAGCCTTACTGTGTTGCTTGATTTTGTAGGTGAAATGCCTCCCAAAAACAATTTCAAAGGAAAACAAAGTCCTCAAGCTTTAACCATTGAAGATGTAAACATCAACTATGAAAGTCTACTAGGAACAGGGGGATTTGCCGATGTGTATGAAGGTTCTTATGAAGGTTCTTTTGGATCCGTGACTGTGGCTGTCAAACTGTTTCGGGATAACAAAGACTGGGATTCAATTCAGCACTATAAGGTATAAAATTTTACTCTTCGGCAAACATCATAGATTCTTGTGTTATGTATGTAATATATGCACGAGTAAAAATGTTATTATGTTTTATGTCGTGGAAGCATTTTATATACATTTAATGTTGATTGATCAAATTTTATTTAATTTTTTTTGAGCTAACTACTTTCTGATTAGGCTGAAAAGCATTATTTGATGACGTTGGAGCACAAAAACATCGTTAAATTGATCGGATATGGAAAGAACGATGGAGAGGGCGAAGATATGATGTTTCTTGTGCTGGAGTATCTTCCAAACAAGATCAACCATGATGCGATCAAAGGTAACTTATCAACATTCCTCAAATAGTTTCTGTTTAACTAATTCTTCCATTGGATTATTATGGTGCTGCTTATGTATTATAGAATTTGGAGTGTTATGCATTTAGGTAATTCTGAAACTTTAGTCATTGGTTCTTTATAACCTTAATATTTGTGAAGTCATGTAAGCCCAGATCTTCGTGTAGGTTTTAGAGAACGAAACCTCGTTTCCTTCCTTACCATATCCTCCAAAGAGCCAAGACCTCCCTTTTGTGTTTAGATTTCAGTTTAGTTGGGACTATGTCCAGTCTTTTAAAAAGCCATGTGTATAACAAACGTGATAAAGTAGTACGTACTATCATATTGGTGTGGAGCACAGTAACAAGTAAAAGAGAGTCAGAAATTTCAAGTCGAGCATGAAAAGACAGATTCTAATCATTGGGAGGGCTAAACAGAATTAGTTCACAGTTGTATTGGTTCATCTGCTGTGAAATTATTTACTTATTTTGTAGAGTATGGAGTGTTATGCATTTAGGTTTTTCTACAATTTTGTCTTTGGTTCTTTATAACCTTAATATTTATGAAGTCTTCTCCCCGGGCAAAAAAATAAAGAAAAAGAAAATGTAGAAATAACTGTGACGTCCTATAAAGTTGTAAAGTCATACCACTGCAACATCCCAAATATATATTTCTAATTTTTATTTTTTGACAAGTAAAGAGGTATATATAAACAAAACTGAACACACAAACTCTACAAGAGAATTAGTTGAAGACAGCACCGACTCCATAACACGCAAAAAACAACTACTCATCGTTCTCAAAAGCCCTGCAATTCCTTTCCCTTCATATTATCCAACATAATGCCAAGGAGCAGCATCCTAAATACGACTCCTCCTTTGCTTATAAAGAGACCAACAAAGAAGAGCTCCTTGATTGAGCCTGGCATAACCCACAATAGATGGAACAAATGAGCAGGAAATCCCAGAGCTCCCTAACCACCGAAGAGTGTAGCAAAAATGATTCACTCTCTCTCAATCCCCCTTGCACAAAGAACCAATTAAACATAAATCTTTTTGCAAAAGAAAACATGATTGAATGAGAGAAATCTCTTAAAATGGCATGGACAAATACAACATAGACCAATTGGTGCGACATAATTAAGAAGGGAAACACTATCAATTGCAACTGCAAGGTTAGAAATTGCGGCAAAACAAACCTTATATGGACGACAATCATTAAGAAGGCTTGCTTCCAATTCAGCTTGAATCTGCTTGAACGCTCCTTGAGCTTGTGGTTGCTCAAGTCAATCTTGTACATCAGGAGTAGCAGAGCTTGTAAACGAGCCAATCTCAAGCCAACTATACCCTGGTAGCAAACTCACGAGCTTGCCTGGTGTTCAGCTCACATTTAGTATCACTTTGAAAAGCCTACAGTTAGAATTTTCCTCCAACCGATAAGTTTATCATTTCTATTGAGAGAAAAATAAGCTAGGTTAATTAGCTTCAATTATCACTTACAAGTAAGTTCTCTCCATTGATATGAAAACAAGTCTGACTAGATAACTGCCCAATTATTTGTTTTTTTATGAAACTTCTTCATCCTGCTATCATTTTGACCGTAAACTACATCTAAACTTATTCAAGACACAGAATTAAAATCAAAACGACACAATTCCAGTTACTTCAAATATCTCATTGAATTGCACTGATGTACTCTGTTTTATCAATTTATCTTTTGTAGAAGGGGCAGGCATACTGGAGATCTTAAAACAATCGGCAAATGCACTAGCTTACATCCATGATCATTTCTTGGTTCTGGCAGATTTCAAGGTTAATAACCTTCTGCAAGATGAGGTCTGTGACAAGTAGAAGAAACAATTTCCAAATCATTAACCAATCAAATTAGTGTTGACAATAGCTACATGCCTATATATTTAAACTAATCCACTGCTTATCGTTATTCAGAACAGAAATGTAGTAAAGCTGATCGATTTTGGTGGTATGGTCGAGAATAAAAAGATGGTTGCTGCCCACACGGATGGATACGCTCCCCCCGAGTTCCACAACAAAGGTAAGAAACAAATTCAAACTAAATATAAGATCTGAGATTCAAGGCATTCACTCACTATTAAGACTGTATCAAGTATATATCTACTCACTACGAATACACTTCTGAGAATCCAAAACAATTTTCTCGGCCGAGAGTCCTATCCTCCTCAGCCTTAAAGATAAGACCTTGGCCAAGATCATAAAAACTGCCCACTGAACAGCTTGGCCGAGAGTCCTTTATGTTTGCAACACCCTTTCTATTTAGGAATAGAGCAATAAAGTTGCATCCAGGCTCCTCTCTATATGGCCCTCACTGAAAAATTCATGCAACGCTAGAAGAACCTCGCTTTTAGTGCATCCCAACCATGATAAAAAAAAATGCCAAAAACATACCATCCCCCAGTGCTTTATTCCCTACAGAAGCTGCTAGCGTTCCTCGAACCTCCTCTTCATTAAACAGTCCCTGAAGCCACACTTACTTTTCATCCAAATTGACTTTAAAAAGTAACATCTCCACCTTGGCCTCCACCGGATCCTCGTCCCTAAGGTGACCCTCATAAAAGCAAGCTATACCCTCCTTGATACCTTCCTCATCATTAATCTGATTATCTCCAATAAACTATGTTCCGGATATTGTTACACCTCCTATGAGTATTAACGATTCTATGGAGATCTCTGTGTTTCCATCCCCTTGCCATAGATAGAACACGAGATTTCTGTCTCCAATATCTCCCCTACCAACATTCAATGGTCATCCCCCCATCCCTCCCCCCCCCCCACTTTATTTCTATCTTCCCTCATGAATTTCTCCTCATTAGACAAACCCACCTCCCAATCTGAAATTTTCAACTCCATCCCCTTGCCTTAAACTATCAATCTTAATAAGGAGATTTTCGTACTTTTTAAATCAAGTTTGAGCATCTCGAGTTTCCCAACAAGAATAAAAACTTGCATAACCAGCGACATTGTACCTCTCCCACCAACCCCTGACCAAATCTAGAATTCATCCTCTTTAAGCCAAATATTTTCTAACCAAAAATGCTCTTTTCCTCTGAACAGTCCTCCACTATCCAGCAAGAAAGGGGTGAGATTAGGAACTGTTCCTGGTCTAGGAAGACATGATTGTGAGAAATTAGAGAATAGGTCTTCCCAATTCAAGGAAAAATCAAATCCGTCCTCAACATTGGTGAAGAATTTCCCGCTCTAAACCAAGTTAATAACCTCCCTCTGAAGGAGCTCCAATAATGTAAAATTTCTCATAGCCCCGATAAAGTATAGCAAACATTGATCATGTTTAAAACGCATGTAAAAACAGATGACACTGAAGTCACCAACAATGGACCATGGTAAATCCCATAAACTTCCAGCAGCTGCTAAGTCAAGGTAGAAGTCACTTCTCAGGGTATCTACCACAGGCCCATACACTCCTGTGAAACATCCCTGGAAAACACCCACTCTGCATCATTGGGAAGGCGTGATAAAGAGTGAACTGAAGTCCAAAAAATTCAACTTTTTCAACCTCCACATTTAGATAATTCCACCTGCTGACCCCATACCATTAACAGAACGCCATACCACCATCAATTTAATCTTCTCAGAAAGTCTGAAGAACAATTATCAATTTTTGACACTTGCAGGCAACTCACTCTAGGTTTCATAGAGAAGTTAATGTCTTGGAATATTAGGGGATTGAGGTCAGAAAGGAAAGGAATGGTTCTGAGAATAGGTCGCGGAAGTGGATTCAGGGGTGTTTCCGCTCCCCATCTTTCTCGGTCATTGTTAATAGGCAGGCCATGAAGTGGTTTAGTGCGTCTAGGGATCTTCGTCAAGGGGAACCCTTGTCCCCTTTCTTGTTAACTTTAGTGGCGAATGTCCTTGGTAGGGTGATTTCAAGAGGCGAGGAGGTTGGCTTGATTGCTGGATGTTCAGTGCAGAGTGAGTATAGGGTGTCTCACAATTCACAGTGATCTATTTTGTTCCTTTTTTAGGGTTCTCGCAACCTAAGGAACCTTCTCGTCATTTTCCATATTTTTAAGTTCGTTTCTGGTCTAAAGATTAACCTGCCCAAGTATAGTATATAGTGAGGGTACACTTGGAGGAGCTCGAAACTGTTGTTTACGCCTCTTTGATTGGATATAGTGTTCTGTCTTGGCCTTTGTCCTATTTAGGCATGCCGCTCTGGGGTAATCCTAAATCATTTCTTTTTAGAATCCGGTGGCTGAACAGGTAGAGAGGCGTCTTGACCGGTGAAAGAGGTATTTTCTCTTTACAAGGTAGAATATCACTTATTCGTGTCTATTTATCTAGTACCCCGCTTCACTTTGTCTCTTTTCAAAATTCTAGAGACCGTGGCTACAAGGTTAGAAAATATTACTAGGGATTTTATTTGGGAAGAGGTGGCTCATGGTGTTCGGGATCACATAGTCAATTGAGACGAAGTTTGTAAAGCTAAAGAGGAAGGAGGTTTGGCTCTTTAGGAACCTGATTTGTAAGAACATCTCTTGTGGGTAAGTGGCTTTCGCGTTTTCCCTGGAACCACAGTGTATCTGGCATAAAGTGATCAACTGCACAATGGCATGCATCAGAATGGGTGAGATACTAGCATTAGCGATTCTATTACTCATAGAAGCCCCTGGAAGTTCATTCACCAATAATATCCTTTCCTTATTCCCCTTACCTAACTAAGGGTGGGTGATGCACTCATCTGCGGTTCTTGGAAGATGTTTGGTGGGTGATACCTTATTCCAGTTGGCTTTCCGTATTTGTATTGCTTGTCCACGGCTGACTTTGCTACTTTGCTCCTACATCCAGGTTCTATTCTAGGGAATGGAATGATACTGTTTCTTCGGACCTTCACTTCTTTCGTAATCTTAATGATTGGTAGCCTGTCGAGGCTGTGGGTCTTCTTGATACTTTCTGCCTAGGACATTTTCCCCTGGGATTCTCGGTCTTGGGTCTTAGAGGGTCCGTGTTGTATTCTTGTCGATCCTTCTTGGCTCACCTGATTCTGTCACCTAATCTAGAGTTGTTCCTCTTTGTTCATTCATTTGGAAGGCTCAGGTTCCTTTTGTTCCTTTTTAAAATCAGGGCTTTTACTTGGTCCATAATTCTTAACAAACTTAGCATGGACGACATACTTCAAAAGAGCACACCTTATAAGAGGATCCCTCCGAGTTGATGTGTGATATGCGAGTCCTTCTAATCTCATGACCATTTATTTCTTCATTGTGAAGGTTCTCGATATCTTTGGCACATGATCTTTGGGCTAGCTGGTGATGTTTCAGTCTGCCCGGCTCTATCTCATCTTTTCTTTGGGTTTGTTAGAGAATAAGGGATATATGAAGGGTGCTACTTGTAAAGCTTCAAATGCATATATATATATATATATATATATATATATATATATATATATATATATATATATATATACCCTAGCCTAACTATTTGTGGTTTACCGCTTCCAAATCACATTCTACTCTCCTCTTCTTTGTTAATCAACATGGTAGAATCATTATGAGAAAACTGTGCTGATCGATCTCAATTTCATCTCCTCTTTATTTTTTTTCCTTTTTTTCTTATGTGTCATATCTCTTCATGATTAAATAGAGACGGAGGTCTCATAGTTGCAATTGCGTCACCATGGGTGTGCGACGGTGATCGAAAGATTGGCCAACCCGAGAAGTGGTGTGGCTCGAGTTGTTAGTGCCTTGATTAGGTCGTGGACGATAGACGGATAGGTACAGGTACGATTACCGCGATCTTCGAAAGGGTGAAGTTCCGGCCAACCATTTGTGACATGCGTCCCAGAGGGGGCTTTGTTAGCGTGAGGCACCACCGGCAACATTCTTCTCGTCACCTTGAAACTCTCGTTGGAGCCGCGCCGGTGCATTTGCTAGAATTTTTTTTTTTTTTTTTGATAAGTAATAATACATTATAAACAAGGCGTAAAAATAGGTGACGCAACCTTTGAACAAAGGGAGAATACTTGGACAAAAGAAATACTAACTCAACAGTTTTCCAAAATTTCTACAAAATAATCCCCTAAATTAGAATCACCCTCCGTGCATCAAAAGCGAAGAGTCCTTAAAACCTTCTCCCTGATAAGAGCAATATCAGACTCAATGATGTCGAATACCCTAGTGTTTCTGGTCTAAAGATAAAGTTTCATTGGTTTCCCATACTGAAACCGTCAAGGATCTTTGGAAATACTTAGAGGTGTTGTATTCAGGAGGTGACAATCCGAATCGTCTATGTCTTATCCCATGATGTGTTTAGACAAAATTAGAAGGATCGAACTGTGACTTAGTATTTTGCAGATTTTAAGAAGTTGTCTTAGAAATGGAGTACGTTACTTCCGATTACAGGTGATAAGCAAATGCAGGCACAACCTGTGCCTAAGCAACTTCTTGTCATTGGTTTTTTAGCTAGTTTAAGGCCTAAGTTTGCTACTGCTCGTTCGCATATTTTGTCTAACACATAGGTTTGTTCACTTTCTGAGGCTTTCTCTCTTACGTGCTTCTCGAAAGCCTACTCCACCTGAGGGGGGTATGGGTGAGTCTTCCGTTCTTATGAGCCAGATATTTCAAGGACCTTGAGATTATGATCATAGTGGTCTTAGTAGTGGTGGTCGAAGAGGTGGTCGTCGTGGTGGTCGGGGTGATGATACACATGGTCGAGGAGGGACTCGAGATGTTAAGGGATGCGACCACTCTGGGGATATGGGACATTTGTAGCGTAATTGTTGGAAGCTACATCTCCTAGTAATAGGTTTTTGCTAAGGGTTGCTTCACACCCTAAGCCTGTTAGTCTGTTATCTCAACCGACTAAAGGAAAGATGGTTATGATGTGGGATGAAGAGTATGCTATGTATACCCAATTTCAGGTCGCTCACACGTCTTCATCTTTCATTGCTACTTAGTCCATATAGGTAAACCCACTGCATGTGTTTCATCCTCGCATCGCAAATGGATCATTGATTCTGGTAACCGATCATATGACCGATGATGCATGTATTTTATCTTCCTTCACCCATTCTATTGACTAGTGTCACTTTATCCGATGGGTCTATTGCGTATGTCAAGTGGAGTGGTATTGCTTGATCACTCTATCTCTATCTTTGTCTTATGTCCTGTATCTTCCTGGTTTTCCGTTCCTGTGTATCACTAAGTTTACACGTAATTACAAATGTTATGTCTCATTCTATTCGAATTCTTGTGTGTTTCGGGATCTTACGACGAAGAGGATTATTGGTAGAGGATTTGAATTAGGTGGGCTTTATGGTCGGGATGTTGTTCCCGTGTCCGTTGCGTGTTCCAGTGTTACTTCCCTCACTCCGCTTCACATACATTGTCTTGGCTCATCCTTGTCTCTCGAGTCCAAAGAAATTATGTCCTGGTTTAGGATCCTTGTCTACATTAGATTGTGAAGCTTGTCACTATGTTAAAACACCATCTTGTGTCATACTTACCTAGGGTCAATAAAAGGGCGCGTGCCCAATTTGAGTTAAGTACATTATGATCCAATTGTGTCAAAACCTGGTTATCGTTATCTTGTTACCTTTGTGAATGATTTTTCTCATGTAACTTGGCTTTACTTAATGAGAAGTTGTCCTCGATTATTCTCTAACTTTCATGGCTTATGTGCTGAAATTATAACTAAATTTAGTGTGCCTACTGAAATTCTTTGTAGTGACAATGCAAAAGAATATTTCTCTACTCCCTACTTCACTTTTATGCATGATCAAGGCATGATCATGAACCCTCACAGATGCACCTCAACAAAACGGGGTGGCGGAGAGAAAGAACCGCTGCTTAATGGAGAGTGCTAGGGCTCTTTGCTTTCAAATGCATGTGCACAAGCCACTTTGGGCTGACGCAAGATTGACTTGACTGCATGTCTTCTTATCAATCGGATGCCCTCTTCTATTCTTCAGATGGGAGATCCCGTATTGTGACTTATTTCATTCTTAATTGTTATTTTATATGTCACCAAAGACCTTTAAATGTGTCTATTTTATTGTGTCTTATTTAATTCTTAATCGTTATTTTCTATGTCACCAAAGACCTTTAGATGTGTCTATTTTGTTCGGGATCACCGTCCACATGTAACTAAGTTGGATGTCTTCCTAGGTTACTCT
The DNA here is from genome assembly GCA_016624345.1 of Platycodon grandiflorus. Classification (NCBI taxonomy): domain Eukaryota; kingdom Viridiplantae; phylum Streptophyta; class Magnoliopsida; order Asterales; family Campanulaceae; genus Platycodon; species Platycodon grandiflorus. Next base: position 32,922,707 of record CM028365.1, on the reverse strand, counting down.
TGTACTCAAAAGGGGCATCGTTGTTTTTTCCCCGAATTGAATCGCTATTTGGTTTCTCTAGATGTCATGTTTTTTGAATCACAATCTTTCTATCATATGACATCAGTTAAATCATCATCGTCGGTCTCAAATGATAATTTCCTTGTTATCAAATTATACATTCACGAACCACTCTAGTTACACTTCTTGTACCTCCTCCCTCTTGTCCCCCCATTTATTATGTTATGTCTACTCTCGACGTCCGCGAAAGGAGCCCCAATCAGCATCTCCTAATAAGTCCCTAAAGAGCCAGTCCTTTCATCTGCAAATTCTAGCAAACCCATGCTTTCATCATCTAATTTAGATGTTCCAGTTGCTCTTCGAAATGGTAAGCGTACAACATTCCAATTCTAATTATGTTAGTTACTATGGTTTGTCTTCCTCTACTTGTCAGTTCGCTTGAGTTTTATCCTATTCTTCAGTCTAAGGCAAAGGCTCACCCTACTTTGAGTCTTGGGAACTTAGCCCATGACTTGGGCTGGAGAGCTACTATGCAGGAGGAGATGAGTGCTCTTCAGCATAATCAAACTTGAGATTTGGTTCCGTTACGAGATGATAAGAGTGTAACTGGTTGTAAGTGGGTATTCAGGTGATGGTGACAGTGAATCCTGATGCCTCTATAGCTCGTTTGAAGTCCGTTTAGTGGTCAAGGGTCATGCTCACACTTATAGTGTGGATTACTCTGACACATTTTCTCCAATTAAGTTTGCTTCTATTAGGTTACTTGTTTCTCTTGCTTCATCAACCATTGGCTACTATACCAACTACATGTGAAGCATGCGTTTCTTCACGGTGATTTGCACGAAGAGGTCCATCTCGAACAACCACTTGGGTTTAGGTTTGTTGTTTAGGGGTAGTGAAGGATGGTTTATGAATTAAAAAAGTCGTTGTATGGTCTAAAACGGTCTCCTAGTGCTTGGTTTAGGAGATTTAGTGAGGTGGTGTTAGAGTTTGGCCTTATGTGGTGGTGAGTCCAATGCAGGGTGTATCGTTTTAGCTATTCATGTTGATGATGTGGAGATAATGTGGGTATGCTTGCTCTAAAGTCGTTTCTTCAGGAATGATTTCAAACGAAAGACTTCTGAAACTTGAAGTATTTTTTGGGAATCAAAGTTGCCTTTCCAAACAAGGCATCTTTCTTTCTCAACACAAGTATGTACTTGACTTGCTTACTCATACTGGATGTTAGGGGCAAAACCGTAAAGACTCCCCTGGATCCAAATGTGAAGCTTCCAATTGATGATGGCGAAGAATTGGCTCATCGAGAGAGGTATCGTAGGTTGTAGGGAAGTTCAACTACTTTGGCTGACTAGACTCGACATTGCATTCCCACATCTATTTTATGTCATTTCCACGATCTACTCATTGAGAGGCTGTGGTGAGCATCCTCTCATATCTCAAGGGAGCTTCAGGTTGTGGTTACTTTATTGAGATTATGAGCACATGAGCGTTGATGGATTTTGTGATGCTGATTAGGCTAGCTCTCCTTTTACATAGGAAGTCAAACTGTAGGGTATTATATATTTATTGGAGGCAACTTTGTGGTTTGGACGAGCAAGAAGCAACCAGTAGTATTCGAGTACGGAGGCAAAGTATAGAGCCATGGCTTAATCGACATGTGAGTTGGTGTGAATTCACCAAATACTTTATGATATAGGGTTTGGTAATTCAATACCTATGCAGTTATGGTGTTATAATCAAGCATCCATCCATATTGCTTCAGTGTCATGAACGCACAAAGCATATTGAGGTTGATTGTCATTTTGTTCGTGAGAAGCTACAATAGAAGGTTATTGCCATGAGTTATGTCAAGTGGGGTGACAGGTGATGTGTTTACCAAGTCCTTGGATGGAAATAGGTTGAGCTAACATGTTGGGTATGCAACATGATATTTATGCTCCAGCTTCAGGGGGAGTATTAGAAAATAAGGGGTATATGAAGGGTGCTAATTGTAAATTTATGTTTCATACGCACATATATATAAATACCCTAGCCTAACCATTTGAGGGTTAGGTCTTCTAAATCACGTTCTATTCTCCTCTTCCCCTTTGTTAATCAAAGGGGTTGAATTTCGAGGTTTTAAGAATGAAGGCGGTAAGAGTTTGTTATGGCAATATAGTGTATTCGCGGTTTTATGGTGCATCTGGATGGAGAGAAATGCTTGAATCTTTAAGAGTCACAACTTTTCAAGGACCCTTTTATGGGATATTGTGGTCGACTTGGCCTTTGTATGGGTGTTAGTGAGAGCGCATTTCATGGGGTTCCCTTTTTGGTTATTTATTGTGTGTTTAGACAAGTAGTTCTTTTTTTCTTTTTGTTCGCTATTCTTGATGGATTTCTCATCGATCTGCTTGTAATATGTTTTTCTTCTAATATATACATTTTTTTTATTATCCAAAGAAGTTCGGGGAGGAAAAGTGGGCATGCCAAAGTATTAATAGTAATTACAAAGTGAATATGGTGTTTCTTCAAAAGATAAGTGAAAGGACAGATCTATCAATTTGGAGTCAGAAAAGTGATGTCATGAGGTTGTTTCGGTCTAGAGGTTAGGCGGGGAAAAGGGGGGAGAGGCTGTTAAAATTCAGGTCAGGGTGAATTTTGAATGCAAAGAAGTAAAAGAAAAAGGAAAAAGAACTGAAAGGTGGATTCCTAGTTATGAAAGGCACTCGCCTTGCTTGCATGACTTGCACAGACAAGGTCGCCGGCTTGTGCTGGTGAGATCCGAGATTGGTTGGCTGGTTCGAAGAGTATCCAGATGGTTATTGAAGAAACCTATCATTTTTTGAAGAAAAACTTGTAGTTTTTGGTATAAATACAAAACTTATAAGTTTTATTATAATTATTTCATTATTTGTGAGCTTAGTTACTGGAGTTAAGTTTATTTATAACTAGTTTATGAAATATTTTATAATATATCGCCTTGCTCGACTTTTGGCCGCCCGCCTTTCGCCTCGCCTTTCACCTTAAGAAAGTACCTCTCGCCCGCCTCTCGCCTTCCGCCTTTAATAACTATGGGTAGATCGGTGTGCAGGAGATATGGAAATATATGGCTTTTGTGTGTGCTATGGCTAACATTAATATGCCAAATGATGAAAGCGGAGAAATTGAGAGTTTAGGCTGGAAGGAGGTAGGAAATTTACAAAGCCATAAAATAGCCTTGGATGTGTAGCAAGAGACTCCAACATAGTTGGATTCCACCTTTGGGGGGGGGGGGGAAGGAGAGGTTGTGAGGTGATAGGATTAGGGGTTGGTAATTTTCTAATTTCATTTTGGAAGGGGCGCTGATAGATATGGATATTTATGGGGTAAAATACACATGGTAAGGTGCAAATGGTAATATGTATGTTTTCATGCGTTTTTTGTATAAGAAAAGATGATTATATAGATAAGAATAAAAAGATACAAGAGATGGACTAGAAGTCCATCAAAAGACAACTCAAGAAAAAAAGGAAAAAAGCCAATCCCAAAAGGACTAAAAAGAATCAAGGCTATCCAATCACGTTGCATAATAGTCCCTCCGACCCAAAAAAGTAGTCATATTTGACAAGTCAAACATTTTAAGATTGTAATTATACTCGTACCTCCTTTAAATTGCACTAAAATTATTTCCTCTCTTAGAAAAAGAGCTACTTTTTAGGGTCAAACCAAAGAGGAAAGAGGACTATCTTTTTGGAACGGAGGGAGTAGAAATAAGAACTCGATAGAGCACCCATCGTCGAGGCACAAAAAGAAGCCATATAAACAACTCTATCCTACAACATGATCCTCTTGAGTTCCTCTCAAGCCTCGTACATTACATCTTTTTTGTGCTGAACCCTTTAAACAATATTTTAAGCAAGGACAGACTAGGCTTCGCCAACCACGGCAATCAGATTGTTCCATAAATACTGAACCTCATCACAAACAAGAAAAAATAGGTAGTGTGACGTCGAAGCCTTACACATCACACCAATTTGGAGAAATCGCCTTATAAGGCCTACAAGCTTGTCGGACATCATTTGTATTGAGTTTGTTAAGCACCAGAGACCATAAAAAACCCGAGCTTTGAATGGAACACGAGATTTCCAAATAAATAAAGTTAGGGGGAAAGGCAACGGGTTAGCAGACAGAGTCAAATGCAAAAGGAATGATCTACAAGAGTATAAACCTGATCTCTCCAACGCCAAGGAACAAGTATCAGGACTATGTGATAGACAAACATGAGAGAGAATACCCCCAGAGTAGAGACATCCTCAGCTTCCCCATCGTTCAAATTGCAAAAGGAATTTAAAGCCCAAGAAATAAGATCATTGTCCCCAACTGCTAAAGCAGAGATAGGAGCCAATTGAATCAAAGAGGAGCTGGATTAAGCAAGGGGAAGTCTGAAAAAATTATCCCCCACCCATATACTCCCATGACTGAACATGAATCCCATTCGCCACGGCTCAGTTGGGTTAAAGGTAAAAATAAAGAATAACACTGATGTATAAATTTCCAGGGACTCTTCCCAGTGCAGAACACGCAATACGGGCATCTCATCCATTCTGATACAGACTAAACTTGCTCGTAATCACTTTTTAATAAGAAAAAGTATTTGTATATAAAATAACATATTAGAAGATTACAAGAAGATATATGAGAAATCCATTAAGAAAAGAAAAAAAGCTAATCCCCCAAAAACAAGACTAGAAAAGCAAAGTATTCCAATCCTTCTGTAATAACGGAGAGGGGTACAAGACTTGTTCTTAATCACTTTATGCCATATCGATTGAGTTTCACAAGAAAATTGGCAAAGCCACTTACCCACCAAGGAAATGTTCCCATAGGTCAGATTCCCTAGGACAAACCACCTTGCCCCGTAGGTTTAGACACTTCCTCCCATGCAACCAAATGATCAATCGCACCTCATCCACTCCTTCGCATAAAATTCCTCATAATCTTCTCAATCCTTTTCGCTACACTAACCGGAAACATAAAAAGGGAGAGAAAGTAAAGGGAACAATTGAGACACGTTTTAACAAGGGTGACCCTCCCCTCCCCCCTTGCAAGAAAAAAGCTCTCTTCCACCCATCTAACCTCCTAGCCACTCTCTAGACAAAAAGCTGCCGATCTCAGGTTCGCCCCCCCTCCCCCTTCCAAAGAAACACCCAAGTAAGATAAAGGCTATGAAACGATGTGACACCTATCAACGAACCATAGGAACTAACCTTCCAGGAACTTAAATGAATCCCAGCCAGCCACACTCTGCTAAATTAATCTTAAGCCCACACATAGATTCAAAAACTTGAAGAAAAGAAAAAGCATTCTTACCCCCGGGAACCATCACAAAGGAAAAGCATACTATCATCCGCGAATTGCAAATAAGACACTCGAACCTCGTCTAGACCGGCCTCATAACAATCATCAAACCAACCTCCTTGCCCCTAGATATCATCCTACTAAGCACATTGGCAACAAGAGTAAAGGGAAAAGGAGAAAGGAGAAAGGGAATTGCCTTACCACAAACCCCCTCAAAGCACCAAACCAATCCTTTAAGGCTGGCCATTTATAGTAACTAAGAATGACAGGGATCAAAAGCAATCTCGAATACACCCACGACATTTATGCCCAAAACCCTTCCTCTTCATAACTTAGTCTAAGAACGTCGACCATAGGCATTTCTCAAATCCAGCTCTAAAACTAGACCCCTTTTATCCCTCCTCTAAAGATCCTCCATGGCCTCATAGCCACCAAAGCAGCAAGAATACTTTGACGACCAATGAAAAAAAGCACACAGCACCTACGACACAGTTTTCACTAAAACCTTCCTAAGCCTCCTAGACAAAACCTTAGTAATGATTATATATATATATATACACACACACACACACACACACAGATAGTATAACAATGTGACCTAGCCTAGATGATCACGGAAACCCCACTACTAATTTATGGAGTTTTGAATTTTTTTAATTGATGAAAAGTAGATGTCACTACTTATTGGTCAATGTGATGTTATTAATTCAAAATAAATGAAAAACCTTCCCTTTTCCTTCAAACAAAATTTGAATATGGACATCATATCAAAGGGAACTTCAATTCTGTTATTACTGTCCATATTTAATAAGGTTATCTGATGCAAAATTTGAATTTACTCAAACTTCCTATTTAGTTTATCTAATATGTAAGCTAAATATAATCAATCCCGCTATTTTCTATGTCTTCTTCTAATAAATAATCTAATTATTATAAGTACAATTTCATAGGTTATTTGACAAACTTAATTTTATTAGGATATCTTCTATGGAAAATATTATCAAAATTGAACTTTAATTGTTCGAGCATCACCTAGGATGGCTGCCAGTACACACTGAAAACCAGTGGGCCTGAACTCACTAACCTTCACCGATCTATCCTTCTTCGGCACCAGAGTAATAAACATAGAGTTAATGCTCTTCCGCAGATTTCCATTAAGATTGAACTCCGAGAAAACTGGTTTCAGATCCTTGACTACATCACAACATGACTAAAAGAAACCCATATAAAAGCTATCAGGCCTCGAAGCTTTAGCACAAGCCATCTTCACAACGGCTGCCCTAACCTCCTCCACAAAAGGTCTCTCCAGAAGGTCTCTCCAGCACACTCCTATCTTGAGGTATCGGACCCTAATGCAATCCCTCAATTATAGGTCCAATCCCACTCCTCGGGGAACAAAGATCAGGAAAACCTAGTAACCTAGCCCACAATCAAAGATGAAATTCTAGCTATCACCCCAGTTTCTAGCTCCGTCCCTCATGGCCTCCCTATAGAAAAGCTAAGGGCTTGTTTGGTACCTATTAGCGTCCTCGCTATTAATCTTACTTATATATCGAGGATAATTTTGGAATTAAAAATTCACATATTTTTTTTAATAAAGACACTAATAATACCACCCTCTCCCTTAGTATTATTATCGAGGGAATAACGACATTATCAGGGTAGCTCGTGCTATTAGTCCTGAACGTCTATTCCGTACCAAACATCTCACAGTTCTGCTTATTATCCTATCAGGCCTTAATCCTGGCTACCAAGCGGCTATTGCGTACCAAACATTTGACAATCCTGCTTATTAATCCTATCCGGCCTTAATCCTACCAAACGACTCTTAAGAGTTGCAATCCCCTTCCTTAACCCACATCAATCTTGCTTTCTTACGCTAACACCTCCTTGAAAGCATTTTTAAGGGCACCCACCCCTCCTCTCAATCAAAGGACGAGGTCCCAAGACGTTCTAACCAATCAATCTGAGAAATGGCAGCTGAAGTATCAAATTTCGTATAATTCACAACACCAGAGACCTTCGTATTCCAAAGATTGAGCTTAACCTTTCACAAATTAAGCTTTTGCATGAAAATGAAACCAGTCCACCTGTGTACCTCATACTCACCCCACCACTTAGCAATTTTTCCCTAAATTCTAATCAATCAACTATTTTTTGCTATTTCATCAGTTTCTCTATCGCTCTCTTGAGAAACTTCAATTTTGAAAATGTTTAGCATGTTGATATGTTAGAGAGGATGGCATCAAGCTGTTGCTTTGCCATGCAATGAAGAATAAAGTCTGCTGAAAGGTAACTTAGAATTCATTATTTATTTATTTTATTTTAAAATCCCATTATTCATCTTTGATGATTATTAATTATGATGTTGGTGTGTGTGTTGATTATAATATGTTTGATTCATTATTAGATCTTGTTATACACTCCAATGGATCTTGAGAATTGCCCAAAACAACTTTAAAAGGAATGATGTTTGATATTGCCATGTTCTTTCCCTTCAATCAATTTTTGAATTTGGGATTCTGATTTTATATCTTCTGTTTAGCATTTTTATAAAGGAGGGTTGGCCTTAGGTAGGTTTACAACAAGCTTGGATACGCTACTTGTGAAATTCTAATGCGCATCAATCCTAGGAGTATTTGCATAAATACTAGTACGTCCTGCGTATATGACTTGCTCTGCTGACTTAATTGGTGTTGGGTAAGAGCTAGGGGCATGATACCTACACCCTGATCTGGTCAAAAGTCATCAAGGCTGCTTTGGGGGTGTACCAGACATACTAGAATTAGAAGCGTCAAATCGTCAATCAGGTGTTGTGAAAAATTTGCAAGGGCGATTTGAGGAGCTTGCTTAGATTACCATGTTTGGAGCAACATGAAACACAGGAACTACGACTACAACTATGAAATGGATGAAGCCGGTAGATGCAGTGATCAGAATAAAAGTGAGTATAGCATGTTACAAGAAACAAAACTTGAGGAAAATTCAGGTTTACAATACGTAAGGGTGAATACAGTAATGGACATGCCAGTAAAAGTCTGAGATTATTTATCTTCTCAAGCCTCTCGAGCACTTGTCTAATACTTGGACGTGCTCGAGGTTCAATTTTAGTGCAATCCAAGGCTAATTCTGAAAGTTGTTCCGCCTTTTTCTCTTCTAGTCCTTTCATCAATTCGGCGTGAGCAACATTTTTCTTCTTTTGAAAGAGGTGAGATGCCCTTAGATAAATGTGAGTGTTTTCATCCTTTAAATCGACTTTCTTGTGTAAATCTTTGGGTGTTCTTGGTTGAAAAGCCTGTCCAATTTCACCTCCCATCATGAGTTGTAACATAGTGATTCCAAAGCTGTATCACAGAAAAGAAGAAAATGATGGAATTCCGAGGTAAAAAAAGTTGAAATTGGGCGAACGTGGTCTTGGAAGTTCGGATTTTCGTCTCCCATGTCTTGACTGGGCTTTCCGCCTTTTATCAAGTTGAATCCTTCTACTTCGTACGGAAATTTCAGCTGATGCAAGAGAAAACACTTTTGTAAAAAAAGATATATAGTTGCAGTCGATAAAGAGAAAAAAATGAACTCTAGAAAATTGCTTGCTATTCTAGAAGCTCTACCAAATTTAATTTAAGCTTGCATATATTTGGTAGTATGAGGTTATGCTATTATACTAAATTATGAATAATGTAAGCTTGCTATTCTTTATTGATATAAAATTCAAGATTCTACCATGCCATATGTTAAGATTACGCTATTTTACTATGAATACAAACTTTTCCCTCTTTTTCATTCCATTTTTGGAAATTTTAAACCAAAACAATTTTTAATATATACTAACAATAGAGGAATTCCACCTCAACCAGCTGAAAGTTACACACATGGATCATGAGGATCTCAAATTTGAATAAATCCACTAAGAGTTAATAATACACAAGGATAATCCTACATAGACTGAATAGACGGTTCACATCAGAATGCACATAATGGCGAGGTATCTCCCTATTTAAAGACAAATCTTTGTTTTAGCTACGAGTATGGGGATCACTTTCGGAAGTGTGATGGTAATAGGTGGTTCTCATGTTTACTTAGAAAGGGAAATAGGAGAATAAGTCTTGTGGAATTTGTCGCAAGTTTTGGTCCTTTATGATGAAGGTTGCATCTTCCTTGTAGGTTATTCTTTGCAGATCTGGTCAACTCTTGCTTTAAGTAATATATGTACACACGCATAGGCAAATATAATTCTAAATTTTGTGAGGCTCTTTCCTATTTGTTCAATTTCATAGGGGAAAAACAAAAAAGATCTTTTTCAATGTATTCTCATGTATTTATCAAAACCTTCTGAAGAAGTATTCTCATGTTACTTTCACTGATATTGATAGATGCTGGTACCTTTTCTATTACAAGTAATGTGAAACGTCATCAACTATTGTTAGCTTTGGACAGTATATATGAAAATGTATGCTGAAATTAAAGGTAAAAGAAGGAACGAAGGCAAGGTAATGAAACTAAAGGCTGGATAATCAAAACAAATGCGTAGGAAACTGAAGGAAAAAAAGAAAGAATAAGAACCCATGTCAATTCTTAATTCTTAATTTTCAATTATTCAAGTCTAACTGAACTGTAATATAAATATGTAAACACTATTCTAACCAATAATAAGACAAATAAATGTTACCTTTATATGAATTTCTCGCAATATTATTAAAATAAAGCTATTGAAACCTAATTATGAAACTAGGCTAGCATGTGCACTTATCATATACCCAAGTTCTCTCCCTTGGAGCATCTAACCCTTCTTGTTCCCCACCAATGTATGTCAGGGTTGTTTCCCAGACCGTACCCGGCATTTGTGGCGTTTTCGTGAAATTCATATAAAGGTAACATTTATTTGTCTTATTTATTGGTAGTGTTTAAATATTTATATTACAGTTCAGTTAGACTTGAATAATTGAAAATTAAGAATTACGAATTGACATGGGTTCTTATTCTTTCTTTTTTTCCTTCAGTTTCCTACGCATTTGTTTTGATTATCCAGCCTTTAGTTTCATTACCTTGCCTTCGTTCCTTCTTTTACCTTTAATTTCAGCATACATTTTCATATATACTGTCCAAAGCTAACAATAGTTGATGACGTTTCACATTACTTGTAATAGAAAAGGTACCAGATCTATCAATATCGTGAAAGTAACATGAGAATGCTTCTTCAGAAGGTTTTGATAAATACATGAGAATACATTGAAAAAGATCTTTTTTGTTTTTCCCCTATGAAATTGAACAAATAGGAAAGAGCCTCACAAAATTTAGAATTATATTTGCCTATGCGTGTGTACATATATTACTTAAAGCAAGAGTTGACCAGATCTGCAAAGAATAACCTACAAGGAAGATGCAACCTTCATCATAAAGGACCAAAACTTGCGACAAATTCCACAAGACTTATTCTCCTATTTCCCTTTCTAAGTAAACGTGAGAACCACCTATTACCGTCACACTTCCGAAAGTGATCCCCATACTCGTAGCTAAAACAAAGATTTGTCTTTAAATAGGGAGATACCTCGCCATTATGTGCATTCTGATATGAACCGTCTATTCAGTCTATGTAGGATTATCCTTGTGTATTATTAACTCTTAGTGGATTTATTCAAATTTGAGATCCTCATGATCCATGTGTGTAACTTTCAGCTGGTTGAGGTGGAATTCCTCTATTGTTAGTATATATTAAAAATTGTTTTGGTTTAAAATTTCCAAAAATGGAATGAAAAAGAGGGAAAAGTTTGTATTCATAGTAAAATAGCGTAATCTTAACATATGGCATGGTAGAATCTTGAATTTTATATCAATAAAGAATAGCAATCTTACATTATTCATAATTTAGTATAATAGCATAACCTCATACTACCAAATATATGCAAGCTTAAATTAAATTTGGTAGAGCTTCTAGAATAGCAAGCAATTTTCTAGAGTTCATTTTTTTCTCTTTATCGACTGCAACTATATATCTTTTTTTACAAAAGTGTTTTCTCTTGCATCAGCTGAAGCAACGGATCGCTCAGATGTATACAGCTTTGGAATCACTATGTTACAACTCATGATGGGAGGTGAAATTGGACAGGCTTTTCAACCAAGAACACCCAAAGATTTACACAAGAAAGTCGATTTAAAGGATGAAAACACTCACATTTATCTGAGGGCATCTCACCTCTTTCAAAAGAAGAAAAATGTTGCTCACGCCGAATTGATGAAAGGACTAAAAGAGAAAAAGGCGGAACAACTTTCAGAATTAGCCTTGGATTGCACTAAAATTGAACCTCGAGCACGTCCAAGTATTAGACAAGTGCTCGAGAGGCTTGAGAAGATAAATAATCTCTGACTTTTACTGGCATGTCCATTACTGTATTCACCCTTACGTATTGTAAACCTGAATTTTCCTCAAGTTTTGTTTCTTGTAACATGCTATACTCACTTTTATTCTGATCACTGCATCTACCGGCTTCATCCATTTCACAGTCATAGTCGTAGTTCCTGTGTTTCATGTTGCTCCAAACATGGTAATCTAAGCAAGCTCCTTAAATCGCCCTTGCAAATTTTTCACAACACCTGATTGACGATTTGACGCTTCTAATTCTAGTCTGTCTGGTACACCCCCAAAGCAGCCTTGATGACTTTTGACCAGATCAGGGTGTAGGTATCATGCCCCTAGCTCTTACCCAACACCAATTAAGTCAGCAGAGCAAGTCATATATGCAGAACGTACTAGTATTTGTGCAAATACTCCTAGGATTGATGCGCATTAGAATTTCACAAACAGCGTATCCAAGCTTGTTGTAAACCTACCTAAGGCCAACCCTCCTTTATAAAAATGCTAAACAGAAGATATAAAATCAGAATCCCAAATTCAAAAATTGATTGAAGGGAAAGAACATGGCAATATCAAACATCATTCCTTTTAAAGTTGTTTTGGGCAATTCTCAAGATCCATTGGAGTGTATAACAAGATCTAATAATGAATCAAACATATTATAATCAACACACACACCAACATCATAATTAATAATCATCAAAGATGAATAATGGGATTTTAAAATAAAATAAATAAATAATGAATTCTAAGTTACCTTTCAGCAGACTTATTCTTCATTGCATGGCAAAGCAACAGCTTGATGCCATCCTCTCTAACATATCAACATGCTAAACATTTTCAAAATTGAAGTTTCTCAAGAGAGCGATAGAGAAACTGATGAAATAGCAAAAAATAGTTGATTGATTAGAATTTAGGGGAAATTGAAAGGGCTCCCTTCTCCGTATTCAAGCTTTCTCGATTTTCATTCTTTTAAGTTAACTGTTTAAGACTTTAATGTTCTTCGTATATAGTATAACACTAGGTCTTTGTACACGTGCCTATGGCACGGTGTCACTATGGGACTAGATTAATGATTGCTCGAGCTTAATCCTTTGCATTTCAGCAAGGAAATAGTCCCTTGTTCATTATTATTATTATTATTATTTATTTATTTATTTATTATTCACATGTTCTTTAATCCTTTGCTTTCCACCCAACATTCAACCCATTGCTGCAAGACCCCCATGCACATTAAACGTGGAAGCTCTCCGCAATCTTCATCATGTGCAAATGAAGAGTTTGATTTGTCACCCAAGGCACCCGAGGCTCTTTTCTGGAATGGAATCCGTTATACTATATCAATGATGTGGGACAGAGGGTCTTAGTAATGAACTTTTCATTTTCTAGTGCCATCATTTCATTTTCTTGTAATACCTTCCTAGTCTGATCCAGCACTTAGTTTCAACCTTGCCTGCAGAGTGCAAAATTTACGGTGATCTTCCCTCTTAAAGCCTTATCAGCATGTGTGAGACCCATGTGTTTGACCTCTCACACTCCTTTTTTTGCAAAAAAATCTTTCTCCCATCAACTTGGTTTTGTCAGGACCACTCTAATGGTTTATTCACGTATAGTTTTGTCACCTCGGCCACCTATTGCATTATGTCCTCTTTTGGAAGAAATAAAAGGCCTGGAAACAATTTTTATACTCCCTCTGTCCTGGATAAATGTTCGTAGTGGATAAAGCACAGGAATTAAGAAACATAATTAATAATGTGCTATAAAATGTGCTGACAATAATACCCATAAACATCAATTGAGTTCAACTATTCTAAATAATTGAGTTTCTTTGGAATGTGTTATATTAAATGAAACTTTAAGGGTATATTAGGAAGAATGGTAGAGAATATGTAGATCAAAAGTCTCTAGGAATATTAATTGGAACATCCCAAAATAGAAAGTAAAACATTTATCCGGAATGGAGGGAGTATTTATTTCTTTATAAGATAGGGGGAAAATAACAGTCTTGAAACAATGTAATACTGTAGTCAAATGGCTTTAGTGCACGTACTTACGCCAGTTATCCAAGCTCAGTCAAATCAAACCCGTGGCTTTCACAGGATAACGAAGCCCAGCCACTTGTTAAGCTTTGTAATCTAAGATGGACATGTTTTGGGTCCATGAGCATCCTATATTATAGTAGAAAGAACTAATCATAATTCGTAACCATTAAACTGCCTGATACTTCCAGCTATATTACAAATTGTAACACCAAATAGAGATGGTTTATCAACCAACTCATCAACAGTACAACCTTCAGCAGAAATTGGTTCCTTATTCAAATCAACCGATTGCAGATAATCATTTTTTCGGTCACTTTGCCAAGCATCTGGATGAGGTCGTGGAGGTATCTGCACTCAAGTTTTATCTTCTATGCTAGTAGCGGACTTCTAGATTAAAATTTTAGTGTTCATGCCACTACTCACTCCCAAACTCTTTGCTATAGAAGCCTGGTGTCCTGCAGGGGCATTCTTTTGAGCTTTTTTCTTGTAGTTTCTACTTTTGGTCCACATATTTTAAAGATTTTATGGCATGAGAACTTTTTTTCTTCTCTGGGTAGCTGCCTCAAGGGTTCGAGCCCAATCGGCTGGCCGTGAATTTTATTGGCTCATCTTGAACTGGGCTAGGTAGGTTATTTCCTAACGCATCCACCAGTATTTCTCTTTGATTGTCAAGTCTAGACAATGACATATTCTTTTTAGAGTGAGAAGACCCAGTTTTCATCCCTCTTTCATTTGGGGGATTTCGGCAGCAATAATAAGTCAGAGATGACATTTTGTACACAATCTCGAGCAACACCATGATCATTATTACAACCTTTCACATTGGATGATGGATCTCCACTTACCTCTTTCACCTCCTCTTTGTTGATAGCAAGGAAGATATACTCAATCAACTCAGGACCATCAAAACTTCAATACGCTAAGTGAGTACTCCTAATCTCTTTCGACAAAATAAACAAAAATAATAATAAACAAAACATGAAAAGAATCTAAAACTTCAACCAACACATAATGATGGCAGGAGCTATAATACCCAAAAACACACTCTAAAAGACACACAGTACCTTCTGAATAGGCCGGGGATCCATTGGGATGTTCTCAGAAAGGCCCTCATCAGTCTCTTTAGCTAAAGATTTCTCCTCAACAGGTTCCATGATTGTGTTGATAAATTAATATATGTTTAAAATTTCCTATACAAATTTATGGCTTTAATCAAGGCCCAGTTTCCAACCTCAGGCCATAAATTTGTTATAGATAATCAAACCAAATTATCAGTTCACAAACCAAAAAGCTAGTTTCTTTGCTAAACAGTCTATATAGTCATAGCTCAGAGCTAATGACTTCCAAAAATAATTAATACGCAACAATAAATAAAAGCTCCGTAGTGCTCTGGCCTCTGTGTTTCTATGCTACAGATCTTTGATATGGTTTTCACTCCCAGTCACATAAGCCTTGAACTGATGAGTATGACAATTAAAAGAATGTCTACCAATTAGCTAAAGAATCCTAGTAAATAATGTTTATTCTTCCTCCTACTATACTCAACTCATATCTAGTTTTAAGTGCTCCAGACCTTACTTACTAATTAGTTGATGCTACTGATTTAAATCTTAAAGATGTAGGGAGCGATTGTAAACATCATAAATTAATCATCAAACACAAATTTAAGAAGTTAGATACAATTGGAGTAGGACTTACAGAAAAATGTCAGATCTCAAGACACCGCTCTGCAGGAAGCTCTTGCGTCTAGTACTCTGCTCGATGAAAAATCTACTGCCAATTTCTGTGTGGGAAAACTTTATAATGCTTTCTGGTATTAGAAGAAAAGATCCAGGAGAAGCACAAGCCAGGAAACTATACTAAATGGATGACATGAAGCTCCTGGAACATAATAGCAGTTTTATTTGGCCTGATTGGCATGAGTTACAAAGGGAAAAATAGCAGGAATTAAATATGAAGTGAGAAAATTGAAATCCTTACGAGATTCTGTTTTTTCATTGCGAAGTGGTTGAGTAAAATATCTTGTAATAATATTTTACCCTGTTAGCATTCTCAGACTGTTTGTTCAATTGCACATATATTTTTTTCAGCCCTTTCTTAATGTTTGGTTCTGATTACGTTAAAGGGCTGTGGGGGTTGAGGGGATTGAATTGAATGCAGGGATTGAGTTCTTGGAGTTCAGGCCATCAGAGATTGCTGCAGCAGTGGCAATGTCAGTTGTGGGAGAAACTCAAACAGTTTTTTGGTATACTACCATTCTTAATCAGTGGCAATTTATGCATTCACAGTTGTGATTTGATCAGTTACCTAAAATATATGATGAAATAGTTGATATTTATGATATGGTGTTGCATGAGAGAGTGCTAAACTGCATGGAAATGGTGAATGAGTCGAGTGTCATCAGTGCTTGGAGGCAGCACGCTTGAGCTACAAAACAGATGATTCAACAACAGTTGGGTCATGTACAAATTCTGCTCACAATACTCTAATTACTAATAAATGGAGGAAGCTTAACAATGTTCGATGGATCAAATGGTTGTAATAGATTTATAAAGCTACCCCCAAGAAGAACCATAAAGCTGAAGCTTTTATTAGAGACTAAGTTGTGAAAATTAAAGCTAGATTTCTTAGCAGCTATAGGAAAGAACAAAGTTGGCCTATAAGAAAAAAAGAAAAAAGTAAATATATATGATACAAAGAAAATATAAAGTTAAAAAATTATATCACAATTGTAAATGGGAGAGAGAGAAAACTAATAAGTAGAGGCATAGACCGGCTAGTATTTCATGTCTGCCATGGTTGATTAATGTCTGCTATAGTATAATTTTATGTCTCTACACACGTACAAACTGAATCAACGGAATCGATTCATTCAATATATAACAGTAAGAGGGAGAGACATAGAGGACAAACCTGCCGAAGGAAAGAGAAATCGACAGAGAGAAATCGACCGGGAGCTGTGCCGTGGGTTTCGAAACAAATCGCAGGCAAAAAAATATGATTGATTCAAGCGAAATTGACTGTAAAACAAAATTATATCACAATTGTAAGTGCAACTATATAATGCACTAAAATAAATTCTCACTTGGGCATTATATCGAGCACCTAGCTCGCAACATTTTCATGTCTGTAAGTAATCCCAACTACAACCACATTAGTCCCAATTAACTAAATAATTCATTTTCATGACTGTAAGTAATCCCAACTACAACCACATTAGTTCCAATTAACTAAATAATTCATCAACAACTAAGAAAGTATTATGGTTTCCTAATAAGAATGTGATGGCTTCCAAAAAATAAAAAGGCAAATAGGCTACTTCGGGCTAAAGGGCTTCGTAAAAAGATATTGCAACTATAATGAGCCAAACTAAATTCTCACTCGGGCATTATATCGAGCACCTAACTGGCTACACTTTCATGTCTGTAAATGTCTGTAACCCTAACTACAACCACATAAACCCCAGTTAACCAAATTATTAATCAACAACCAAGAAATTATTATAAAAACTTATTTGCATTCCCTTCATATATATATATATATGACAATCAACCCATTTTTTTCTCAAATCAAATCATATCATGCAACACAAAATCAAAACCAAAATCAATAATTACAATGTTTGCAAAATAGCGAGAGAAATAATGAAGAAAGGAAGTTGAGGAAAGTTCTAATATTCAAAATCAATGCTTCACTACTTCTAAGTGAAGCTGAAAGAAAGAGCCGAGCAAAACTGGAGAGAGAGCCTTACCACAATCCTTTTTCAATTCGGGGGAGGGGAGTCGGTCGCAAAAATCATTTTTTCAGTTTGGGAAGGAGAGAGCAGTTCGTTCACCAAGACAAAGAAGTTCGCAGGAAGGTGAGAAAACCGTCACTCGCACATGTGAACTTGAGATTTAATGTTGGTTGTAGGATTTTAGTAAATGGAAAAATCTGGCAATGGTTGTCGAAAGTCAATTGCACACGTAAGAAGTGAGCTCTATCATTAGCACACACGGGTTTTTAGACTTAATATTAATAATAAATTGTAAATTGAGTATACTTGTTATTTTCGGTGTTAATATTTTATATGAAATACATACTTTTGGTAGTAATGCTAGGTAGCAGTAGTATTTAAACAAATACTTCCTCCGTCCCGGATAAATGTTCCTACTTTCTATTTTGGGATGTCCCAACTAATGTTCCTAAAGACTTTTGATCTACCTATTCTCTACCATTCTTCCTAATATACCCTTAAAGCTTCATTTAATATGACACATCCTAAACAAAATCAATTATTTAAAGTAGTTGAACTCAATTAATGTTGATGGGTATTATGGTCAGAATACATTTTATAACACATCATTAATTATGTTTCTTAATTCCTGTATTTTATCCACTAAGAACATTTATCCGGGACGGAGGGAGTATATAAAGATTTTGATTTATTAAATGCATTTTTATGGTTAATACACAATAAACCAAACATTTCAGGAACATTGTGATAAACTATTAGGTCCAGATACATGGGTTGGTTGCAAAACTAATGTAGAAGCTGATAAATGTGTTAAAAAGTTACTAAAGGACAATGAGCTTGGTGGGGGGTGTGGGGGGGCTAATATATTGGAAGTTGAAGTGTTAGAGGGAGTCACAGATGCTGATGAAGAATTAAAAGCATTCGACTTCGTGTTGAGGTTTGCAAGACAGATCCACCTAGAAAAAAATTGAGAGAAAAAGAGTTGGTATGCGATAGAGTTCAACTGAAATAAGTGACACACATATAGCAAGTCATGCATGCATACCTTTCGAACCAAACTAATAGTCCTCGGACCTCAACTCTTCATGGCTTTTATCTTTGTAAACGGGGCAGAAATTGACATTAGAGAAGAAAAAATAAGTTGAGACCCAAACCTATGACATTTATACGCAAGAAAAGGTGTTAACAAATTGCAATGCACCGCTTTTACTAGGTCTACAAAGTCGTAAGGACTCTGTGTCCTCTGTACTATGCTTCAAAATGTTCAATCCCAAGCCTCTTTCATATCTCCACCGGTACGAAAAAAGAAAAAAAAAACTTGGGTACTGCATGATTTTTTTAGTGTATAAACTTTAATGTAGGTAAAAGAATATTAAGCCAATGCATTAGTTAAATTACAATTCCTTCTTTTGTCAATAGTCTGGGAAAATGAAACCATAATATACAAATTTAAGTGATTGCAGGATCGCTGCATGTGGGCTTGAGCTCATGCAAAATTTCAAGTGGTTTGATGTAGAAATTATTCATTCAACCAAACTAAGAAGGAAGAAAAGGTGAGTGATTTGGAAAGCAACTAATGTGGATAGGAAATTGAAGTCGCAAAAAAGTAAATCATAAATAAATTAAAGTACTAACCACCAAAACGTGATGAAGAGAACCCAAGAGCCGGGGAATTTACCCCCAAAGGCAAGAGCATCAAATGTTGTTGTGGATGGAAAGGGTGAAGAAGTTGCCCCAACCACACTACTTGTAGTTCCACTCAAAAAATTCAACATCCCAAATGGTGATGCAAAATTAGTTGCCATGCAAATGGCTTGAGGGCAAACGGATTACCAGATGAATACCCAAAGGCTGTCATGGCCAAAAAAGAGAGAAATTATCACAATGTCACCAAGGAACAAAAAAGACGCACAACAAAACATGAACAGGGAAAAGAAAATTGTGTAAAGACCCTAAAAGCATAATAATATCAAATCAAACCCAAAAACAGCTATCAAACAGACAGCATTTCACTTTTTTCTATTTTCATGACTGATACCACTATAATAAAAAAATCATTAAAAAATTAAACCTAAATTAAGAGAATTGCTATTTTCACCCAACAAATTGCTGAGTACACCCCATTGGGTGTTCGGTACCCCTACCGAACGCCGTCTAATGCACCATTTTTGTGTTCGGTAGGGGTGCCGAACACCCCAGGGGGTGTACTCAGCAATTTGCTGGGTGCAAATAGTAATTCTCCTAAATTAATTTGAGAAAAAGGACTCAGTTATAGGTGAATTTGAAGAACCGTAGAATTCTCAAGGCGAATGTAAGACAGGAAGAATTCAAAGAACGAAAAGCACAGAAGAAAACCCATCATGAAAAGAGTTCGCATCTCGAAAAAATCTTTTCCCCCACCCACATTAAAAAATTTCTATCCCATTCAGTCATGTTTGACTGCTAAGGCCAAATTCAATGGTGTAACCATGTGAGCATATCAACATCATCAGCAATCCCTCTACTGAGTTGTTGAGAGGTATGAACATGTGTATTAATTAAGCCTATCAACAACAAAAATTAACTTAACCATTAAGCCTTTTCATAAAATTATTCCTAATTACTGACATATATCATAAATTTCCATCTACAAAAACTCATACAACTACAAAATTGCAGGAAGAAAGTAAGCACACACAAACACATATTCATCGAATCATTGAATTTTTTCAACATTTGATGTAAATTTCTATCTACAGAAGCTCATATAGCAATAATACAAACTCGCACACATATAGGCTCTTCATCATTGCACCCAAGAACTCATTGCAGTAGTACTAGTTAATCATATCATAGTAGTTCCCAATTTTTATATGCTAGGTTCGGGAGCATATAATCCATGCCTTAGAATTAGAATTCAAGCAAATCATTGCTAATACAAAGACTGCTAACAATAAAATTAAATTATAATAGCACCAAAGTAAAAAGATTGAAACTTGTCCAAACCTTAAGAAGGAAATCCCAGAAAGCCAATCATTGCTCTGTTTCGTATTTGAAACTTAGCCAGAAACGGCAGCACCGGCAATTGCTTACACCAAGCCTTCAGCTTGTGATTTGATAAATTCCCGAAGTGGGTTCGCCTGAAAAAGGGTTTATGGGTCTGGTTGTTATGGGTTTGGTTCGCCTAAAATTGAAGTTGCCAAACCATGGATTGAAGAACGGAATACATTTAAGCCATTTTGGAGCTCGAAGCCGGCGATTTCGGCTGAGGAGGGAGAGAAGGATAAGAGAAAGAGGCCGTAGGTGACGCCGTTTTGGAGGCGAGATCTGCGGTGATGGCAGATATAGTGGATCTGAGGGGCGGTGAAGTGAGGTTCAAGGTTTGATTAGGATTTGGAAGGGAAGGAAGAAATGGGGTTTTCTCGGATTGGTGAGAGAAGACTAGATGAAGAGAAGAGTTAGGAAGAGTGGTGGCCATGGGTGGATGTAAGGAAAAAGGAGGAAGGAGACGCAGAGTAGGAAAGAGAAAATAACCGACGTCACATACGTGAAACTGAAATTGAATGTCTGTAAATCTTTGCCCGTAGTCAAGAGCATTTCTATTAACACCGGTCATTTCTATTAATACATTCTTTAATTAAATTATAAAAATGTCATTATATTATTAAATATAAATATCTTTCTTTTATTAAATACATCACCCTAAATATTAAAACATCACCCAAATTTCTAAATACACCATCAAAACACAACTACCTAAACTTCTAAATACACCACCAATCAATTCATCAATACACCCTCTTCCATAACAAGCGAGCTATAATACGTTTATCGCTGAGAAAATTGAAGAACTTCAAAACCCAGCCAAACTCTCTCAAAAACTCAGGCAAACTCTCAACATCCAAAGCCAAACTCACAACATCCATACTTCCAAACTCAACTACATCTTCAATTTACCATCTCATATCAAACTCCCATTACCCACGAACGCCGTAAAGCAACCACATTGCAACAAAAATCAGACATGGATACTAAAGAAGTGAAGCAGACCATTGATGTAAGTATTCTATACCGTTTTCAAGTTTTCAATCCAATTTTTATGAAATTTCGGACATACTGGGACATCGTTTTGGTTTGGGACTGGTCTATGGAACACCACAGTGGTGTTCGGTGACCACCTACCGAACATACTTGATATGTTCCATCATGTTACCCGAACACCACTGTGATGTTCCTGAGGTAGTACCCGAACACCACAGTGATGTTCGTTAGGTGGTTCCCGAACACCTCTGTGGTGTTCTATATTTTGTCCCGAACTCCACCCAGTTGTTCCATCATCTGTCCCGAACACCACTATGGTGTTCCATAACCTCTTACTGAACAGAAACTTTTCAGGATATGTTTTGTTGAAAATTTTCTTTTGTTGTAAACAGGATTCAAACACGTTGTCTACCGAGGGTAGTGTTGCGCCGGTTATTAACGAGATTGAACCCGTTCAAGATATCGTTATGGATTACACAAATGTGTTCACGACGTATGAAATGTTTATATCTCGTGATGCATTGTTTGATTGGGTGCATGTTACGGGAAAGGAACATGGAACGGTGATTGTAATTATCAGATCCGATAGTGGGTCGCGTAAGAAAAGAGCTCGGTTAGTTCTGGCATGTGAACGTAGTGGGAATTACCGTGAATTCAAGAAGCCTGGAAAGTTGTCTGAAGTAAATAACGAAGAGGCTACTATGGAAAAGGACGTTGTGAGCAAATCAAAGAGGAAAAGAGAAACTGGAACGAAGAAGTGTGGTTGTCCATTTCGGTTGAGGGGTAGACAAATATCAACTAATGGACCTTGGGCATTGGATGTTCAATGTGGTGTCCACAATCATCCAACTGCAGACTATTTGGAGGGCCACTCATATATTGGTCGATTATCACCCAAGGAGAAAGACTTTGTCATTAATTTGTCTCACACAAATAGTAAACCCAAGGACATTTTGTTTGGGTTAAAAGAAAATTTTGTAGATAATAAGTCCACAATAAGGACTATCTACAATGCTCGGTTGCAAAATAGAGTTGTAGAGCGTCAGGGTCGATCTCAAATGCAGCAGCTTATGTTCAAGTTGAATGAGCATGGATATTTATATCATCACATTCACTGTGAGAAGACCGACGTTGTCAAGAATATTTTCTTCGCTCACCCAACGAGCGTTGATTTATTGCGATGTTTTCCGAGAGTCCTCTTTATGGATTGTACATACAAGACAAACAGGTATAAGTTACCTTTGTTGGAAATTATTGGTGTCACCTCGACGCAAATGACATTTCATATTGCAGCCACGTATTTGGAGTTCGAGCGGGAAGAGAACTATACGTGGGCGCTGACAGTCTTAAAAGGATTGATGGACCAATTCTCTCTACCCCACGTGATTGTTACGGACAGAGAACTTGGTCTAATGAATGCAATTCAGAAAACATTTCCCGACTCGAGACATTTCCTTTGTCGGTGGCACATTAACAAGAATATTTTGGCAAATTGCAAGAAATTATTCCGTGTGAAGGATAAATGGGATTGTTTTTCTATGAATTGGAATACGTTGGTTCTCGCAGATACTGCGACAAATTATGATGCCTTGCTACAAAGACTCCAGTTGGACTTCAAAGATTATCCACTAGCCGTTAAATATGTCATGGAGCAATGGTTGATGCCATACAAGGAAAGATTTGTGTCTTTGTGGACGGATACAGTCATGCATTTCGACAATACCACAACAAATAGGTATCTATCATTTTAATATCGGTGTTTATTTTATTATTTTATATATTTTGTTAGATATATACTTAATAAGGTTGTAACTTGTATTTCGGTGGAGAGTCAACATGCATTGTTGAAAAGACACTTGGCTCGAGCCAGGGTAACTTTGAGACGTGTTGGCGACATTCACACCCTCATTGAGACTTCACACACAGAATCAAACAGTCATTTGAGAAGAGCAAAAATGTTGTCCAAAGATAAATACAAATCAATTGTATTTAGAGAGGTGCGAGGATGGTTTCGATGCATGGATTGAACTTGATATATGATGAATTGAGCGCTATTGGTGAACATGGTGTAGACCCTCTGTGTGGGTGTACCGAGAAAGAGATGCGGGCTGCCTTGTGGTCATGAGATTGACGAATATAAGAGATCGGACATGCCAATTCCACTTGATAAGGTTGACGCCTTTTGGAGAAAATTAGATATCATACCTCCAAAGGTAGAAGATCCTGGCATAGTCGAAGAAATGGGCAGTCGATTTAAACAAGAAATTGTTGAGCGATCGTCCAAGTGGGAATAAGCACCTGGACCAGAGTCAAAAAACAGAAAGTGTTGACTCGTGGTCGTCCTAAGTCTGTAAAGGCTAAAAAAGACAAGTCAACCAAACGTGATCCGAGTAAGTTTGAGTATGTCCAGTCCATAGAAGATAGTTGTTCACCATGTGAAGAGATTGCCTACGAGGTTGGTCCATCGATTAAACAACCTCTTACCCTCAGTTCGACACCGACACCTAAGCCAAAGAAGAAACAGGTATTTTTTTTATCCTTTTTTAAGATAGAAAAAACCTGGTTATACACTAACGAAACAAAGAATTGATACATCTTTTTTCAATAGGTTGTCCGGCAAAGGACTCGAATCGCGACTACAAGTGGTTTTATCCAACAACTACCATCGCATTTGCACAATTGGATTGTAGAGACAAAAAATGTTAAAAGTGATGGTCATTATGGATTACGTGCCGTAGCAGACCAACTTGGCTTCACAGAGGAATCGTGGGGTAGGATTAGAGGAGCACTTCTTCACGAGTTGACAGTTAACCAAGAGTTATACAACAATGTGTTCATTGAACATGGTCGCGTTGAAGAAGTGTTGCAGATTCTAGACTACTACAAGGAGCCTGCACCTAAGGAACACTGGTTTTGTTTGCCAGAAATGGGTCATTTGGTCGCATCGGCTTTCAATGTTGCGCTCGTGTCTTTGGATTTACAAATTCCGATGACGTATTTGCCCTTAAGAACCCCAATCCCAAGTGATCCACAGATGATATGTATTGGATTTGTGAATAATGATCATTATATTCAGGTACACACCATAACAAGGATATTATCTGAAGTTATTTATGTTATATATATCCATGATATTGATATGTAGTATATTTTATAGGTGTTCTTGCGCGAGGGGAGTCCATTACCACCCATCACAGATAAATGGAATACATATCGACTTCACTGTGTAGCTGGCTGGAAAAATTGGATTGGCGACCGACTTAATTTGTAAAGTGACAGTGTGGGAACCAGTCAACTCGGTCGAAGCGCTGCGACTATCTCTTTAGATTAGCTTCAGTTGTAAATCAATATGTTTATTACTTTTATAAATCAACTTGTGTTGTAGACGCATATCCTTTGCTTATTATGTGAATCAATTTGTGTTGTAAAACAATATTTTGCTTTTATGTCATTTAACTTATAAGTAAATCAATCTTTAATACAAAATGCATAACATCAAAAGAAATAATAGTAACACATGACTACCAATATGCATAACATCTTACACTTAAATACATAACATCGTCTTTAAATATAACAATATCCAAATTGAAATACATAATACAATAGTCAACTTCAACTAACACTTCTCCTCCTACGACTAGACGCAGGTTGCGAAGGTCCTGCTCGATGTGGTCCCTCATCATCCGGACCTCCTAATGCATCATATGCTCGTAGGATCACCGACTCAAACTCTTCCCGGAGATAGATCGGTCTCCGGCTCTCAATCGTTGCACCATCGGTTGCATTAAACCCCGTGCGATCGACAATGTCCCAAGCATCTAGCGGAGCGAGATCGCTGCGTTGCGACGTAGGAGGACCGACGGTCGGGGTCTTGAACTATGGGATGTGAATGTGTGTAATACCATTCAAGATATGAATGGTCACACTGTCCTGCTGGTCGGGCAGGTCGACCAAGTCTCTCATCAGATAACACATGACTATCCCATTGTACAAAGTACTTGACAAGTACCCCCCATATCGCCGCAGTCTGTTGGGTTTCCTTTCTGGGGATACCGGGAGCAATAGGGGCGTATGGAATTGTCTGTACATATCCAAACTGTCTTAGTACTCGATCAGGATGATATGGCTCCACAATAGTGTTTGCTGAGATGCATCCATGGTAATACGAGATGTGGTGGAACGGAAAATGTTGTCTCACCGTCTCGGTATATGGCTTCCAAATAACCTGTAACAATTTAAAAAACAAAAAAATTACAACATGTATATTTGACACGAGATTTTCACGTCAATCAACATATATAAAAACACATTAATACTCACTTCACTGGGTTTCATGGAGTCAAGAACCTCACGCACTGACATTAATCTTTCTAGGCTTAATTCTCAATTTGGTCACCCTAGTTTCACAAAAGTTTCGTTAAGCTAACTTTACAATTTTTTTTCACACTTTAATAACTATACTTGATCAAAAGTTCCGCGTTAGTCACTCCGTCTAATTTTTTGGACGGAGAGCATAAAACATTTATGAAAATCCAAAACTACCCCTACTATTACCACGTGCTAGTCACGTGACTCTCTCCTCTTCATGGAGATCCATAGTAATATTAAAAGAAGGATGAATTCTCTAAGATACCTGCAACCAATGATATCCCAGATGAGATCAAGAAACTCAACAGTGAAAAATGAACTTCATCCAAATATTAAGATAAAAGAAGTCAAACCGTAGGCGCAAATGATAAATCTGCAAGTCGGGAAGATTTTGGCCATTCTGAGGTTCCTTGTTTAGATCGAAACTAGCCCCTTTCATTCTCAACTCCTAAATACACCGACTCACCGCTCGATCAGCTGTCTTCTTCCTCTGCAACTGTCCAATCACTTCCAGTATCTGCAAATTTTCATCTGAATGAAGTTAATCCCCAAAGTTTCATCGTCGTCCCCTCATAACTCCGAACAAGCACTCTCCAATTGAATCGGAGCTCATGAACAACCGATTCTCGATCATTTTAGAACCAATCGCCGATTTGTGGTTGAATCGAAGAACTTTCTTGATGGCAAATGTGTGTGTGAAAGAGTGAGAAATTAGGGTTTTTATTTTCTGATTTTCGATTCAGTCGAGAGAGTATTAGGATCTTCTTTGTGAATTGCGGATTCTGTGTTGCTAGAAAATTAAAGAAATTGATAGTGGTTTTGATAGGTTAGTAATTCCATGGAAGAGTTTTAATATGGGTTTGTTTTATTTAATTGTGATGATCCATCTTAGAAGCTGGGTCAAGGAAGATTTTCTTGCAGTGGAGAGATCCCACTTCACAGTTCTTAGATTATGAGTCAATCTGTAATATGGCTTTCTTTGGACTTTCCCCATCCCTTCTTTTTTCGATCGGAATGGAGATGAAGATCACAGCAACTGCAGCATTATTAAAAGAAGAAGAAGAGCTTGAATCAGAAGAAGAGCTTTTACCTCTAATTATTAATCTTTGACTATAATTAGTTTATCCATGTCAACATTAAGAGTTTTGAGGGTATAATAGTCTTTTTAACATTTTCTGTTAAAAAAATTTGACGGAAATGACTCGAATGACTAAAGTGACTGTAAAGGTCGAGTATAGTAATGAAAGTGTGAAAAAAATTAGTAAAGTGAGCTTAACGAAGTTTTTGTGAAAGTATGGTGATCAAATTGAGAATTAAGCCATCTTTCTATAGATGTTCCTTGTCCACCCTTTGGTAGCCACCTCTTTGCAAGAGGATTTTCCTCATTGTACTGAACGTTATGTGGAGGCCTAAACATTGGGAATCGTTCGTATACCCATGCCTACGTGAAATGCAATAAGAAGACACAATAATCAGTTCATAATCTAATAAATATTTATTTCAATATATTGAAAATAAGTAAAAATATGAACTTCTTACCTCCAACAACGTGGAATATCCAGCCATCTGTTTGGTTGTAAGTCTAGACGCTAGCCCTAGCTGTCTATACAGATAAGCAAGAGTGGCAGCTCCCCATGCATATATATGAACACTATCAAGCTCAACCAAGAACTCCAAGTAAGAAGTATTTACCCGAGTGCCACTCTTATTAGCAAAAATTGTACAACCTAAGGTGTACAATAAATACGCCCTAGCTGAGAATGCACGCCTTTCTGGATCATCTAACATAGCATCTTCACTAAACCTCTCCCTAAGCCACTCTAGCCTAACAAAAGATCCCCTCGCACCGCGCATTCCTTCTATGGCTTCAGCGTAAGAAACTCCCAACCATTGCTCAACATCAAAAGTAGAGGTTGGTGTAATACTCCGTCTTGATAAACCGGAGTCCCCGTGATCGGAAGACCAGTAAGGCAAAATACATCATCCAATGTGATTGTCATTTCGCCAAAGGGTAGATGAAAGCTATTGGTCTCAGGGTGCCAGCGTTCCACAAATGCACTGACCAATACTTTGTCAACTTCAAAGTACGAGGTTCGCCTTAATCGAAACAACGTGGACGCTTTGACAACGTCCAACCACAAAGGGTGACATACATCTCTGCGACAACTCCACTGAACTAATTTCTCAGTATGGTTATTGCACTTGAGAAGCTCTCTCTCTTCCCCCTGCCATATCAACCGTGCTACGTGCGACTCATAAGTAGTCAGTAGAGATGGATTAACAGGACCACCGGGAAATAGAGTATATGTCACGTCTTCTCTTTCCTCCCTAACATTTTCTTCTCCTACATCTCCAACATCTTCCTCTCTATTCTCTCCAAAACCAGCATCTCTTTCAAAACTATAGTCATCATGTGTATAGGAGAGTGTTGTTGTTCGGTGAGACGCGTGGGGATCCTCAGCGGTTGTTGTTCACGCCGACCTCTTTCTCTTCGTTTGAAGCGGTGGGTCTTCTTCTTTCATAGACATTTGCTAATTTACCTGCAATAATCACAATATATCAGCAGAGATTGAAGAACATAACTTGTAGAGGAAATTGGGAAGGTATGAAGGAATACCACACACTGTTCGGGAAACACCAATAGAACAAATCAGTGGTGTTCGGGCAAGAGTCTAGAACATTGTAGTGGTGTTCGGGCTATGTAGTCGAACACTGCTGCAGTGTTCGGGACAACTGAAGGAACACAAGGCAGGTGTTCGGGCTGTGATGTGGAACACCACTACGCTGTTCGGGCAAACTTATGGAACACCACTGTGGTGTTCGGACTGGCTGTAGGAACACTGCTGTGGTGTTCGGGAGGTAACCCCCGAACACCACTGCAGTGTTCCTACAACCAGTCCCGAACACCACATTTTTGTTCGAAGAACCAGGCCCGAATACCCTTCGATCAGTTATGACTTATAACACAAATTAAAACCCAGCATACAAATTGAAACAATTTGAACTTAAAAAGTAGAAGAATTTCATACCTAGGGCTTTCTTCATTGTGAAATTTGGTCTTCTTCTACTTCGTGAAATCAAGGTGAAGCTTCTTCTTCTTCTTCTTCTTCTCTTCTTCTTCTTTCTTCCTGGCTTCCTTCTTCTTTGCACAAAGCTGGGTTGCTTTTGAGTTTGAAATACAACGGTGTTGTTGGTGTTGTGTTTGAAATTTGATCTTAACAACGGTGTAGGAGGGTAAGGTGTTTGAAATTGAAATTTTTTGGGTTTGAAATGGTTGGTGTATTGAGAAATAGGGTGGGGTGTGATGATATTTGGTGGGTGTATTGGGAAAGAAATAATGAGTTAAGTGAGAGGGGTAAAATAGAAAATGTTGGGTGGTGTATTTAGAAATTTTGTTGGTGTAAAATTAGTGGGGTGGGTGTATTAAGAAAATGGGTGTATTAAGAGGAAATGGTGGTGTTAATAGCAATGCTCCGTAGTTAAATATAGGTTTTTGTTTTGAGAGTTGCTATTTATTGCGATGTTTTCCGAGAGTCCTCTTTATGGATTATACATACAAGACAAACAAGTATAAGTTACCTTTGTTGGAAATTGTTGGTGTCACCTCGACGCAAATGACATTTCATATTGCAGCCGCGTATTTGGAGTTCGAGCGGGAAGAGAACTATACGTGGGCGCTGACAGTCTTAAAAGGATTGATGGACCAATTCTCTCTACTCCACGTGATTGTTACGGACAGAGAACTTGGTCTAATGAATGCAATTCAGAAAACATTTCCCGACTCGAGACATTTCCTTTGTCGGTGGCACATTAACAAGAATATTTTGGCAAATTGCAAGAAATTATTCCGTGTGAAGGATAAATGGGATTGTTTTTCTATGAATTGGAATACGTTGGTTCTCGCAGATACTGCGGCAAATTATGATGCCTTGCTACAAAGACTCCATTCGGACTTCAAAGATTATGCACTAGCCGTTAAATATGTCATGGAGCAATGGTTGATGCCATACAAGGAAAGGTTTGTGTCTTTATGGACGGATACAGTCATGCATTTCGACAATACCACAACAAATAGGTATCTATCATTTTAATATCGGTGTTTATTTTATTGTTTTATATATTTTGTTAGATATATACTTAATAAGGTTGTAACTTGTATTTCAGGGTGGAGAGTCAACATGCATTGTTGAAAAGACAGCTTGGCTCGAGCTAGGGTAACTTTGAGACGTGTTGGCGACAGATTCATACCCTCATTGAGACTTCACACACAGCAATCAAACAGTCATTTGAGAAGAGCAAAAATGTTGTCTAGCATAAATATAAATCAATTGTATTTAGAGAGCTGCGAGGGATGGTTTCGATGTATGGATTGAACTTGATATATGATGAATTGAGCGCTATTGGTGAACATGGTATAGACCCTCTGCTGTGTGGGTGTATACTGAGAAAGAGATGCGGGCTGCCTTGTGGTCATGAGATTGACGAATATAAGAGATCAGACATGCCAATTCCACTTGATAAGGTTGACGCCTTTTGGAGAAAATTAGATATCATACCTCCAAAGGTGGAAGATCCTGGCATAGTCGAAGAAATGGGCAGTCAATTTAAACAAGAAATTGTTGAGCTATCGTCCAAGTGGGAACAAGCACCTGGGCCAGAGAAGTTGTTAATCTTAAAGAGATTGACTGAAATAAATCAACCTCCAACGACATCACTTACTCATCCCGTCGAAAAACAGAAAGTGTTGACTCGTGGTCGTCCTAAGTCTGTAAAGGCTAAAGAAGACAAGTCAACCAAACGTGATCCGAGTAAGTTTGAGTATGTCCAGTCCATAGAAGATAGCTGTTCACCATGTGAAGAGATTGCCTACGAGGTTAGTCCATCGATTAAACAACCTCTTACCCTCAGCTCGACACCGACACCTAAGCCAAAGAAGAAACAGGTATTTTTTTTATCCTTTTTTAAGATAGAAAAAACCTAGTTATACGCTAACGAAACAAAGAATTGATACATCTTTTTTCAATAGGTTGTACGGCAAAGGACTCGAATCGCGACTACGAGTGGTTTTATCCAACAACTACCATCCCATTTGCACAATTGGATTATAGAGATAAAAAATGTTAAAAGTGATGGTCATTGTGGATTCCGTACCGTAGCAGACCAACTTGGCTTCACAGAGGAATCATGGGGTAGGATTAGAGGAGCACTTCTTCATGAGTTGACAGTTAACCAAGAGTTATACAACAATGTGTTCATTGAACATGGTCGCGTTGAAGAAGTGTTGCAGATTCTAGACTACTACAAGGAGCCTGCACCTAAGGAACACTGGTTTTGTTTGCCAGAAATGGGTCATTTGGTCGCATCGGCTTTCAATGTTGCGCTCGTGTCTTTGGATTTACAAATTCCGATGACGTATTTGCCCTTAAGAACCCCAATCCCAAGTGATCCACAGATGATATGTATTGGATTTGTGAATAATGATCATTATATTCAGGTACACACCATATCAAGGATATTATCTGAAGTTATTTATGTTATATATATCCATGATATTGATATGTAGTATATTTTGTAGGTGTTCTTGCGCGAGGGGAGTCCATTACCACCCGTCGCAGATAAATGGAATACATATCGACTTCACTGTGCAGCTGGCTGGAAAAATTGGATTGGCGACCGACTTAATTTGTATAGTGACAGTGTGGGAACCAGTCAACTCGGTCGAAGCGCTGCGACTATCTCTTTAGATTAGCTTCAGTTGTAAATCAATATGTTCATTACTTTTATAAATCAACTTGTGTTGTAGACGCATATCCTTTGCTTATTATGTGAATCAATTTGTGTTGTAAATCAATATTTTGCTTTTATGTCATTTAACTTATAAGTAAATCAATCTTTAATACAAAATGCATAACTTATAAGTAAACCAATACTTTGTCAACTTCAAAGTACGAGGTTCGCCTTAATCGAAACAACGTGGACGCTTTGACAACGTCCAACCACAAAGGGTGACATACATCTCTGTGACAACTCCACTGAACTAATTTCTCAGTATGGTTA
Source organism: Platycodon grandiflorus (assembly GCA_016624345.1). Lineage (NCBI taxonomy): Eukaryota > Viridiplantae > Streptophyta > Magnoliopsida > Asterales > Campanulaceae > Platycodon > Platycodon grandiflorus. The sequence continues at coordinate 32,890,816 of CM028365.1, read as the reverse complement.
TTACACTTGAGAAGCTCTCTCTCTTCCACCTGCCATATCAACCGTGCTACGTGCCACTCATAAGTAGTCAGTAGAGATGGATTAACAGGACCGACCACCGGGAAATAGAGTATATGTCACGTCTTCTCTTTCCTCCCTAACATTTCCTTCTCCTACACCTCCAACATCTTCCTCTCTATTCTCTCCAAAACCAGCATCTCTTTCAAAACTATAGTCAGTCATGTGTATAGGAGAGTGTTGTTGTTCCGGTGAGACGCGTGGGGGATCCTCAGGCGGTTGTTGTTCACGCTGACCTCTTTCTCTTCTGTTTGAAGCAGTGGGTCTTCTTCTTTCATAAACATTTGCTAATTTACCTGCAATAATCACAATATATCAGCAGAGATTGAAGAACATAACTTGTAGAGGAAATTGAGAAGGTATGAAGGAATACCACACACTATTCGGGAAACACCAATAGAACAAATCATTGGTGTTCGGGCAATAGTCTAGAACAAATCAGTGGTGTTCGGGCAAGAGTCTAGAACACTGTAGTGGTGTTCGGGCTATGTAGTCGAACACTGTTGCAGTGTTCGGGACAACTGAAGGAACACAAGGCAGGTGTTCGGGCTGAGATGTGGAACACCACTACGCTGTTCGGGCAAACTTATGAAACACCACTGTGGTGTTCGGACTGGCTGTAAGAACACTGCTGTGGTGCCCGAACACCACTGCAGTGTTCCTACAACCAATCTCGAACACCACATTTTTGTTCGAAGAACCATGCCCGAATACCCTTCGATCAGTTATGACTTATAACACAAATTAAAACCCAGCATACAAATTGAAACCATTTGAACTTAAAAAGTAGAAGAATTTCATACCTAGGGCTTTCTTCATTGTGAAATTTGGTCTTCTTCTACTTCGTGAAATCAAGGTGAAGCTTCTTCTTCTTCTTCTTTCTTCCTGGCTTCCTTCTTCCTTGCACAAAGCTGGGTTGCTTTTGAGTTTGAAATACAACGGTGTTGTTGGTGTTGTGTTTGAAATTTGATCTTAACAACGGTGTAGGAGGGTAAGGTGTTTGAAATTGAAATTTTTTGGGTTTGAAATGGTTGGTGTATTGAGAAATAGGGTGGGGTGTGATGATATTTGGTGGGTGTATTGGGAAAGAAATAATGAGTTAAGTGAGAGGGGTAAAATAGGAAATGTTGGGTGGTGTATTTAGAAATTTTGTTGGTGTAAAATTAGTGGGGTGGGTGTATTAAGAAAATGGGTGTATTAAGAGGAAATGGTGGTGTTAATAGCAATGCTCTTTCTATTTTTAGGCCAGTGATTTAGCTTTTGTTGGACGTGTGTCTTGATTTTTGTTTTGTCTGGAAACCTCTTATGGTTTTGCGAGAACTTCAAATTCTCACAAGTGTTAGCCTTGATCTGATCCCTAGAACCAGCTGGGACTATTTTGCTGAATTTGTTATTTGTGGGTTCAATGTTCATCCTCCCCTTTTGTTTTGCATCTTATGCTAGTCCATTTGAAAAGTTAAAAATTTATAGTATCCTACTTTTACATGTCTACTAGTACTAAGCATGGGCGATGCCCGTGGCATGTTTAATTGAGATAGATGTTTAGGTTCATGAAATTTCACTTAAAATCCGAACATGGTGACAATTTAAAAGAGTTCTTGGAGTTGAGGGAAAAATCATAGACAATACTTAACCACGACATCCCTTACCTCAACAGTATATTTTAGTGTTCAGAATTCTAAAAGGCATTTTGTGCACATTCCTTTGTAAAATGATCTGCTCTCTTTCCTCTTCAAGAGCCGTCTTTCTGGTGCAATTCACGTACCCAATAAAGAGTGTAGTTCCGATTTCGGTTGCTATGTTGCAGTCACGATGACCTTTATTATACTTCTAGCCTACTTGAGTGTAGTACAGTATGAATCATTTTCAACAACAATGAAATAGCAAAAATAAAAGAAGGAATAGAACTATAGCAAAGTTCAAAAATACAAACCTTGTAATGGTAATTTTTTATGCTCTTAGTTATTCTGTAAATCAAGATTAGTCCCTGTGTGTAATTTTAACGGCAACTTATCATCTAGAGTCATAATATAATCTCAAAGTGCAGGGATGAAGTGTGAGACTGGCAAAAAACTGTCCTACGATGACTTGAAACAGTACACTAACAATTTTAGTGAAGACAACTTAATTGGAAAATTCCAGTGGGGCAAAGTTTATCATGGATATATTGGTGAACAACATGTGGTAGTGAAGAAATGGGAACATCCTATTATTTATCATTGCTTTCCAGGACAAAATGAACAAAGAATCAGAGTATGTTTCTGATATAATTATTTTTCAGTTTGGATCTTTCTCCTCAAAGTAATAGTAATGAGTTGCCTAATGCTCTCTCCCTTTATATATATCTTCCAGGATGAAATCCTTTTCAAAGATCCAACAATGACCTGTCACCCAAACATGGTCAATTTGATTGGATCTGTGATACATGTGAAGAACAGTTAGGTGTTGTATATGATGTCGACCAGATTCTCTAGACAACCTTATACCAAAAGGTTGGTCTTCTATTAATCACCTTTTCGAAAAGTTAGTGTTGTATTACCCGATTTTTTAAATGGATTCTCTATAACCTTGACTGTGTTATTCTCTCCATGTGATCAAAACTTCGTAGCAACCAACCTTTTGAGATAACTGTATAATGATCAATATTTGCTGTTTGCATTTCAGATAGTTTTACTTGGCTACAGAGAATTAAAGTCATTGTTGGGTTTGCACGAATTCTTGCATTTATGCATGCTGAGAATCCACCAAACTTACCTTACCTCCTACGAAACATTAGTGCAGCTCATATAATTGTTGACAAGGTTTGTCTCAATTCCCGTATTGAATCTTGGTGGCTTGTTGACATTCAGTAGCTTCGTTTCAAGCAGCATACTACTTATCTTACTTTGATTTGTAGGAATACAATGCAAAACTATTTGACTTTGGTATGATCACTGGAGGAATATTTCCTGATAGAAGATGCATGCCAGGGAAGCCACATGTCCATGGCTGTTATGGTTATATTAATTTTGATCCTTGGGCTCCACGTCCAGGTATGCCAAGTATATACTGTGTGTTGTTTTTGACCCTCATAAGAAAAAATGACAGTAGTCTGGGTAAAATGCTATTTCAACTTTTGTGATACTATTAGTGTATTCTCGGAAGAAAAACCACACACAGACACATAAGGAAAATGTATGAAAATCCCCTTGACTATTAAGTGGTTAAATTCTTTGTTATGCGCGCTACAGTCTTGTGGTTATTTTACATGTCAGAACAGTTCATTTGCCGAGGGTAGATAAATTAACAAGGATTTTTAAAAAAAAATTGGAGTTCTTCACGTAGAAATAGTTGGCTCATTGATTGCTCATCCAATGGGGCTCATAACTCCTTAATCCATCTATCCAAAGAATTTCTTTAGAATGCAGTTGGTTCATCATGCTTGTAGAATAAATAAATTGTTTAGACGCACACCCACTTTTCATTTTGTGCCTAAACCGTGAGGTTCCGTTTGCTCCTAGATGTGCCTCCGGCCTTTAACAACTATAATGTCTACAATCTTCTTCAATATGATTCATGTCTGAATATTTTAACCTTTATACAAATAAAAGTACTGATATTTGGCATTTGGTAGATCTTATGAAATATTTTTCCATCTCGAAACCTTAAACTGACACTATGATCTTTTGTACCCCCTCCGCTCCTAAATAGGTATCATGTTTTGACTTTTTAAAGTAAAATTGATTGTTTTTCAAATGAAATTTTGACGTGCTTTTTTATTTCTTTCAAAATCATAAAACACGTGATTCCTAGCACACGTGTTTTATGGTTTTGAAAAAAAAAATGTCAAATTTTTATTTGAAAAACAATCAATTTGACTTTAAAGAGTCAAAATAGGACACTTATTAGGAACAGAGGGAGTATTAAGGCTGAAACATCGTCAGGTCCTAATTCATACTTACTTGGGGTTACCGGTGTCCTGTTCTCTAATACTCATTGTGATGGCTGAACTATTGGTTTGGCGTTAAGTAGATAGAAAAAGAACCTCTAGAGTACTTCTATATCCTCCTATTGAGATGGAAACTATTGGGTAGAATTATTGTGGGGCCGTTGGTCCTCAAAAACCCAGAAGCAGGTCTACCTAAATATTGACGAAAGCCAATTGCAATGACTAATTAGTGTTCAGCTAACTAAGTGGAAGGCAGTGATGAACAATGGTACTGTCCCATCTCATATTTACAACCTGAAGCGATGTTAGTCAGCTAAACCATCTGGCCGAATTTCTCTAACCTTCCATATTCTTTTTAAGTTATAGTTGCAGCATGCATGTTAAACTCGTAAGTAATACCAAATGTTAATGTCAAATAGTGGTGAGTAACGTAACAGATGATCCATGTGGCAAGGCATGTGATTGGTTATACGTGTAGTTATTAAAGGAGAGAGGTGGGGGAGTGGTACCTTTTGAGACTGAGAGAGGTGGGCGGGCAAAAGATGGACAAGGCGAGAATCAAGGAAATCTTTTTTCTTAAATATCTATGATGAGAATCTTAAGCATGTTATAAATGACAATAAAACATGAAATTAAGTTCATAAATAATCATAATAATACAAATTTCAACTTCCATATTTTGAATTCTGAATCAAAAGAGGATCTTAATTAAAACTTCAAGCTTGAAATAGTTAATGGAAGATAAGGTCATGGAAAACAAGTGTGAAAATAAAATTTATATTTACTTTGTGATTTGCTTTCCTATTATAAGTTAGTTTTCTTACCTAAACACAATTCGGGGTTACAGACATTATCGCCTTGAGGAGGGGACCCTATCTATGCCACCCTGTCGCTAGAGGTGCATGGAAACATCTTCATGCACTGGGGAGTTTGCCGGAATTGCTAGCGGACCTCCATAGACAAGGTGATCGACACCTTCCAAGTCCATTTGTAGGGTTAGTTGTTTGTTTTGTTTTGAGAAGGATCGAGTTTTGTTTTGGCGTAACTTTGTGGTCTTTCCATTAGGCGTTGCCTTGGTCTCATGTTCTCCTTGCGCCTTGGCTAAAGAGTCGTGCGCCTCTTCACCTCATTCGCTTGTCCACTCCCACTTCCGGTGCGGAGTGTTGGCTGAACTCGCCTCTCTCATTAGGCGACCAAGGGGCTCACATTTATTAACTATGGTTATACATCAATTACTTAACCTGTGGGCACAGTTTAACCAATCACAAGCTTGCCACATACATCAGGCCATAGATGGGGATAAACGGTTGGTATCCTATCATTTTCCATATTTAATCACCAGATGGATACACTAATACTTTGTTCATTTTGGTTATCTTATATCTTAAAGTCACCCCATAGCATATCCATGCGCAGTGTTAGCTGAAGCGACCACAATAATGAAGCCCAAACTCAGCTGCCAGGAGAAACTTGACAAACATGATTAGCACTAAATTGTAATAAAGTCCAGGAGCAAGCTCCAAAATTTTTAATATCACGAGTCCAAAGCATGTAACCAAAATGCATCACCAAAGGGCGTAATCAATGTGCAGTCCAAAGAGTGTAACGTTACGGATGGCGATCACCCAAGGCAAATTAAAGCTGTCGTGATATCGCGGCGATGGTTACACAGGCACACATACCAACCGCCGACCGAGTATGATAAACACATTCCGAAGAATACATATATTACACCGGAGGTCCTTGGAAAGTTGTTGAAGGAACCACCTCAAGTGTTATTTTAGAATTGAAGGTCACGTCAAATTCAGATTCTATAACTACCCTTTTGACATGGAACAAAATATCACCTCAATCGTAAACTCTGTGTGTGTGTGGGGGGGGGGGCGGCGTGGAACTGATTCTTGCCATTGGTAACGTTCTATTTCTGTCTTGTGAACTTGGGGCTCAGGAAATGCACTTGACACTTTTTTTGGATTTGGTACTGCCATGTGTGAAGGGCAACTCAGATTTGTTGCCAAATTGTCAAATCACATTTGTTAGTTTTGCGTGTTGTTGCCAAGTCCATGTGTCGCTCGATTTGCAGATTTGACCTCAATACCTCAGTCAATGTAAATGGGATTTCACTTCTATCAAACCATAATAAACCATACATGTCAGGGGCAAAATGCTTTGTAGTTGTTATTGTTTTATTGCAAATTTTCCTCGACATATTTCTGCTATTATTTCCTGACTGTTGTAGCCTTGTGACAGGTTTATGGTCGACGAGAACAGATGTTTGTGCATTTGGTGTTGTACTCTTAATGTTGATATCCAAAAGGCCTCCTCTGGATTTAGATCTGGATAACTGGACAATTTACGACTGGGCCGATACGGTGTACAAACCACGTAAGTCAGCAACAGACAAGTGTTCCCTCGTGCACGAAAGCTTGCAGCAAAGTGTAGGCTTTTGTGCTAGTGATGGTGATAAAATTGAATTGCTGGCACGTAGTTGTGTGGAATGGAACATTAGTGCTCGGCCTACTATGGAGGAAGTTCTCAAGGATCTGTTGGAGTTGAATGCTGCCCAGCTTGTGCGAATTGGAATGCATTTTACTTTGAGGCAATACCTCGCAGAAACTGGGAGATTTCAGTTTTTTTTTAATTAATGACAAGTATTTGTTCATTCTCTGATTTTCTTAGTTGCAAGAATTTACGATTCAAGATTGTTATGTTTAATTACTGTTTAAGGGCTGAATCTTAATTAATCTAAGAGTCTATTTCTAGTTAAACCCATTGATCCGTAATTGTCCTTGGTGATAACAAAGTAGCGAATAGCGCACTATGTAGGCATCACAAGCATACTCGGGCAGCGTTGTGGGGTTGAATAATCTAAATTAAAGGATGTTGCATCAATATGTATATAATAAAGAGATAATTAATTGTTAAGACTTGGGAGAAGAGAAGCGTAAATTAGGCAAAATATGCATTACAAACCTAAAATGACACTTATTTTTGAACAAAAAAATTAGCTGCATTGACACTTATTATGAAACAGAGGGAGTATATATATATATATATATATATATATATATTTGTGTGTGTGTGTGTTTGTGTGTGTGTGTGTGGAGAAGTTTTCAATGGTCTTTTTTCAAACCAACAAGTGCATACACAGTCGGTAGAGGGATTATTCTAGCTTAATCATAGGTACCTTGTGCTCATACCTCACCTAAATAATTAGGCTTCTCTACCTTACTTTTTTGTTAAAAAAAATGGGGGTCTTTTTAAGAAAATTGCGTAGGACGTGGTTGCTACTTGTAGTGGTTATTGACTCAAATCCAATAAGTTCGCAGACTCACATAACTATGCTTTTTGTATTTTTTTTATAAGAATGATCTTTGTAATAATTACTATGAGAAATTTGGACATAAAAGTCTGGATATCTATCACTTTTCTTTTCTAATAATAAATGTAACTAAATCATGATTTGATATTGTACTATGTTAACTTTCTAATCAGAAAATGAGAATATTTTTGAACGGAGATTGTATTTTATTTTGACTAGAGGAATGAGTTACGACCACAAATTCATAAATCATGACAACCAAGAAAGTTAGCTAGATGCTTAACAATCTTCCTCAAACTCCTTAGAACCTGTGTTAGGATGGATGACTCGATTTAAGGCAGTGGTGCGGTCGCACAAGGCAAAATGGTGCGGCCGCGCAGGTGGTGCGGTCGCATCATGTGGGCAAACAGTGGGCCAGAAGTTTTTGGATGGCACGGTCACGCGATGCATATAGTGGTGCGGAGCAGCCACGCCGACTTCTGCAAGGCAAGTTTTCCCATTTTGTATTGTATTTAGGGCTAGATCTTGTATCTTATATATAAGTTGTAATCTTAAAACCTAAAAATAATGGAATATCAATATAGAGCGTCTTAAAACCCCATATACTCTCTCTTTTTCCAATTCCAAATCGCTTTATCATTGATTATTTCTCAATTCATTGTTTGTTTGCTTCAGCCTGCTTCATCGTTGGGCGCTAGCTCCTCTGCATTACATGCCAAACATTGCATAGCCGCCTTTGTAAACCTCTTCCCATCAGGAGGAAATAACTCATCAGCTGTTAAACATTGGGGCACAGGTAAGTGGCTAGATTGTTCATTTCACAGATGAGATTGTTCAGAGCTTATTTCTTCTTCAGTTCACACTCTTTTGGAAATCAAGCATAAAAGTATAACCCCAATGCCGAAAACGTCTGTCGACTTTCCTGTCAAGAGGTGGGTTAAAATGTGCAGCTTATTCCATGCGCAGTTTATTCCTTAACTTAGCATTTTGGCCAAAATACAGGTGGAGAACGAAATTAAGAGCCCGTTTGTTCGTGCGTTTTGGCCAAAATGCAGGGTTAAAATGCGCAGGTTATTCCTTAACTTAGCATTTCAATGCTGCGTTATAAAAAGCAATGTATTCAAAATGCAGTTGCGTTTTAAAACGCTAAAATTCTCAGTTTTTTTCCAAAACGCAAATTTTAAAACACAATAGGGAATAAAAAGCTGCGTTGACAAAATATCTCAAACGTATTTATAAAGAAAAAAGCGCGTTTTAAATAATCTACGTTTTAGAAACGCTGGATTTTCAAAACACTGTGTTTTCAAAACACTACACCAAACGGGCTCTAATTAAACAAACTTAGCTGAAGAAGTTCAAATGGCAGGACAAGCAGAGGCTAAGCGCCTAAGACACAATAAAACATTCATAAACGTGATAAAACGATCCATATGTTAGAGTAGAATGCCCGAAGTTCCAATTTGATTGGATTTTTATTATACTTGTACAACAATTTTATTGGAATTTATATTTATATATGAAGGCATTTCTTTATCTTATATTTTCATATTAATTGTTTATAAATATTTGATAAAGTCCTTAGACCATTTTTAGCTATGGGGCATGGTTGCGCATTTGATGGTAATCATGGAAAATGCTTCTAAGGGTTTGGTCTTAAAATTAGTACTAAGTCGGTTGGTTTTTCAAGACAAGAACATTGAATAACTTATGAGACTTATGCGTACGATGTATGCTCGTATGACGAGGATGTTGCATTCCATTAACATCAACAGTGTGACGCAAGTGCATATATGCAGGTGCTTGTTAGATAACAAGTTCACTGAACATGACCCGTTGAGAATTCTTAAATAAAAGTTTTAATTGTCAAATTAAGAATTTTCACGTTGCGATAATACATAATTAGTCCTCGGACTTGAGGCACGATAGTAAGCTTGTGTACATCCTGAACATTTTTTATTTATTTTCTAATTGGGAAAAGGGTACTTTGGGTGTTGCACTAGTGTGCATGGAGGTTAATTAATAGCCAACATAGAATTCGACACTTGTCAGATGATAAGAGAATTTCCTATGTTTTTCATAGTTCATGATTCGAAGACCTTGGCCAAGGCATGATGAATTTGATTCTTAAATGAATCACTGGTAATTGAAATGGAATTAAAGTTATTAAATCGATGGGTTCTGACTTATAATCTATGTCCTAGATTTAATCGGAAAATTAGATGTCGAAAGGACCGTACATGTATGCACTCGCAATTGAAATAGGTTTACTAGCTATTTCACATACTGCTAGGTATTCGTGCTACTTACTAGGTGTTCCCACGATTTGTAAGTTCTTGAAATTAAGGAGTTAATTTCAAGTATATTAACTAATCGGATTATTTTATGAAATAAATCGTTATTCATAAGTTACAAAATTGTTGTAAGCCTACAACTAGCATTAGTTATGAACCTAAAGGGTCACACACTTAGAATGGAAGAATTTATTTGTTCAATCAATGATTATTCCAAATTGTTGGACACAGTTGATTAGTAGAGATTATTTGATGGATGTAATTGGTTTGATCAATTTGATTAAATTTGGGCTTGATCAATTAATTCAGATTAATTGATAAATTTTATTGAAAGTCTAAACCAAATTTTTAATTAGGCTTGTTAGAAGAGCCTATATAATTAATTTGAAAGAAGTGAAAAGAAGGAGGGGTAGTATTGCTAATATTAAATAAATGTTATTCTTATAAGGCAATATATGGTAATAATTATATTACCATATCTTCTTGCTAATGAACCTAGACACTATTGTGTATACATTAGATGTAGTGCACATTAGGGTTTTAACTAATTAGAAGGAGATATTATAACACAAGGCATTTATATGAATTCAGATCCTCTGTGCCACAATGTGCCCCTCCCTGTGCCACAAGGCAAATCCAATATTGGATTTAAAAATTCAACCGAAATCCAATATTGGATTTTCCTTGTAGCAAAGAGAGGGGCACACAGCTGTGGCACAGAGGATCTAAATTCCATTTATATAACAACTTTGTTAGGTTTACAACTGTTTCTACAACTATTGTTACAACTTAGCCTTAGTGAAGGGCTATATTGTCTTTCTCCAAAACACATTTCTCTTTCATCAAGGCTTAGTTGTAGCAATAGTTGTAAAAAGAGTTGTAAACCTAGTATTTTCTTTAAATAATACGTTATGGGATCGTTTGGTAGCCGGATAAATAGGAGGATAACACTAATTTATCCTAATATGGTGTTTGGTAGGATTTTTACATGTCGGATAAAATTATCCTAATCCGTGGATAACCCTCTTATCAGGGAGTAAATAATACCTCACCCCCCTGTTATAATTTTATCTCGGATAAAAAATAAACGAGACTATTTTTTGGTTCCTGTGTTGCCCTCCCAGTTATCGCTTAAACCTAGTTTTTTCCTCACCTAAACTTTCTCACCCACGACAGCTTTCTTCTTCGCCCACAAGCACTGATCGACGGCAAATCGTTCCCCTTGAATTCGAGCATTCTTCCAGCGATATTAAGGTATGTCTTCTTATCAAACACTTCTTTGCATTGATGAAATACTTGCTCCATGTCTGTTCAAGTCATGCATGGATAATAGTGATTGATTCAATTGAATCTCTAATAAAGCATAAATATTTTGAAATTATACAATAATGATGGCACCAACTCGAGTCGAAAAACTACACAAAATTATGCAAGCACACCCTTTGACTCTGGAAAATCTATTCGGCATTTTATTTCTTCTCAACCGATCGATTCTAGTATCATTGTTCCTCGTTTTCTTTTTCCTTCACATGCTCCAGCATACCCCCTAAGTATGTCTAGTGCCTGTTCTGAAAGTGCTACTGAGATGTACTCCTCCTTTTTGTATAAATTATCACCAATATTAAGTCATTAATGATTGAAATTTCGTTACCTAATTAGACATAGAACTATTTTCTTGGGACGAGGGAGTATAACGTAAGAAAACGAAAACCGTAATCGCTTTCATATACTAGGATATGGGAGTAGTCGATAGAAACATGAACTTTACCTTTATATTGTCTGGGTGGGAAGGATCGGTAGCAAATGGTAGAGTTTTACGTGATGCGATAACTAAGGTGGATGGATTGAAGATTCCAACCAGTAAAATTTAATTTCACATTTCGTAATATGTAAATCAGAGTAGTATACTAAAAAATTCAAACTAACAATAATTTATATCAATTAGGTCAATACTATTTGGCTGATGCAGGGTACACAAATGGCCCAGGGTTCTTAGTACCATATAAAGGTCAAAGGTATCATCTTGCAACGTTTCGTGGTGGAGTAAATCAGCCTCAAAATCATGAAGAGTATTTCAATATGAGGCATGCACAAGCACGTAACGTAATTGAGAGGTGCTTTGGGATAATGAAGATGAGGTGGGCAATACTTAGAGGACCATCCCATTACTCTGTCAAGACACATAGTAGAATAGTTATGGCATGTGCCTATATCCACAATCTAATTCGTCAAGAGATGCATGTTGATCCCGTAGAAGCGGAATATGACGAATTGGAACAACAAAATATTGAACAAAATGTTCAACTAACTGCTGAACAAAATGAAGAGATTGAGTATGTTGACGCAGTTGAGACAACCAATGAGTGGACAGCATGGAGGGATGAATTAGCTCACAGAATATACGATGAGTGGAGAGGGGTTGGTTGATTTGTTATTGTATTAAACGCGTTTTGTAACTTCTCTTTCATTTGCCAAACTTTGTTTTTATATGCAGATTTTGCTTTTAAGACATTGTTCATTGTTTAGCCATGTACACAGTTTCAATATATATGCACTTTAACCATTGATCTTTGGTGTATAACTTTTAATTTGTAGTAGTTTGACAATGTATAATGTACTTGTTACCATATGATTTATAGTTGGTGGATTTTTACTATTGTTATCTATGGTTGTATATTTAAATGATTTTTCAATTTGATATTGTAGTTATTTGAAAGAGATGGAATCAGCCAGTGCCAGAGCAAAAAGAAGGGTTTGGACTAGAACTGAAGAATTAAAGCTGATAGCGTGCTTAAAAAGTATGTCTGCTAACCCAGCATGGAAATCAATGGATGGAGGACGCAACTTCAAAAAGGGTTACATTTTTTAATTGGAGAAAGATTTGACTGAGTTGTTACCGGGGACTGATTTAAAAGTGGTACCCCACATTGAGTCTAAGATAAAGACTTGGCAACTTGCATTGAAAGTTATAAATGGGTTGGCTAGTCAAACTGGTGTTGGGTGGGATGACAATGCAAATATGATAGTTGATGATAACGAAGATGATTGGCAAGTATATTTGAAGGTAAATGATTTCTTATATATATTTTGATGTGAGTTACTTAAAAATATCTCATAGATTATAATGCATAATGTGATTGTGATTGTGATTGTGATTTTTTTTTTTTAAATTGTAGAAAGAACCAGATGCTAAGAGAATGAGGGGGAAGTCATTCGAGTTGTACAAGGAATGGAAGGAAATATGGGGAATTGATCGAGCAACCGGTGTTGATTCAGAGACACCCAGTCGTGCAGCTGAAGCAATAAGGGCAGGTGTTGATATAATTGATGTGGATGGTGTGGAGGCTGAGGCTGATGGTCTTGAGGACATTTCTCCATCTGATTCAACAATGCAATCTCGAGATGGTAAGAACAATGATTTGGTTGGTGGTTCTAGTGGTTCTAAAGGAAAAAGAAAGAGGGATAATGACATTAAAGGGAAGAGAAAAAGAGATAGTGTCGTTGAAGCTATGGCTAACCAACTTAGTGAAACAATCCTCAAAGGTGTCAACATCCTAGCTGATACACAAACAAAGAATATGACAACTATTTGTACCTGACTCGGACACGAGGTCGATAAGAGCGAAAAGAGGCGTAACTTTCCCACAATGTTGAAGGAGCTTAATTTGAGTAAGGACGAGGAATTAGATGTAATTTCGATGATGGGCACAGATGATAAACAGATTGACTTATTCATGGGTTTTTTTGAATCTCAGCGCGTGAGATGGGTTCGCAGGCTCTTGGAGGGAAATCTTAGATCAATGTAGTCTTTTGTGGAGGACTTGTCAAAAACACTTTATTATCTTTATTTCGAAATAGCAATGATGTCTTTTAACGATACATCTTTATTACGAAATTAATATTAGTATTTTTTGGTGTTTAACATATATTTTTAGACTAATGTTATTATTTTTTTAATGTTTAACTTTGATTTGAGTAAACTATTTGTGAGTCTAATGGTTTTTGAGTAAAGTATTGGTTAGTGCAATCAAATTTGGTTCATAAAATTGCTTCAGCACGGATGAAGATGAGAATGATGATTGTCATTAGACCTTGGAGCGACCTTGGAGCATTACTATTGGCAAGTAGATATGCATGGCATGCACTGGATGAACAACTATGGTGGAGTTTGGGACTTAACACAAAACATTTTAAAAATAAAGTTGTTCTTCTTCAGGCAATATATTGCCGATGACTTATGCTTGCGAGGACATGACACTATAATTGACTAAAATGCAAGATAATAGTTTAGTTTAATATGAGGGTATTTTTGGAAAAATAATGTTATGCTGAAATTAATACTGGCTACCAAACATCGTATAAGATAACTAGGGAGATAAATTAATACTATCCATAATCTACCAAACGTCTCATAACTCTATAACCGAGATAAAATAATAATGGATAAAATAATCTACTTTTCTCGTATTATTTAGTGCTATCCAGGTTTGCTACCAAACGCCCCCTATATGGAAAAAATGTATTCGTCATCTTTCAAGAAGAAAAATGCCCCCCCCCCCATGATTTGATACTCTTCTTTGAGTTTTTTGTTTTTCTCTAGCAAAAAAAAACCAAGAACTCTCTACTTAACTTACACGGTTGAACAAGTACGGGTTAAAAGTTGCTAGCAGAATTTTTAACCCGAGGATTTCATCTATTTGTGTGGACTATCTTTGGTGGAGGGATGTGTGGACATGTTAGGAATATGCCTGCACAACATTTGTTATATATGTTTGCATATTACAAACCGTGATTTACTTGTCACCATTACAACGCATATTCCACTAGTGGCTAAAAGGGCTGCGCGCGTACCGGTTAGCGTAACAACTCGTTGAATATTGCATAGGTTATTAGACTAGGAAGTCTTTGTACATGTTTGAGTTTTTGTCCTACCTACTTATGATGATCACACATGGATTAGCTCTATAAATACGAGCACCAGACATCTCACTAGCAGATATCTGCACAAACAGTTACTCGATTCAGCAACCTTCAATCAGCAGACCTTGAGGTCTTGAAGCTCCAGTGTGTCTAGAAGGCTGATGACGAATATAACGAAATTGTGCTATAGAAATGCTTTCTATCTCATATTGAGTGTCCTCTTTTTAAATAAACCGAAAATAATATGGTTATTGAATTCATCTTTGCTTTTTATCATGTCCAAATGCGCATTTACAATAATATGGTTTGGATATATAGTAAGGGCATTCATGTAAATGCACTACTAAAATTGATAGCACCCTCAAGTCAACTTCCTTAATTGTTGAAGAAAATAATCTGAGAAAATATCATCAAGGTTTGTTCTCGCTTGTGATTTTAGCGGACTTGGTTTTGTAATTTTGAACTTTCTTTCTTTATAAAACCACCAGTTTTTTTTTTTTTGTATCTCTCACTTATTTTTCTTCAATCAATACGAAAAACACTCAAAATTACAAAACAAAAATCGCCAAAGTTGTGAAGCCAAACGCACCCTTTATTTTTTAGGACAGAGGGAGTGCATATTTTCATCCTGTTTGGTTTTTGAATAGTCAAATAAAGATCAAAATTATAGTGCGTTAACATATAGTAGAAATAAAAGAGATCAAAATTATAGTGCGTTAACATATACTCGTTCTTCTACAGAGTCCAATTTTCTTTTTTATAAGTCAACATGTGATGACTAAATCAAATCAAAATTTTACATACTTTACATATATTTTAGCCAATAAAATTTCATAAATTGAAACTAGCTTAAGAATACTATAGATTACAACTTTCATAACTTTGTAAAAACAGCTAAATTTATGTAAATTATATGTCAAACTTTAACTAAATTAATCAATACTAGGAAGAATCTGGTTGATACTGGCGGTGACATCGGTTGATGTAACGGGTACATCGAGCAGTTTCCATAAGTTAACTGTAAGCCCCATATGCTGATTGTAGCACATATGCATTGTCTATACATGAAATTAGTACAACTTGGTAGTAATGTTGCAATTGTTTGATCCTGGTTGCTTATTAGCTAGACGTGAAAATCATATTTACAAGATTTCTTATTCTAGTATGTGTAGTTTCAGTGCCACAAAGTCATTTACATAAGTGTGAAACAAAGGTGGTGATGATGCATGCATAAAACTTAGGCCAGACCGGGGGTGGGGTGTTTATCCAATCGTTGGTTCGTCGTGGATGTCGGATATCTGACGTAGATCTAATTGTAGAAAAGACATTGTGAGAGGGGCGAGGAACGGCGTGATAATTAATGAGTGTCTTGGCTTTGAGAGAAAGAGCACGATATATTTGCTGAGCCAAAAATGAGACACACCAGCTTGTACTGAAAGAGGAGGTGGCTATATATACTCAAATTGGCAAGACCATTATTCATTGGGAGCCCACTTGAGTGAGGCCCGTACACTTTAGCCCGAACCACACCAGCTTGTACTGAAAGAGGAGGTGGCTATATATACTCAAATGGGCAAGACCATTATTCATTGGGAGCCCACTTGAGTGAGGCCCGTACACTTTAGCCCAAACCAGAATATGCACATCAGGTGGTTATATAGAAGGAGAAATTGCTGGCCGGTCCACTTTCCCAAAAAAAAAATTTCTTCAGTACACCCTTTTTTTTAACCGCTAAAAGGCATTTTAAAAATTTTCTTCCTAAAATACCCTCAACAACATCGTTGCATCAGATTTGAGATTCAAATTGATGTATAAATGATTTCATGTTGTTAATATAGTCTTTCCTCATGTTTGGGTATCAATTTTCATGCATAAAACACGAATTTGATCAAATTCAAATTTTTTGAGTTCATCCCGTTTTTCTTTGTTCTTGAGCTGTTTTGGCCACTTAAATCTCTGTTTTAAGCTTCAAATTTGTTTAAAATCAATCTCATATTATTATCCTAACTTAGTACTATATTTGTGCATAATTTTTCTATCAAAAAACACTATTTTTGAGCTTCAAATCAAGCTTGACAGTGTTCTGTCCGAAAACAGAGGAAGATGTTCTTGGACTGATTTAATTCGCCAATCGCAGTATGCTGGGCAACGCAACGGGGTTCGACCTACCCGGTTAGGTCACAGGGGTTGAGGGGACAGTGTCCCTCGTGGGGGTTTGGGGGCAACGCCCCCGAAAGGTAAACGAAAATCAAGTTTCCTAAAGAGCGCTGCGATGATCACGATGCACCAATTGTTGCATCGCGATGAATGATGTCTGTATCGCGATGCATGATTTCTGAATCGCGATGCATGGTTTCTGAATCGCGATGCATGATGTCTGCATCGCGATGAATGATGTCTGTATCGCGATGAATGATGTATGCATCGCGATGATCGATGATGATGGACATGTAATTTTGTAAAGAATCGCGATGCATGGTTTCTGAATCGCGATGCATGATGTCTGCATCGCGATGAATGATGTCTGTATCGGGATGAATGATGTCTGCATCGCGATGATCGATGATGATGGACATGTAATTTTGTAAAGAATCGCGATGCATGATTTTTGAATCGCGATGCATGGTTTCTGAATCGCGATGCATGATGTCTGCATCGCGATGAATGATGTCTGTATCGCGATGAATGATGTCTGCATCGCGATGATCGATGATGATGGACATCGCGATGATCTTTTTGGGACATCGCGATGCAAAGAGTTACTGATTTGCGCGTGTTTTTGTTTCATTAATGGTATAATCATCTTTTCGCCCCAAAAATGTATTTTTCGGTTTTAAAAAAAGATGATTGGACTGGAGCGATTACAAACTTTTAAAAAGGGACCGGCCCGTAATTCACCCTATATAGAATTATTCTTCTTCATCCCAATATGAGTTCCATTTTTAGTTTCTCACTAATATTAAGAAAGTTAACTTTTTAATCATTTTACTAACACATACATTAATTATAATATCAGTGTCCACATATAATATTGCAAGTCCGCACTAGGACATGATATGTTCCCACACTATAACGTTTTCTTTAATGGTACATTGTGTTTTGGAACTACCGTTTGAGTTGACAAAAAATGCACACAGAGAGTTATGTGACCATCCTTAGTTTTTCTTTTTACCATAATGCCAACGTTTGTTTCTACAAATTCTTTATCTAAAACTATTTTTGTTGGTTGTGGATGTACATTTAGATTAAGTGACGACTGCTTTTCGCTGAAATATCCAATTTACATATCATCGTTGCATGTGCAAATACAATGACAAGTTGTTATCACAATTCAATAATTTCAGATGCACAGTTTTTAATTTAGAGGTATCTTTTCCATCACACTACGAGTCGAGTTGACCTACTTGCCGTGGGGTGCAAGTGCCATGACAGTATAGTATAATGGCATCAGATTGATATAATAAGGCAGAAAAGTCACTCTTCCAACAAGGAATATTCTCTCTCAACACGTCCCCCGACCTCCACCCCCGCCATAACCCCCATCCCCGTTCGCCCCCAAGGTTTGCTTATTCATTTCAACTTTGTTGAGAGGTTAGTTTCCTATACTTGTAACTATATTAATGGTGTATTATGAATATAATCCGCTGATGACTTCAAGAATTATCTATATGTAAACTAATAAAACTTCTACTGGATGCATAAATTAGATGGAAAGCTTGGCTATGAAAGGCAGTGAATCCGACTGGCAAACTGAAGGCAAAAGAAGACTCTCCGACTCGGGAGAAAAAGAGATTAAGCCTATCTGCAAGGACGGTCTTTCGCCCGAAGCCAAGTCCACAAAGATGGAAATTAGTTGATCCAAGAAAGTTCATCATTTTTATTTTGTCAAAATCAGGCCATCTTCTGAGGAAATGGCTATCTTGGCCAAAATAAAAGAGGCAGAAAAGTCAATTCAGAAGAAGGAACAAGCTCGATCGCTGATTGTTGAAAAGTTAAAGAAGAGGATGGTAACTCTTGTTTTTTCCATATTGATCGAGTTACGATTGTTACAAATTGCAAGCACAACATACATATATAAGCACACATTTCTCCTTCTTTCTTGTTATTACTTTCATCGTTATATGGATAGTTACTCGAACTAGAAAGTGATGAAAGAAAAAAATTAAGTTTACACCATATATAGTTTCCTTATTTTTTTTATTTTGGTGGTCTAAGGGGGCGTGAAAAGGGATTGAACCGGAGACCTCAAACTTTGTGAAGCCTCAATTGTACCATTGGGCCACCTCTAAACAACTATCGATTCTTGTTATAAAGCTTTCATGAGAAATGGATAGCTACTCCAAAGAGAAAGACACATTTTTGGGGTACCAAGAATAGTAGACTAAGCAAAGCTAGAGAAAAGAATTAGTTTGACACATAGTTATAGTTTATGAACACTTTCTTTTTTCCCTGCTCTCTGTTGCATTTTCCATAATCCAATTGGAGCTTAAAGGAAGCATGGGTTTTTACATTCTCTTTCTTACTGCCAACATCAATAAAGTAATTAGTATTGTGCAACTGAAACGTCTAGTAAATCTTTTCTTCTTGCTGAGTTTTCGAGCAGTCAGAGAAAGATCAAATTTATCGGGAGTTAAGGTGTTCTCATTCCTACATGCAGTAGTTTGCACGTGATATTTCCTGGAAGAAGATATATATCGAGTCCATGGAACAAACTCTAGACGAGCTTCAGATTTCTAAGAAACCAAGACCAAGAACAACAACATTCTTACGTTCACCAGAGGAAGATCCTTATGAACATGTAAGTTTTTAAGATTTTGTTTTGGAAACTTGATCATACTTTTATCGAGAGAATATTGCTCATATGACAAGATAAAACTGTTTTTGTCAACTCTCCGTAAGTGATGGTTAAGTCAATATTGTTAATTTCCATTGATGATCTTTTAGATGCAGCTTGTACAAAACAAAAAGAGAAAATAGAAACCAGATTTTTATATCTTTCTCCACGTTGCATTTTTGGATAGATGTATCAAGACCATTTCACGTTGCAGCTAAGTCTTCAATCCTGTAGAAATCGATACCAAGATAGATTGGGCAGGAGTAGGACAGATATGAAATATCTGAAACAAGCTCGGGATTATTTCTCAATGGAACCAAGCTCATTGCTCTTTAATTATATACATTCGCCAAAGGAAGAGCTCAATGGCATTGTAAGATTAAACGGCTGCCCTAATCTTATTAAATATTTCTTTCGGATACTAAAATTGTCATGCTTTTTATGATCATATTCATGGGCTTCTTGTTTTGGAACGTTGTATTGGTGAAACAGATCAAAGGTTTGCATTATCGGATCCAACTTGGGAATAATACCTTAGCCAAGGAAAAGAAGCTTTTTAGAGAAATAAAACAGGCTGAAGCAACAAAAGATAAGCATACTGGTCCAACTCTTCCATCTTTTTGGCACCGAGATGAAGTTGGAGACTCAAAGCAGGCTGAAAATAAAATTAAAGTAAGTTAATTTTGCGGGATTGAACTATTTTTTGGAAGTATTACTAACATTTTCATTTTTCTTGCTATTTGTAGGTTATGTCACAAGAATTAGACAGACTAAAGCTATCGAAAAGGGAGTTTAATGCTGATGTTTTGCGTCTTAAGGCAGAACTAGGGGCTGCAGAAAATGATATCAGTTCTTTGAAGAAGGAATTGGATGATAGTATCAACATCAAGAAAGGAATGAACAACAAAATATCTTATTATCCAAATAGAAATTAAGGGCTAGAATACCTTCTTGAACTTAAACAGCAGAATGATGAATTGGTATTATTTTTCTTCGTACCATGGATATCACATTTTGAGGTTTCTTGTTTTACAAACATTATTGTTCTAATCAGTACAAAACGAGCATAATTATATATATATATATATATATATATATATTTCCCTAAGGTGTCCCCAAGCTTGAACATAATTATCTTATGTTATGAGGAATGTTCGTCTTTGCGTGAGAGAGAGAGAGAGAGAGGGTAGGTTACAATTCTAATTGCATTTTTAAAGCGATTAGAGAAGAAGGATCGTCGTGATTGGTATTATTTTCATACTATAATTCTGGTATCATTTGTCTTAGGAAAACAATTTTTGGTGATTTCAACTTCATTGATACCATTAGAATGCAAAACTTTGCATTTCAAACTTGTTCACATAACGTGTATTTTCTAATTACAGAATTCATGCTATCGGCAATATCTCTCACTCTTAAGCTATTAGACTTAAAGAAAGTAATTTTTAATTAAGTTCACTTCACTTCATTGATCAAAAGAGAAAATTACATCAGCTATATATAGACTACATGATATCTAACTAATTGGTTGATTACAACAGATTAGAGGATAAAATCTATCTTATATTTGAATTTGAATTGTTGTTTGTTGTTGTATATTCATCCGAGGGAGAGAACTTGGTCATGTTGACTCTGTCAACATGGTCCACGTCATTGCATAGTTGTTTTACCCCCCCCCCGCAAGTTGGAATTGTAGTGACGCCAGAATGGACACCCAACTTGGCTACCAGTCTTCGAAATTGGTCCGCACCCAATGGTTTAGTGAAGACGTCTGCAAGTTGATGAATAGAAGGAATATAGACTGGTTTGATCAGGCCAGATAGAATTTTCTCACGAATGAAATAGCAATCTATGTCAATATGTTTGGTGCGTTCGTGGAAAACCGGATTTTCAGCTATGTGAATAGCTGCCTGATTATCACAAAAACAGATATTGGTTCTGTAAATGGAACCCCCCAAGTCGTTGAACAAGTAATGTAACCATTGTACTTCAGAAGTTAACTTGGCGAGGGCTTTATATTCAGCTTTTGCAGAAGATAAAGAAACGGTGGGTTGTTTCTTTGACTTCCAGGAGATTGGGCTATCACTGAGCATGGTGAAAAAACCATTGGTGGAACGACGGGTAGTAGGACATCCTGCCCAGTCGAATCTGTATACCCCTTAAGGGATAAAGAGCTAGATGAAGATAGGAAGATGCCATGATTAATCGTCCCTTTTAGATAACGAAGAATCCTGGTGACAGCTTCCATGTGAGGTTCACGAGGATATTGCATGAATTGGCTAAGATAATTAACCGAAAAAGTGATATCAGACCGTGTTACAGTGAGATAAATTAAGCGACCAATAATTCGATGATACTTGCTGGGGTCTTGAAGAGGAGTCCCAGCAGTGGGAAGAATTTTAAAATGTTGTTCCATAGGCGAGGTAGATGGTTTGATATCATTAATATGAGCATCGGCAAGGATATCTAGGATATATATACGTTGGCATAAGAAAATGCCAGATGGGTTACGAGAAACCTCAATACCGAGAAAGTATTGGAGGCAACCTAAATTCTTGATGGAGAACTTGGCCTCTAATTTAGTTTTGAGAGAAGCAATTTGCACATCATCGTCCCCAGTGATGATGATGTCATCAACATAAACAAGAATGATGATAAAAAATGTGGGAGCACGAAACGTGAATAGAGAATAGTCAGCACGAGACTGAGTAAACCCCTCATCAATTAAAGTAGTGGAGAACTTTTGAAACCACTGTCGAGAGGCTTGTTTTAGCCCATATATATAGGGACTTATTCAATTTACAAACACGAGTGTCACCTTTCTTAGTGAATCCAGGAGGGACTTGCATGTAAATATCTTCATGTAAGTCTCCTTGTAAAAAGGCGTTGTTTACATCGAGTTGGTGGAGTGTCCAACCACGAAAAGCAGCTAGTGATAACAAAGCTCGCAACGTGACTAATTTTGCGACAGGGGCGAAAGTGTCAAGAAAGTCAATGCCCTCTTGTTGTGTGAAGCCTTTGGCAACAAGGCGAGCCTTGTAGCGTTCAATTGTACCATCAGCACAAAACTTCACCTTATAAATCCATTTACAACCAACAGTAGATTTGCCTAGTGGGAGTGAGGTAAGAGTCCAAGTACCATTAGATTCCAAGGCGGAAATTTCTCGGCCCATTGCCTTACGCCAATGGGGATATTTCATGGCCTCAGTGAAGGATTTTGGTTCAACAGTGGTAAGGACATTAGTTAAGAAGGTTTTGTGATGAGACTTGAATTTAGAAAAAGAGAGAAAATCAGTGAGTGGATAAGGAGAAGAAGCAGTGCACTCACGGACATTGCACGTGTAATTAGACATCCATGTAGGTGGATGTCTATCCCTACTGGAGCGACGTAACTGTGGTGCTGAGACTGGAATAAGTTCTGGGATAGGAGGGCTAGCTGAGTGAGAAGAAGCTAACGTAGCAGCAGGAGAGGAAGAAGATGGACTAAATCCAGCAGTAGAGGAAAAAGGTGGTGAAGATGGGCATGGTCTAGTTGATGATGATGGTAGAGAGATATTACGTTGGGACGGTAAAAAATCGTGGTGGAGGTGGAATTGCCTCCTGATTGGACAATGAAGGGGGTAGGATCTAGATATAAATCGGTTGGAAGATGAGGATGACTAAAAGAGAAGATATCTTCTGATTCTGTAGAATTTTCTTTAAATAGAAAGATGTGTTCAAGGAAGGTAACGTCCCTAGAGACATATGTTTCCTTTGTCTCCAAATCAAGGACATGATAGCCTTTATGATTATTAGGATATCCAAGAAAGACACCCGGCTTGGCGCGTTGATCAAACTTGTGTTTAATATTTTTATTATGAGCATAACAGAGACATCCAAATACACGAAGATGATGATAATTAGGAGGAGTGCCAAGTATAATTTCATGTGGCGATTTATGACCTAAAACAGGAGAAGGCATCTTATTAATTAAATAAGCTGCGGTTTGAACACATTCCCCCCAGTAAGTTAAAGGGAAGTGAGATTGAAACATAATGGAACAAGCTACTGTAAGGAGATGACGGTGTTTCCGTTCAACCACCCCAATTTGCTGAGGGGTGGAAATACAGGACCTTTGATGGTGTACTCCATTCTCAGCAAACCACGTTTGAATTTCGTGAGAGAGGAATTCCTTGCCATTATCTGATCTAAACTTTTGTAATTTAGGAAGAAAAATATTACGAGATCCTGTAGATATTGTTGAGATTTGCTTTGAATATTGGGTAATTACAAATTGGAAAAAATATTTGAGGAATTTAATTGTCTCCGACTTATTATGCATTAAGCATACCCATGTACACCGAGAGAAATCGTCTACTATAGTCAGAAAATATTTGGCGCCAGTAAGAGAGGATATGTGAAACGCACCCCATATATCACAGTGTATCAGTTCGAAACAAGAAGAAGAAGAAATAGGACTTTTATTAAAAACCAAGCGAGTATTCTTCGCTTGAGGACATGCATGACAATTAAAATTAAACTTCGAATGAACATAAGCAACGTTTTGACAAATAAATTTGAACGATCAAGATTCGAATGACCTAACCTACAATGCCATACATCAATTGGCAATTTATTACTAAGAAAACAATGGCTAACAACGATGGACGTCGTCGGAACTTGATGTTGATATAGGCCAGCAACAAGAGTGCCCCTACCAATCACTTTCTTCGTTGCTTGGTCCTAAAAAATACAACAGTCGCGTGTGAATATCACAGAACAGTTTTTGAGTACGATTTAAATGTCCAACTGATATTAAATTGAACTTAAATGATGGAATATGATAAACATTATAAAGAGAGAAAGAGGGGGTAAAAGAGACATCCCCGATATGTTGAACAGTAACACAAGACCCATCTAGTAATTGCACAGATATGGGTTTAGAAATCTTGCGATAAGATGTGAAGAAAGATAAGGAAGAAGCAACATGATGGGTTACTCCGCTGTCAATAAACCAAGGGACCGCAGATAGAGAAGAAGATGGAGGAAGAATACCTGTTAGATTGTTGACCCGGGGTTCAATAGGAGGTTCGTCCTCATCGGTGACAAGGGACAGGAGACGGTTGCATTGAGCAGCAGACAAATTAGCCAATAAGGCTGAAATAGCAGGTGAAGTGGTAACAGGCGAAGAAGACGATGGTGCCACTGGAGCAGTAGGAGGAGGCGGAGCAGCGGCCATGTTGGCCTTTGGAGGAGAAGTGTGATTTGGAAAACCCACCAAATGGTAACATGTCTGGCGATAATGGCCAGGACGGTTACAATGGTCACAATGAGGATGATCCTGGTTCTTTCGTTTGGAGTTGGAAGCAGAAGGACCCCTATTGTTGTTTTTTGGGTGTCGATTCTGAATAAAAGAACCATTATTCTTATGAAATTGAAGAGCAGCGGACTGAATAGTAGGGACCTGTTTAGCATTAATATTCTGTTGTTCTTCTTCTTGAAGAACATAACTGAAGATGCGGAGGATTGGTGGCATCGGATCTTGAAGGAGAATTTGACTTCGAAGGCCTGAAAAACGGTCATGAAGACCCTGCAAGAATTCCATGGCTCTATCGTGATCATGGCGTTCAATGAGAAGCTTACTAGCGCCACAGATACAAGGAGCAGATGGAACGAGTGAATCATGTTCATCCCATAAAGCTTTCAATCGGGTATAATAAGTTGAGACAGGCATAGATTCTTGCTTTAAATTAGCAACAGAAGACTTTAGTTGAAAAAGTTTCGGACCATTGGAATGAGCATAACGTACCTCAAGATCTAGCCATATTTTATGGGCTGATTTCGCAAAGATGCAACTTGGATGAATGCTTTCATGAACAGAGTTTAAAACCCAACTGCCGACGAGATCATCACAGCGTTTCTAGCAATCATAAAGGGTGGGATTATCCTTTGGAGGAGGAATGGAACCGTCAATAAAGCCCAGTTTAGCTTTAGCATTTAAAGCTTTAGAAACCCCACGAACCCAGGTAAGATAGTTATCTCCGATTAACAATGGAGTATATAGAACAGAGGTTAGGTTGTCATTGTGATAGATAGCATAAGGGTCTGGGGGAATGGGTTTGTTGATGGGCTGGTCAACTGTGGGTGTGTCGGTGTTGAGTGGTGTACCTGTAGAACCTGCCATGATGATTGAGAGAAGGAAAAAAAAATGGATGTGAAAAAAAAATTAATGAGTACTGAGACCAGCCACTAAAAAATTAGATTTGAAAAGAAAAAAAAAAAACTAGTCTACTGATACCATATTAGACTTAAAGAAAATAATTTTTAATTAAGTTCACTTCACTTCATTGATCAAAAGAGAAAATTACATTAGCTATATATAGACTACATGATATCTAACTAATTGGTTGATTACAACAGATTAGAGGATAAAATCTATCTTATATTTGAATTTGAATTGTTGTTTGTTGTTGTAGATAAGCCATGCCAGAAAGGAAGATATAGAAGCACTTAAGGAGTTATCGGATCGACATGTGCGTTTATTGAAAACTTAGCACTCCCTCCGTCCCTAATGCCTGACATTTTTACTACATGATTACGCTTGACACTCGTTTAAGAACGGAGGTAGTTGCAAAAATTATTGAACTACATCTGAAGCCCATTGTGCTACTTTTGGTATTGTTGCCTTCACCAAATTCAGATTTTCAGAGTCTTTACAATCTAACATATTTTCAAACAGGTTGAGGAGTGTATGAGCTAGTGGAACAATGATAAAGCTTTTAGGAAGGATTATTTGAAGAGAATTCTGATTGATCTTGATAAGTGATGAAGGATCACATATGATGTTTAGTATTGTATTCTATAGTTCTCATGTAATAAAGAGCTACGATGTTGTGAAGAACTGATAAAATTTATTGTAATTAATATAAGAACATATTTTTCATTTCTAAAATGATTTCATAATTGCATTTTAACAAACTTTATAAAGTCAAAAAACTATAGATGTATGCATATTGCATAAGCATCTGGCCAAATTTTAAGTTTGAAACTGATCGATTAGTTTCGCTCTTTTGGGGTTCCATTATGTCCACGTGGATAGATAAGGCTTGACTTCTGTCAAACTTGAGATTCTTATCCTCTACGTGTATCCTTGACGATAAAATACAATCATAAAAAAAGTAACGAAACAACAATATGAAGTGGTTCACAACATGAATAGTTGCAATGTCCACTACGAAGGTGGTCAGCACTAGATTTTAAAAGTGAACTGTATTATTCATTAGTCTATTACAAAACAAGTCTACACCATCTTTGGTTCATTAAAAGAAACCTAATGAAATACGTACTTGATCACTAATGAATCGTATACAAAAAAATATTTTTTACTCCTTTGAACAAGGACAATGTTCATTTGTGTGTGTGTAA
Source organism: Platycodon grandiflorus (assembly GCA_016624345.1). Taxonomy (NCBI): domain Eukaryota; kingdom Viridiplantae; phylum Streptophyta; class Magnoliopsida; order Asterales; family Campanulaceae; genus Platycodon; species Platycodon grandiflorus. The sequence continues at coordinate 32,864,060 of CM028365.1, read as the reverse complement.
TCAATGAAGCTCTCTAAGACTATGACTTAGCAGAGCTATCAATGATTTGTGATTGCTAAGGCTGAGTATTTGGTGAGATTTAGATTTGAGTGCTAGAATTACATTGAATGCTCAAACATAAATTTGGGTGGTGTTTGAATGCTAAGGCAAACTTTTTCATGCTCCAGAAGAAGGTTTTATATAGTGAGAACTTTGGAGCCATTTAGGAAGGTGAAGTCTTCAAATTTGATCTTCAAACTTTGATGTATAATTAATGTAAAGAATTGTTCAAACGTGCCTCTCATCTTGTTGTGTCTACTGGTTGCCTGCATGCATTAAATGCATAGAGTAGGCCTACCAAAAGTGAAAAGTAGGATTGAGTAGTTCTAGGTAGACAAAAAGATGGACAATTTAGTCGAAAGTAAAAGTACCTGTTTGTCCATGTGATGTTGAAGTTTTTAACACTAATTTATGTCCACGTAGATAGATAAGGTTTGACTTTTGTCTAATTTATGTCCACGTGGATAGATAAGACTTGACTTCTGTCAAACCTGAGATTCTTATCCTTTACGTGTATCCTTGAAGATAAAATACAATCATAAAAAAGGTAAAGAAACAACAATATGAAGTGGTTCACAACATGAATAATTGCAATGTCCACTACCAAGGTGGTCAGTGCTAGATTTTAAAAGTGAACTGTATTATTCATTAGTCTATTACAAAACAAGTCTACACCGTCCTTGGTTCATTAAAAGAAACCTAATGAAATACGTACTTGATCACTAATGGATTGTATACAAAAAAATATTTTTTACTCCTTTGAACAAGGACAATGTTCATTTGTGTGTGTGTGTAATCAATGAAGCTCTCTAAGACTATAACTTAGGAGAGCTATCAATGATTTGTGATTGCTAAGGCTGAGTATTTGGTGAGATTTAGATTTGAGTGCTAGAATTACATTGAATGCTCAAACATAAATTTGGGTGGTGTTTGAATGCTAAGGCAAACTTTTTCATGCTCCAGAAGAAGGTTTTATATAGTGAGAACTTTGGAGCCATTTAGGAAGGTGAAGTCTTCAAATTTGATCTTCAAACTTTGATGTATAATTAATGTAAAGAATTGTTCAAACGTGCCTCTCATCTTGTTGTGTCTACTGGTTGCCTGCATGCATTAAATGCATAGAGTAGGCCTACCAAAAGTGAAAAGTAGGATTGAGTAGTTCTAGGTAGACAAAAAGATGGACAATTTAGTCGAAAGTAAAAGTACCTGTTTGTCCATGTGATGTTGAAGTTTTTAACACTAATTTATGTTCACGTAGATAGAAAAGGTTTGACTTTTGTCTAATTTATGTCCACGTGGATAGATAAGACTTGACTTCTGTCAAACCTGAGATTCTTATCCTTTACGTGTATCCTTGAAGATAAAATACAATCATAAAAAAGGTAAAGAAACAACAATATGAAGTGGTTCACAACATGAATAATTGCAATGTCCACTACCAAGGTGGTAAGTGCTAGATTTTAAAAGTGAACTGTATTATTCATTAGTCTATTACAAAACAAGTCTACACCGTCCTTGGTTCATTAAAAGAAACCTAATGAAATACGTACTTGATCACTAATGGATTGTATACAAAAAAATATTTTTTACTCCTTTGAACAAGGACAATGTTCATTTGTGTGTGTGTGTAATCAATGAAGCTCTCTAAGACTATAACTTAGGAGAGCTATCAATGATTTGTGATTGCTAAGGCTGAGTATTTGGTGAGATTTAGATTTGAGTGCTAGAATTACATTGAATGCTCAAACATAAATTTGGGTGATGTTTGAATGCTAAGGCAAACTTTTTCATGCTCCAGAAGAAGGTTTTATATAGTGAGAACTTTGGAGCCATTTAGGAAGGTGAAGTCTTCAAATTTGATCATCAAACTTTGATGTATTAATGTAAAGAATTGTTCAAACGTGCCTCTCATCTTGTTGTGTCTACTGGTTGCTTGCATGCATTAAATGCATAGAGTAGGCCTACCAAAAGTGAAAAGTAGGATTGAGTAATTCTAGGTAGACAACAAGATGGACAATTTAGTCGAAAGTAAAAGTACCTGTTTGTCCATGTGATGTTGAAGTCTTTAACACTCTAATTTATGTCTACGTAGATAGATAAGGTTTGACTTTTGTCTGATTTATGTCCACGTGGATAGATAAGGCTTGACTTCTGTCAAACCTGAGATTCTTATCCTTTACGTGTACCCTTGACGATTCTTTAGTCTTCAATTATAAAGTAGGCAACAAGGGTTTCTGAACTTGAGCTTGCCGATCTTAGAACGTAAAACTATTTAGTAACGTCTAAGTCCTAAAAGAACGACCCTTCCTATGTAGTGCAAACACCACTTAGAGGCCTTTTCATGAGTGACTAGATCTAGGGAAGAACCGAGATAGGTACCAAACCATCAACAAGAGAGAGGGTTAGATTTTTCTAGGGTGATTTATTTTACGTCCATCGAGGGCTAAAGGTAATGGATAATTTCTGACAATTGGTTAATTGGCCAGAATCAAGGCAATATTGATTTAGAATGCATTTCAAAATGGTTGTAGAAATAAGGAAAATATTGAGGTAGGAACAAGAATTAATTTGGTTTGGTTTAATTTGAAGTCTTGATCAATTTATTTTGATTTTAAAACTTTAAAATTAATTATAAATGATTTATTTATAGTTTTGAATTAAACCAAACCGTGAAGAGAATTAGAAAGGAGGTACTTTACATCCGGATTTCTGTTGGTTGTTGGAGGTTTTGTAGTTTCAACCCCTTTAAAAAGGACACAGAAGCACAAGACACTACACATTCCAATACCTAGTTCGTCATGGTCAGTCCTCGCCATTCTCAACCCGAAGAAGATTCCACCAATAACCCTAACCCTAATCGTACCCAAGATGAAGAAATCCAGTGTCTTCAAGAAGAAGAAGAAGAAGAACAACAACTAGACTCATCCCCAAAACCCCAAACCCTAGATCCCCCTCACGAAGATCAGCAGCAGGAACCACTTGTTCTTGATCAAGACAATCACCATCTCCCCGCCAGCGGCGAAGAATTAGGTATGTCTCTCTCTCCTCCAACTCTCTCAATCGAACCAATCAAAGTACCCGACGACGTCCTCGTCAACCCACCTTCTCTCACCTCACCTACCAACAACAACCCTAATCGCCGTCCCAATAAGCGCAAGAAGCTTAATCCGAGGAAGCTGAAAGTTATTGAAAAAAGTTCAAATCTTAGTTGAAAATCTCGTTCCCATTCCTTTCGTACCTGCCAAATGTTTAGATTTTCACAAGCACGACGCGGTTCTCAAGCGTCTAGGGTTGTGGGATTTTGTTCATATTGATTTTGATCCCAATATTAGGGTTGATATCATTGCTCAATTGATTGTGAATTATGATCCAAGTAAGCGGGGTAGTTATGTGAACGCTAAAAGAATAATGGCTAATCGGGCTGATTTGAGTCGATGTTTTAAATTGCCTGTTGTGAAGAAGGAAAAGGGTAGTAGTTCGGTAGAAGAGGTGGATTTGGATTCCGAGGAATACTCGGATGAAGCCATATTGTTCATCGAGGACTTTGTTTCGAATTGGGTGGTTTTGCACGATGATGCCTGGGAAATGCCTGTTGAGGTTTCAAATTCTGTACGGCTTGTTAAGGATGGCCATCCCGAGAAAGTGGACTGGGCGGGCTTACTTTGGCAAATGGTGGAGAAGGAGTTGCTGCATGGGGAGAAACTGAAGTATTGTTTCTATGCTTCGCATTTGCAGTATTTGATAAGGTCTCAGCGTGAGGAGTTTTTTGAGGAAGACTCTCAGGTCGAGATGGAAGTGGAGGTGAAGGAAGAAGAGGATGGTGGTGAAGTAAATCAGAATTTGGGTGCCGAGGAAAATGTTCTATCGGAAGAACCCAACATTGAACTGACCTTGGGGCAAGATATTTCGGAAAAGGAAGAAATGAAGGATGACGACATGATGGATGTCGGGGAATGCAAGGATGCGCAACTGGATAATTGGTTTTCGAATGGAAAGAACAATATGGGCGGGCATATGTTGCAGCGATGTGATTTTGTTGGTAGTAGCTTGGATCGTTTTGAGGAGAGAAAGCAGGAAGAGGAACATGGAAGGGATGAAGATGAAGAGGAAGAAGAAGAACCCGAAGAAGAGGAGGATGGCTTTGAGATTGCACCGAATGATGATTCACTAGATAGGGATGGGTTGACTGGAAATTTGATTCAAGGAATGGAGACGACACAGATTCCTTTTAGTTTGCAGGGGCAACTGCAGGACCAGGCCTCAGTTGATCCTTTTGCTTCCAACTCCAGGGAAGGAACATATTTGATGTCTGGTACTCCGCTGTTTTTTGGTCATGGTGGTAAGAGAGAGATGGAGCCTGAGCATGACATGTCACATTATTCTCTAAACGTAAGCAATAAGAGGATGAGGACTGAGGGACTTTGGGATCACAAGTCATCCGACTTTGTGATGTGCATGGATCAAATACAGCAATTGACGGCAAAAGCTAAGATGATTTATGAGTCGAAGGAACAAACATACGAGGAATCACAGTCATGTCAGCAGCACATACTTGATGAGCTGCAGCAGCGCAGTGAAGTCATAGAACACCTGCGCAGGTCTAAGGATGTAGAGATAAGGAAAAAAGATGATGAAATTTTACGGCTTGAAAACGAGCTCTATCTGATGGGAAATGTCTTGGAAGGGTATAGGAAGGCTCTAAAAGATACTCAAAAGACATTCTCTGAGTACAGACAACGTTATCAGCTTGCTGAAGAGCCTATTTACAAGGATGCTGGTGGAGGTCTCGTATTGAGCACGACAGAACTAGTGAAACGGAGGCAGAAGCAAGAAGAAGAAGATAGGCTGAAACGTGTATTTCTGGAGCAAAAAGCTAATGAATTTCTAGTAGAGTGTATGGATAGATTCAAAGTGCACCTTGATGCAGTCATTACACTGGATAATAGATTAGTGGAATTTGAGAACACTGTGAAAATGCTTAAAGGATTCGTTGCACTAGAAAGAGCTCCGAAATGTCATGATATACCTCACGTTAATGGTGCCAGCTTGCAAAATCCTTCTGATGCTACTGAATTGCTGGTTAATGACGCCAGCTCGCAAAATCCTTTGGGTGGTACTGAATTGCAGGTTAATGATGCCAGCTTGAAAAATCCTCCTGATGCTACTGAATTGCAGGTTAATGATGCCAGCTCGAAAAATCCTTCTGATGCTACTGAATTGCAGGTTAGATGTACTTTATAAGTGGCCATTATCATAGGGCTTTGTTTTCTTTTATTCTTCTTTTGTTTGTATGCTGATACCTTTAAATTAACGAATAGTTTTGCTCTGATTATTCATTCTCCTTTATGTTTTGCTGATAGCCTCCACTGAACTGTTTTCGTTCTGAGCTTCCTTTTGACCCATTCTCCACCTACTTTTAAATCATTAATCAGTTCTTAACAGCATAGCAGATATTACCTGTACCTCCCTTCAAGTCATTATTTAAATTTGGTTGACATATTGAGAACTTGGTGAACATATAATGCCGAAAATTGCATGTCTTCTATCATCTTAATCTCTCATGTTTTTAAATTTAACATTTGGCAGACCTATTTTATTGTTTTTCCGATATGCATATGCCAATTAGTAATTGACAAACCGCTATGTTCTGAGGACTGGTATGCTCTGCACATTCCCTTTTCTAGGTAGTATGGCTGGTAATACCATACAAACTAATGGCTCGTAGAATTTAGACTTTGGCAGCCCTCAAAATCGGGGAGTAGCAATGCGGAATCAGTGCCTCATTGGCCCTTCTAGCGTCCCCGCGTTATTTGAATAAAATAAGAGAGAAAATGTGGTCACTTGAGAGACAATATTAAATTAATGTCTTGATACTTTCCAAGTAAAAGTAGGCTGTCTTCCAACTATCCAACAGTTATATAGTCACTTGTTAGACACGGCAGATTTTACGAGCTATCAGGGAAGAACATATATAAATATATATATATATTTAAAATAATAGAAGAATTTATTTGATCAAGAGAAGGAAAACAGAAAGGCGAACATGCCATCCGCCGAAACAATTCAAAGATAAAAAAGGAAGAAGAAAAGGAGAAAGCTAGAAAAAAAACTATTGAAGAACCGCCCTCCAATCTCTCGATAGATCAGCAATGGGAACTCCACGAAAAGCACCTAAAGCTGAAGGCCTGGGAGAGGCATAAAAGGAAATACTCTCCCACAAAACAGAGAAAGAATGCAAAAGAAAGCACCTGTTCCCATAAGATGCTAGAATTCCTCACTCCAAATACCCCACAACGTACCAAACACAGTACACTGCCAAAGAATTTTCGCATCCTCGCTCCCCTCAAAACCCAAATATCTGACCGAAAAACAAAGCCTCCACCGAATTAGGACAGACCCACTCCTCACCTTGAATATCACTATAAAGCACCACAACTTCCAAGCAACTGGACAGTGTAAAAGTAGATGCACATGGGTTTCATTATGCCCCTGACACATGACACAAATATCAGGATAAATGACCTTTTTGGGCCTATGTCTTTGGTGCCAATCATTAGTGTTCAACCGTTAAGCACTAAGGGCCAGGCGAACGCCTTAAATTTGTACGATACCTTGGACTTCCAAATGAACCCGGATATAGGAAAGACGGGGAGCCAAGTGGTTCATAAAATTTTCATAAAAGATTTAATGGAGAAGTGACCACTAGGATTTGGAACCCATGATCCATAATCAGCCCCATCAGAAGGATGGAAAGACCACAATTGATCAAGCAAAAGTATGAGAAATTTTAGGGGTGGCAATGGCTTACATGACATGATTGCACGTACCGACACGACACGATTATAAATACGAATTATAGAGAGAAATGACATGACACGGCACGAAACATGACACGAAAGCATAAAATTATAAATTTAATTAAAATAACATTCATTATTAGATTTATGATCATATAAAATAAATAACATGAAAACACGATACGGCACGAACACGACACGGTGACACAAATTGCCACCCCTAAGAAATTTGTCATCAGGGAAGAATAAACCCCAAGTGTTATTCATTTGATCTTGATTTCTGTAAAAGTACTACGAGAAGATGTACCTTTTTAACAACAAAAACAATATTTGTATTTTTGCATTCTAAAAGAGTTTTAATGTTGTCATCAGCAAAGTTCATTTAAGACACCTTGCTTTCTTCAATTCTTTGCATCCTTATCTATTCTAAGCTCATTACTCTTTCGGTCATTCTACTAAAACTTTCGGCTTCTTCTGTGTCTTGGTCGTGGTGAATCGGTATATTTGGATTCGGACAATGGTTGCTCGATTCCTGAAGCCTGTAACTGGCAAATTGAGTAACTGACAATGGTTGCTCAATACCTAAGATTGTGCTTCTGGGAATTGAGTTGGTAGTTTTCCAGTCATTGTAGCTGGCAAATTGAGTTATCTGAAACAGAAGAAGGTTTATAGTCTTTGGGCAAGGCATTGACACCTTCCATGGACGAATTATGCAGAGGAACCTTAGGTTACAGGGCATTGGTTTCTCACTAATGTTTGTGTTACTCAAGCTGATATTCTTGCTTCTGCTTTGTCTACTCTAGTTACTTGATTTAGAAAGTATTTAGCTGTAGAACTTTCTTTTGGATAACAGCGTCAAGGATATATGGTGATGAAGATTAGGCTAGGGATTGAATATGTTTGAGGATTGATTTGATACTGATTTTTGTAGATCATTAGTACTGCAAGTGGGGACGCTCCAGGAGTGGGAATTATAGGTGGAGGAACATTAGACTCGTCTCTCTTGTGATTTTGGGGTCTCGGTACAGACTTGAACCAAAGTATTCATGTTCTTGTTCTACGTTAGCAAGTCTGAAGGGGCAACTGTAGCTTAAGTTGTTAATACGGCAAAAGGCATTTGAAGATTTGTATGGTTAGTGAACATCAACTGTTCACTCTATTGAACATTGTCCAGTTGAGAATTGTATTTTGAATCCTATGATGTGAGAATGGTGAATTGATTTGGGAAGAGGAAGGCAAAACAATGTCGAAAGGTACTTTAATAAGAAAAAGGTACAGCTTATCAAGAGAACATTGACAACATGTTAGTGTCTGACTCATAGTTATTAAAGGCGAAAGGCGTGAGGTGGGGGAGAGGTACATTTTTAAGGTGAGAGGCGAACAAGATGACAATTAAAGAAAATAAATCAAAATATATCTTTTATACTCCCCCCGTTCCTAAATTATTGTCCTGCTTTCCTTTTTTGTCCATTTCAAAAAATTGTCTTTTTTGAAAATTTCTTTTTAGGAAAGCATTTTTGTCATTTTGCCCTTTTAAATTTTACTCTCAACTTATGGGAACCACCGCATAGGACAATTTTCAATCAATCAAGTACTCTACTATTACTTTTAACAATTTGAATTATTAAAAAAATTTGGAGGGAATATATTATAATTCAAAATTTCAAAATTTCAAAAAGTAAAAAATGTACGGCTAATGTTGTCATCTTACTCATCTCCACAAGGGTAAAAGTGGAAAATTACAAAAATATAAATATTAATAATAGAGTCAATTGTGTTTTCTTAATCCGTGTGCCGGATCAAACAAGACTATAATTAAGGAACGGAGGGAGTAATAATTTTCAAAAGCATGTTATCAATGGAAGTTATACATAATATTAAGTTCTTAATATTCAAATTACATGGAACGAAAAACTTAAACCAATAAGTATAAACCAGCTTTAATTCACTTCAATAAATTTTTTTTCTGTTATTAGCCCCAAATCAACTTTATCTTTTTCAAAAGTCCCATACTACTTGGACAAGAAAGTGTAACCCTAAGACAAACACCAAAAAGAACTTGAAACTCCTCAAATCTAAGCTGTAAAGGCGCTGGCGCAAAAAAATTCAGTGCCAGCGCGTGGGGCGCGTGAGCACTATTCCGGCGACTTTGGGGGATGTCAAAGCCACAGTCAAGGTTGCAATATCAAGGCGATCGCAGCTGTGGCCTTAGATTGAGTAAATATAGAAGATCGAGAGGTGGATCCGGCTGAAATCGATTAGATCTAGGCCGGAAAACTTTAGATATGGGCCGGAAAGGTTAGTTGCTCGCGTTTTCAAGCCTTTTGCCTCTTGCCTAGGCGATAGAGGCGATCGCCTTGGCTCGCTTTTTCAACATTGCCTCGCTTTTTCAACATTGCCTCACTTGACCTTCAAGAGGTGACGTCCCCTCGCCTAGCCTCTCGTCTCAGGTGAGCCACCTTTAATAACTATGGCCTGGCTAAATTTAAGCATACTATGGGCAATAAAACACTATCAAATCGTCCCTTTTTTGGACGCATAAAAGGGGCCTTCCTTCATGCCACAATTTTTGTTTATTATTATTATTATTATTATTATCATTATTATTATTTTTATAATTATTATTTTTGGGTAATCATGGAAGAACACACATCAAATTTTCTAAATTCATATTGATAAGTACTGAAACAAACATGATAAAAACATAGAGTACTTATTTCTTTTTCTTTATTTATTTATTATTATTATTATTTTCTTGGGCAACCATGGGGAATCGGCATGGACACATTGGTCCCAAATTCTAATATCCACTTATTTTTGTCTAACTTGGAAATATACATATTTTTAAAGTGCATTATGTTGATTGTTTGCAAGTAAGATGATTACCAGATTAAAAAGGTTTAGGTTTCAAACCAAGCAATCTCTCTCTCTCTCTCTCTCTCTCTCGTGCATAGAGAGTGCTTGGACTGATTGAATTGTGCGATACGGATGGAAATAGTCGTGAATTGTATCGTATGTTGTATCGTGAATTTAACGATATAATGTTGATTATAAATAGAAAGGAAGGTTCCATCAATTTTCTGCTGTTTGTAGCAAAATGGCAACTAAGAAGATTACTTGTTAGATCTACTCGTAAACCACCGGGAATGACGCCTAGCGTGTTTTTTGAACTCAGTTGTGATCCAATGATTGAGAAGCCTTGGATCAACAAAACAAATGCACTGGTGCTTGATAGCTGTATTTTTATTTATTTTTCGTTTGCAAAAATATACCTAGTGTTGTTCGAAAAACTCATGTTTGTTCAAAAAGTACTTATGTTTGTTGAAGTGAACTTGTCTAAACAAATGGTACAAAAAAATATGTTAGGTGCCTTCTTGTAAATCACCCAGCCCCAATGCCTTCTTGTAAACCACCCACCTCCCAAAACCCAATTAAACACACACACTAAATGACGCATCTCTACATGCTAAACGACGCACCTTTTAAGTGAAGTTTTTAAAAATATGACGAAAGTGCCCTTTGTCTTTATTAGAGGTAATTAAAGTTAGAGTTAATGACAAATCAAAATTAAGACCAAATATAATCTCATATTAAAATATTTCTTTGTCTACGGTGGTATGGATGCTAACAATGATGATAGTTTTAGATACCTATTTCACGGTACGTTTTTTTTTTAATTTTAATTTGTTTATTTCATTTAAAATGTATTTTAATTTAATTTATAGTTGAAAAATTAAGATTTTTTTATGCGGAAAGAGAGCCGGCCCGACCATATAGCAAAAGAGTCGGCTTGGCCATAACCATATAAAGCCTCCAGCTATATAGCATTTAAAATGTATTTTAATTTGAGTTGAAAAATTAAAGTCTTTAAAATGCATTTAAAATATATTTTAATTTGTTTATTTCATTTCAAATGTACATTAATTTAATTTCTAGTTGAAAAATTAAGATTTTTTTAAGTTGAAAGAGAGCCAGCTGGCCATTTAGCAAAAGAGCCGGCCCGACCTTTTGCTATATAGCCGGTCCGGCCTTTTTTTTTTTTTTTTAAAAAAAATTTCTTCATGAAAGAAGCTTGAATGATGAGAGGGAGGAAGAAAGAGTAGAAAGAGATAAATTAGAGAGAGAGAGAGAGAGAGAGAGAGAGAGAGTTGTTAGAGTTAATGAAGTTAGATGAGTTAATGAAGTTAGATTAGTTTTATTTATTTATGTATTTTTTAAATAGGATGAAGGGGTATTATAGAAATTGCGGTTTAAATGAGTGCGACATTTAGCACGTAGGGGTGCGTCATTTAGCATCCCTCTTAATAAAAAGTTGGATTATACTAGAAGTACGCTCTTTGTGCGCATATGTTGTTTCTTTAGCATTGCCTTACAGATGGGGCACCAATATTCTGCCAATATTTATATGATATTATATTTATTGCAGGGAGTGGCTTGTGATCAAGAAGCGCAATGAATGGAGGAAACTGGTCAAGTGTCGCTGAGAAATGAAGGAATTTTGGTGGTGGTGGTTGTATTATGCTCTATATGGCCGTTAGTTTACTGTGCATCTGCTTTAGCTTTGTTGTCGGTTTCAATCTTCGGAGATTCGGGAGCTTGATGAAGGAGAAATGAACAACCTCTCTTGTGTTATGGAAATTACCTGTTTTTATTTTTGCCCTTGTACAGGTAAAACCAAACCCTGGTTAATTATACAAGATGGCATGTTGACCTATGAGAATGGTGCTTGTAAATGATTATGTATTATTATTTAGCAGGCTTTTTAAGGGGATCCGTGTTACGTTTGTATTTGCACCAACTTTGTGTAATAGCTGTTTTATGCGCATTAAAGCTTATTTATGGGTGAACGCATGAAGGTTTTGAGCCAGTTGGTGGCATTTCTTGTTAGTATATGGCAAATTTTGTTGTCACTTGTCACCCATTGGTTTTGACCAAACCCCTGCAACCTCCCATCCTTTCCGGGTTTGGAAACTCCGATTCGATGTCTTCTATTGAAAGAAGAGTAATGCTATGTGCACCTAAAGTGTGTACTAAATATGTACCAAAATTTCAATTAATATTTTTTGATTGGTTAAATGATTTGTGGGTTCTACCATTTAATAATCTTTTGACCAACCAAAAGATGCCAACAAGGATTTTTGGTGCACACTTTAGGTGCACATAGCATTACTCTTAAAGGAATATGTTTATATGACCAACTCGGTTAAAAGCCTATTATAGGTTTGACCAACTCGGTGACTGCATAGCTAGGAATACGTTTGTTTGACTAACTCGGTTAAAAATTAAAAGCCTATTATAGCCTGAAATCCTCAGAAACTACTACTGATCATAGAAATTAGGGATCGGCAAGTTTCCTTGATGATAAGTTTTTGACAATTAAATTGATTCAGTAAGATATTCACAAGAACCTCAAATCTTTTGACACAAAGTCAAGATTTGATGTGCATGACACAAAGATTTGAAAGAAGTTTTAGAGAAGTTTTCTAAAGTTCTTTGTCTGGTCATCAAAAAGTTGTATACTTGGATACCACCTGTTAGTTCCATAGCAGATAGGCTTCATTGTGGTTGGGGGTGAATAGCCTATCTTACCAATTTTTTGTTTTTGTTTTTTTGATACTCTTTGTTAGATATATTCATTTTTTGACTTATTATTTTCCAAAATAGAATATATCTCAAACCTAGATATGCTTTGATAAAGCCAAAAAATAAGCGTACCGGGGGTACCGAATCTGTACTCGAACCATGGATTGTTGAAGATGCTTTTTGGTGTGTTCGTCATCATGGACGGTAGGATATCTAGCTATGTGTTGTCTGCAAAAGTAAACAACTGTGAGAGAGCGGGGAGTTTTCCCACCAAAACTCTCAGGTGTGATAATCAGTATTTCAGAGAAAGTTAAGTGTGTAAGGAGAGAGGGAAGAGAATCCACCTAAGAGATGGAGAGGACCCCTATTTATAGGGATTTGTTACTACCTGAGTGGGCCGGGCTTATCCTTCGTGTATGGGCTTGACCCATATATCTTTGGGGGTACCCTTTTGGGAGTATACTTTTGGGGATATATATTTGTGCTCATCAGAAGCCCCCCCCCCCACTCCTTATTCTTCGAGATAATAAGGTAAGGAGTAGTTTTGCTCACGATTTTCTTTTGTTGTGCCAAGAGTTTGCGTTTTTCGTCTTGAACTTGAAGACGTGTCTTTGGTATATTCAATTTTGGCGGAGAATACTCGTATAAGTGCTCGGATTGACCGAGGCTTTGCTGGCTCGGGATGTCCGAAGCTGTGATTGATTGTTTGGGCTTGCCGATTATTAACATGTCCTCTTCATACGAGGTTACTTTACCTGCTCGGGGATGCCAAGGCTTTTTGCTCGGCATGGCGAGACTTTGTTTGCTCTGATGAGCTTTAAACAATTCTTTTGGTACAATGATTCATCGACTATAGTAGCGTGATCTTACTTTCTTGCGAGCATTATTATTGATGTGCATGACACCATTTTGCTTTTTGCGTTTGACCTTGTCGTGGCATGCTGTTTTTTATATTTTTCTTTTTATTTAGGGACAGGTCTCAATGTACGATCTTCTTCATCATGGTGAAGAGCAGGTCATAACTTGACCTCGGCATAGCGAGGTGCCTTTTAGGTTTTGGACTTGGGTCCTTAATTTTACGATCTTCTTCATCATGGTGAAGAGCATGTCATAACTTGACCTCGACATGGCGAGGTGCCCTTTAGCTTTAGGACTTAGGTCCTTGATTTTACGATCTTCATCATGGTGAAGAGTAGGTCGTAACCTGACCTCGGCATGACGAGGTGGCTTTTAGGTTTAGGACTTAGGTCCTTGATTTTACGATCTTCTTCATCATAGTGAAGAGCAGGTCGTAACTTGACCTCGGCATGGTGAGGTGCCTTTTAGGTTTAGGACTTAGGTATTTGATTTTACAATTTTCTTAATCATGGTGAAGAGCATGTCGTAACTTGACCTCGGCATGGCAAGGTGCCTTTTATTGCTCGGTGTTGAGAAAATAATATGAAGCTCAGGCCGAGTGTAATGTGTTTGGGTATAAGCATAATAAGGAGTCTGCCCAGCCGCGATAAACACTTGAGCGAGGAGGACAAGATCTACTCAGGCGCGAGTAACAATCGAGTGGGGAGGATAAAATGATAAAATCTACTCGGCCGCGAGTAACACTCGAGCAGGGAGGATAAGCACAGGAAGGCACGGGGTACTACTCAACCGCGAGTAACTCGGCCGCGAGTAACACTCGGGCGGGGAGGATAAGCGCAGGAAGGCCCGGGGTACTACTCAACCACAAGTAATACTCGAGCGGGGAGAACAATATCTACTCAGCCGTGAGTAACGCTCTAGCGGGGAGGACAAGATCTACTCAGCTGCGAGTAATACTCGAGCGGAGAGGATAAAATGATGAAATCTACTCGGCCACGAGTAACACTCGAGCAAGGAGGATAAGCGCACGAAGGTGCGGGGTACTACTCAATCGTGAGTAACACTCGAGCGGGTAGGACAAGATCTACTTAAGCCGCGAGTAACACTCAAGCGAGGAGGATAAAATGATAAAATTTAGTCGGTCGCGAGTAATACTCGAGCGGGGAGGATAAAATGGTAAAATCTACTCAACCGCGAGTAAGACTCGAGCGGGGAGGATAAAATGATAAAATCTACTCGACCGCAAGTAACACTCGAGCGGGGAGGATAAGCGTAGAAAGGCGCGGGGTACTACTCAACCACGAGTAACACTTGAGCGGGGAGGATAAGATCTACTCAGCCACGAGTAACACTCGAGCAGGGAGGATAAAATGATAAAATCTACTTGGCAGCGAGTAATACTCGAGCGGGGAGGATAAAATGATGAAATCTACTCGGTTGCGAGTAACACTCGAGTGGGGAGGGTAAACACAAGAAGGTGCGTAATGTGCTCGGGCATGAGCATAATATAAAGCTCGACTGGGGCATAATAAGAGCATGGAATGTGCTCTGCATGAGCATAATATAAAGCGCAGACAGGCGCGTAATGTGCTCAGCACGAGCACAATAGGGACCTCGAGCTGGAGCATGAAATAAAACTCAGGCCGATCATGACTGAGGTGCTTAGGAAGGAGCATAGCGAGCTCATGCGCGAGCGTAATGAGATGCTCAAATGAAATCATGAAGCCACCCTCGATGTCGCGACCCGCACCCGGACTCCTACGTGGAATCCCGAGTTGGACCGCGAATGGGACACACAAAATACGCATCATAAAAATTTCATGCGCGATAGATGCGAGTGTAAAGCGTATGCATAAAACCCTGTAATGCACGTGCAAAGTTTTCCTTTTAAAACCATAACAACACATCATCGGCGGTAATAACAAGCGAGAAACTGAACTTATTTAAAACGTAGTTTTGACATAAAACCAAACATGTAACCATAACCTCCACGAGCAACAAGCTCGGAGACAACAACAATAACCCAAATCAGAGTATGCAGAAGTAATAAGTAATAAGCATTACATTAAGCTTGACAACCATGTCGGCATAACGAAAAGAATAATACAATCATAAAGACCAACACACTACCCAACATTACAAAGTTTGGATAACAATGTATTCCCTGGCCTCACTAAAAGAAATACCAAGGCCTAAAAGCACAACCTGCAGAAAACGCCGAGACGAAGCAAAAACTCCTACTATGGGTTCCTCGCCGGACCGTGATCTAAGGAAAACAAATAAACATTGGACGGGGTGAGTTTAAAACTCAATAAGCTACTAATGCAACAATATGACATACGAGATGCAAAACAATAATATGAACAAATAACACAAGCTACAGCAAGATATATCAATCTCAAGGCATAGCATGATAGGCATCTCATAATAACACATTACCCTACACTACACGAGAGGCTTAACAATTGCCAACCGACCCATACCAGTTGGAAATCATGACCAACATTCACATATGTAGGAACCAAATAAGTGCGATATGTAAACACATTTTAAAAGGATACAGTATTGAGGTACACCTCCAATATACCCAATACTTCCAACCAACCAACATATAATATACCAATGTAGGAGCCGTTATTGACGTGCTCGATTGACGAATCAAAACCGTTAACAAAACCAATAACCAATACACAATACTGTGTGAACCATTTTCTGTATTCACGTCGACGGGTGATCTTGGGCCCTACAACCCAAGAATTAACCACGGAATAGCTTACCAAGGTTGCGTTTATTCCATACAACAAATGGAGCTATGCCCCTACCGCGGCCAACGGTAAGGCAAGTCCCAGTGTATTGGCCTTTAATTATTACGTAGCCCCGGCTACCGCAATAATCGAGCGTCAATACACCGCCAACAAATAATCCATGGACATAACAAATGTACAAGTAGATGTTTACTTGACATTTTCAACAACAAATCAAACTCCAAGATAGGGAGCACAACATCATTTAACA